>JAVGWX010000011.1:64341925-64674425 GCA_036924085.1 Ariolimax columbianus
CCGAGATCAGTTAGTATAAGCTAGCCGGGATCAGTTGGTCTAAGCTAGCCGGGATCAGTTGGTCTAAGCTAGCCGGGATCAGTTGGTCTAAGCTAGCCGGGATCAGTTGATCTAAGCTAGCCGGGATCAGTTGGTCTAAGCTAACCGGGATAAATTGATCTAAGCTAGGCGGGATCAGTTGGTCTAAGCTAGCCTGGATCAGTTGGTAAAAGCTAGTCGGGATCAGTTGATCTAAGCTAGCCGGGATCAGTTGGTCTAAACTAGGCGAGATCAGTTGGTCTAAGCTAGCCGGGATAAATTGGTCTAAGCTAGCCGGGATCAGTTGGCCTAAGCTAGCCGAGATCAGTTGATCTAAACTAGGTGGGATCAGCTGGTCTAAACTAGGCGAGATCAGTTGGTCTACGCTAGCCGGGATCAGTTGTTCTAAGCTAGCCGGGATAAGTTATCCTAAGCTAGCCGGGATAAGTTATTATAAGCTAGCCATATTCACTGGTTCTCAGCACGATTATCTTAGACCAACTCAGCACAGGTAACTGACAATAACTCAGCGCATCTTCCTTTGAAAACCTTTGGACAGGGATATTAATGCAAGTCAGCACACACATCTTAGGATCAACTAAGTATCTAAGCTAGTCGGAATAAGTTGTTCTAAGCTAGCCATGTTAAGTTGTTCTAAGCGATCCATGGTGAGTTGTACTAAGCTAGACTACTCAGTTGATCCTAGGATATGTGTGCTGATTTGCTATAATCTCTCTGCCCAAAGGTGTTCAAAGGAAGCTGCGCTGAGTTGTTAGTTACCTGCTGAGTTGGTCTAAGCTAACCGTGCTGAGTTGTCCTAACCTTCTTATCTTGAGTTGTTTTTTTATATTCATGCTGAAGTGTTTTCAGCTAATTTTACTCAATTGTTCTAAGCTACACGTCATCAGTTGCTCTAAGGTCCTAGTTCTGATTTGTTCTAAGCTATTCATTCCAAGTTGTTTTCATGTATATACATACAGAATTACAGTTATGAGGAAAGACTCATAAAAACCGGCCTACAGTGTCTAGAAGAGAGAAGAATTCGAGGTGACTTAATTCAGATTTATAAGATGATCAGAGGAATGGAGACAATATCATGCTTTTTTTTTCAAAATTCAGCCACCCACAAGAACAAGAGAGCATAGCTACAAATTAACTAAAGATAGGTCGAGATTATATATTAGGACATTTTTTTTTAATCAGAGAGTGGTGAATGCTTGGAATGCTTTGCCACGGGAAGTAGTGGAGGCAGGGATAATTAATGCATTTAAGAATAAATTGGATGCGGATAGCTTTTAGAGCAATGTAATGTAAATGAAACTGGTTGCAGAGTTTTCTAAACCAGTATAAATACTTTAAGTTAAGTTGTTTTAAACTACGCTTTCTGATGTGCTATATGCTACTGATCTGTGCTATATGCTACTGATCTGTGCTATATGCTACTGATCTGTGCTATATGCTACTGATCTGTGCTATATGCTACTGATCCTGTTATTTACAACTTTCACTGGAAGCTGGTTGTAGAAGTTGTTCTTATATCCAGGATAGTACTGAAGATGGTGAATTTGGCACACAGATGGTTGTAGAACAAAACTACACTTATCAGCAGGCTAACCACCAACGCGATAACAGTGGCGATCCCTATCTCGGTGATCAGGGTCGTATAACAAAACATATTTACAGGTGCAACGACGTGGACATCACAATGGAGCTTTGACAGCATGCTGTACCTGATGTTCCTGTGAGCTGTTTAGCTTCCTGAATGAATAGTTTGTTAAACTGATATTCCTTACGGGTTACATCCCCGTTATAGAATTACGATACAGAAATAGGAATTTACCTTTAGTCTGCAAGCCGATTCCAATGTTGTTGCCACAAACCTCGTTGGCTCCGTTCTCAGCTTTGTCATCATCATAGTCATCTGTTACTTTTGAGGAATTGTTACCGACTTGGCTCTTTACTTCCAGTTCTGAAACAAAACAGACGTTAAAGTCAATATTTCAAGAAAGAAGTCGCATTCGTCGCCAGATGGAGCTACCGAGACGGTTCTTCAGGGGAGATAGACGGCGAAAGAGAAGAGACGATTCTGCAGGGGGGATAGAAGGCGAAAGAGAAGAGACGATTCTGCAGGGGAGATAGAAGGCGAAAGAGAAGAGACGATTCTGCAGGGGAGATAGAAGGCGAAAGAGAAGAGACGATTCTGCACACTTAATCACTAAGACATTAAAACAAACATAATTAAGAGGCTGACGGATTATACACATTTTAATTGGCAATGAAAAAAACACCTACATATATGTGTCTGTTTGTGTTTGTGTGTGTGTCTGTTTGTGTTTGTGTGTGTGTGTGTATAATCACCAAGTCACATACTTGGGATCACTCATCAGCTACAACCTCTCTCTCTCTCTCTCTCTCTCTCTCTCTCTCTCTCTCTTCTTCTTCTTCTTCTTCTTCTTCTTCTTCTTCTTTCGTTCGGTTTGAAATATTGTCTATATCTGCAATATTGTATTTTGTATAAACTTCACTGTCTTTTGTAGTTCACATACAGGTCCATAAAGTTTTTCTTCCAGTGTTGTTTCTATGGGCCAGTGAGATTTTCTCTGTATATCATAGGGCAGTTTTGTAGTATGTGCTCTGCTGTCTGGGGCGCCTGTCCGCATGTACACATGGCTAAGTTGCCAATCTTCATTTTTGTGTACATGTGGATGTGGAGTTGATTGTTTCCTGTTCTTAGGCGCAATACAACAGTTTGCTCTTCTCTGTTCATGATATGGTAATCATCTGGTGTTACTGTTGTCGGCTTTCTGATTGATTTAATCATCCTTATCTTCTGTTGGTGGCTTTCTGATTGATTTGATCATCCTTATCTTCTGTTCGTATGTAACATCTGGTTGCTCGTCTGCAGCACCCTCCTTTGCCAGTCGATCTGCTCTCTCATTTCCTGATACTCCACAATGAGAAGGTATCTACTGCATGACTATCTTACGCTGGTTGCTCAGTTCAGACAGTAGAGCCTGTAGACCTGCCAGTTTATCAAATTTCAGTGATTGGAGTGCTGATTGTACATGTGTAAGAAATACTACAGGTTGTGAACTGACATTGGTGTTCAACAGTTTCTCAGTTGCCACCTTGATTGCCTGCATTTCTGCATCATATGTATGACAGAATTTCCAAGTTGATACTCTGACTGTATCCCTAATGTTGTTTGGGTATTATAAGTACAATCCAGCTCCGCTATTCTTAACTGCATTATGTCCTGACCCATCTGGGTATGCTCTGATCCAGAGGTCTTGTGGGTATTCTTCATCCAGGAAATTGAGAATCACTATCCTACGTTGCACACTGTTCTGTTCATCCTTGACTAATATTACTTTCGCTTTTGTTTGAATGCATACTGATAGTCCGTGCTCCTCTCTCCAAGGGGTTTGTTCTGGCACAGACTTTAGGGGGATATCAACTTCAGGTAGATCTATAATTTGCCTGCGAAGTCGTTTGGCCTGATGCATAAAACTACTTCTTTTCAGTCTTCCCATTGCTAACTTTTGGAATATGTCTTTCATTGGATGGCTCGGCATGCAGAGGAACATTTCTGCCTGTGTTAATATCTTTGTGTCTCTGCGTTCTCTTAGTGCTGGTATTCTTCCCATTTTCTCCATCTCCACTATAGGTGTTGATTTCATTGCTCCTGTAATGACCCTAAGTGCCTGATTTTGCACCTTATCCACCTCTTTTAGGGTAGTCTTTGCTGCAAAGCACTCGCCGCTGACCCATATTCCAGATGTGACCGTATACCTTGTTGGTAAACTTTGTTAAGTATTTTTCGGCTAGCTCCCCATGTGGTTCCACTTAATTTTCCTCCTGACTTTTTTTTGCTGCCTTGTTGACGTGTTCCCTCCATGTCAACCTATCATCGAATGTAACTCCAAGATAGGGGGGTTGTTTATCTTCTCTGAGGTGTTCTCCAATTATCTTGATAACTCCAGCTTTTTTTGGGGAGGAGAGGTTGAAAAGCGAAGTGCTACATTTGTCTGTATTAATGTTCACACACCATCTGTTACCTTGAGGTCAAGGCATCAATAGCTCTTTGCAGCATTCTGGTGGCCACTGTTGCTTGCTCATTTGTACACAATATTACCAAGTCATCTGCATACATTGCAACTTTTGTTCTTTGGGGTAGTTCAGCAGTCAAATCATTGATGTAGACTATGAAAAGTGTACAGGAAAGAACCCCTCCTTGAAGCACGCCTTGACGCAGTAGAATTTTCTTACTCTTGAGGCCGTCTAGTTAGACTCTGGTTCTTCTGTTATGTAAGCATGTCTTTATTCGTTTGTACATCCTACCCATCACTCCATTATTTCTCAGTTTCTTTAAATGTCCTTCTTTCCAAACTTTATCAAAAGCTTTCTTTAAGTCTATCCATGCTGCTAATGCTCATTTATTATGCGTCCTCGGTCTCTTGTGAGAGGTATGTTGCCTGGCCTTCAGTGGAGGTGCATTTCCTAAATCTTGCCTGCTGTGGTACAAGAAGGCTTGGGCTCTCAAGGTATCACTGCAGCCTTAGGTTGATGATACGTTCCATTGTTTTACAGATGCAGCTTGTGAGGCTGATTGGCCTATAGCTGAATGCCATGTAGCTGTCTTTCCCTAGTTTTGGGTGGTATCATGATTGCCTCTCTCCAGGTCTGTGGGACTGTACCTGATGTCCAACAAATGTTGAAGATCTGCAGCAGCTTTGTTTTTGCTGCTGTTCCCAAGTTCATGATCATTTCATTGGTCAGTCCGTCTGTTCCTGACGACTTTCTCATTTTCAGTTTGGATATTGCAAACTCCAGTTCTTTGTATATGATTGGTGTCTCCATAACTTCGGATATGACACCATCTCGCCCTGTTTTTGTCGTTCCTCGCGAACACTTCGTTATTTCTCTCTGTCAACTGCAATGTTGCTATCTTTTGCAAAAAAGGTCCGCAAAGTAATCAGCGGCTTGTTTGCCTGTGAGGATGTTTCCATCTTTGTTAATGTAATATTTGTGTTCCTCTCTGCCCCATCATCATTAATTTGTTTTACCAACTTCCACAGTTTCCTGGTGTCCTTTTCAAGGTTCAGAGACTCTGTTTTCTCCCTCCAACTTCTTTTATAGACTTCAACTTTTCCCTTTGAAATTTGGCCTTAGCATGTTGATACTTTTGGTGGTGTTCTTGACAAGGACTAATCTCTGCTTGCTTTATAGATGTTTCTACCTCATTTTGCAGTTATTCTAATTCACTATTCCAATATGGCCTATATTGTTTGCGAGCCACTCTAGGTATTGTTTCATGGGCAACATGTAGCATGCATCTGCTGAAATTATCGACTACCATATTTATGTCATATGTTGTCAGATCTTTAGTCAGTACACTTTCTCTTTCTCTCGCTCTCTCTCTCTCTATATATATATATATATATATATCTTTCTCTCCCTCTCTCTCCCTCTCTCTCTCTCTCTCTCTCTCTCTCTCTAGACTCAGACATAGACAGCCGCATTGGCAAAGCTGCTGCTACATTTGCCAGCCACGCAACTCGTGTTTGGAAAAAAACATAAACTGAAAATGAAAACGAAGGCCAAGGTGTACGAAGCATGTGTCGTAAGCTCGCTCCTAAACGGTAGTGAGACTTGAACGACCTGTGTCAAACCAAAACACAGCCTTAAAACCTTCAATCGGCGGTGCCTGCGAACTATTCTTGGAATTACATGGAGGGAGAGAGCAACAAAAACAGAGGTTGCACACTCGAACCTATCTTTACGCATGTTCTCTCTCTTCAGCGAAGACAACGATGGCGAGGTCATGGGCGTTGCATGGAAGATGGTCTCATTCCCAAAGACATCCTTTATTGGCGGACAGCAAAAGAACAGTCGGATGACCACAGTTGAGGTTCAATGTGTGTAAGGGTGATATGGAGACCCTGGACATGAGTCTGACATCCTGGAGATGTGACATGAAAGGCCACTTCACGCTTGGTAAAGTGCAAATCTTTCAACATACGAGAAGTGAACAGACAACGCCACGAGAATAAAGAAAACAAGAAAAGCTAGATATATCTTTTTTGTTTACCTTTCCAAGTTCTATATCCTACAGTCAGTCATTACTGAAAGTGGCTACTATACATCTATATATATATATATATATATATATATATATATATATATATATATATATATCCACACACACAGCAGACTCTGCTGCATGTAGTGCACACGTGTAAAGCAACATAATTGGGCCGTATTACATTCTGTCCTTTCGTGCAGCTAGTTTTTCCGCGCATCAGCAATGACTCTGTTCTCATCGATGCAACCATCACGTGAGACGGCAGTCCACCAGGCTAAACGATTCCATGCTAATTTACTTTGAAATAGGTCAGATAAACATAGTCCAGTTAATGAGACAGAATCAATAACTTAACTGCCGTAAAAAAGACAAAAGAAACATATTAAGTACAAGAAATAGGACAAAAGCAATATATTAAGTGCTGCAAATAGCACAACAGCAATATATGAACTACTATAAATAAAACATGTGTAATATTTCAACTATTGTAAATACGACGACAGTAGTTCATTAAGTACTGTAAATGGAACAAAACTAATATATTAAGTGCCACACATAAGACTAAAGTAATACTGTAAATATACCAAAAAGTAATATATTAATCACTGTAAATAGGGCAATAGAAATATATGAGCTACTGTAAATAGGACAAAAGAAATATATGAGCTACTGTAAATAGGGCAAAAGTAATATATTGAGTACTGTAAATAGGGCAACAGTAATATATTGAGTACTGTAAATAGGACAATAGTAATATTGAGTACTGTAAACAGGATTCAAGCAATAAATTGTTTACTCCCTATTGGACAAAAGGACAGGATCAAGTACTGTGAAAAGGAGAAACACAACAAATTAAGTACTATGAAAAGGAGAAACACAACAAATTAAGTACTGTTAAAAGGAGAAACACAACAAATTAAGTACTGTGAAAATGAGAAATCGTGCACAAAAGATTATCCACATCAGTGGTAGAGGATGTCCTATTTCCTTGTACTAAGTGCAGCAAACAATGTAGGGCTCGCATAAACTAATTTAGCCACCTTCGTTCACACGCGAACCGTGAATGTGGACAAAGTGGTCCGTATAGATTACGATGGACGAACAAAAACGATTCATTAATGAAATACGGTTCAACACCAACCCTGGCTTGCGAAACCCACACCAATGTGGAACCCGTCTGGGATAAGGAGCGATACAGTTGTTATTAAAGCTCATGAACGAAAGCAGCAGAAGGAAACGGGATCATCCCAACAGACGTCGTCTAAAAATAATTGGTAACCAAAATTCGGAATTAAACAAAAGTCTGTATTTCCCCATATTTTTTAAATAGAAGACATATATCACTTACTAGAACGAAGACAAGAGTTACAGGGAATTGTAAAAGGCGCACCACCACAAGCATTCATAAAACACCAGAAATACTGACAAAGACAATAGATGATATAACCACAACTTCAGATCCAATTACTCACTTAAACCCATTTTGTACATCTGACGACGGGTTTTGTGTGGTTTTTTTACCTCAGATGTCAAATCCATTAAAAAAATATTTTTTTTATTTTTACAATCCTGTTGTCCGTTTTAAAGCTTTAGAAGATGTTATTTATTGTAGACCTTTTTTTCTTTCGCCTTATTTCTCTAATCCCCAAGGTAGTGTGCCTTGCACTGTTGTTTTTATGTTGTGCCTGTCTGCCCAGAGCATCCGACTTCAGCATGCATTATATGTAAGGGTCTGCTTCATCCTGCATTTTCTAAGGGTTTGCTTCCCCGGAGGTAACAGCCGGAGCTGTGATGGGGATCGAACCCAGCACTGGGATCAAAATGCTGATCAGTGCATGAGCTGCAGTGGTCAGCGGCCATAGCTGACTGCTAGCGTCAGGGCCAGCGAACGATAGCTGCCAAGACCCTTCTACACCTCCACGCGGTGATCCTGGATAACAGGCTGAAGCAGGGCAGACTGGCTAAGGAGAAGGGATCGAAGAGGGAATGCTAACCGGGTACTCAAAAAATGCTTCCTGAAGTTGGATGTGTTGGACCGAAAGGTGCAAATATCGCAGCCACGCTGTAAACTACGACACAACGCATTCCGTTCTCTAGACTACATTCTGCTACTTAAGCCCTTTCAGGGTTTGGTAGTGGGAGATTGAGAACGAACGAAGAAGAAGGAGAAGAAGAAGAACCCAGCACTTTCTGGTTGTGAGCCGTGCCACTTAACCACTAGCCCACGTCGTCCCCATTTTAGATCTGATATTATTCAAATGGCCCTAAACGCCTATACTACATTATCACATCCCATATTGTCAAAATAATTATGCAATGAATCACTGGACACTTAAAGATACCTGCCAATGACAAGGCAGACATAACAGCAATGAAGGTATCAAGACAAGAATAGCCACACACAGAAACAATTTTACAGAACAGCCAGCCAAAAACCTCACAAGAACACTTGGCTGAACAGATGCGACACGAGAAACACAGGATAGTGAGGTCTATAAACCTTTGACAAGCCACAATGTAAACTCTAGTATTAATCAATTCATAAGGAGGGATTAGAGCACAATTTTCCGACGGAGAATCTGACACATCCTACTTAACAAGCACCTGAACAGAATCCAACCACAAGACTCCAGAGCGCCAGCTGTGTACTGCACTTAACGTTAGGTCTTTATACTGGTTTAGAAGACTGCTGAGTCTTTACAAAGCCAGTTTCTTTTACATTCACTTGATCTAAAAAAAAAACTATATGCATTCAATCTATTTTTGAATCCATTAATTGCCCAAGCCTACACTATTTCCAGTCGCAATGCATTTCAAGCATTCACCACTCTTGCTAAAAACATATTTACTGTTATCTAATCAGGACCTTTCTTTAATTAATTTGTTTCTGTATCCACTTGTTCTTGCAGGCGGCTGCATTTAAAAAAAAACTTATTATAGTCTAATTTATCCTTATGGTTGATTCTCTTATAAACCTGTAATGAGTCCCCTCGAATTCTTCTCATTTTTAGACAACTGTAGGCCGGTTTTTCTGTTTTTCCTCATAACTACCATTCCGGAATGCCATTATCAGTTGTGCAGCTTTTCTTTGTATCATTTCCAGCATGTTTATATCCCCTCTACGATAAAGACACAAAAACAGACCATCACGAAACAGTTGACCGTCAGGCGCTTAAAGATGTTAGAAAAATACTTCTTCTTCCTAGATGAATGGAACACTTTGTATGTCACTAAATAACAACTACCAAACAAGTTCAGATACCATTGCATGGCACTGAGTAGAAGAGCGAGAGCCTAGATGCTGCTACATTGGGAACAACAACAACACAAATTCTAAAAAGCAGTCAACAACACTTTATCCCCGACTACACTATCCGCTTGTGGGTTACCTTTTCACCGTGCTACCATTAATTATTTTGTAAATCAAAAATTTGCTGACAATAGCAACGACGATGTAAAGATATGATTTATTCCTACTTACTGTCAGCGTACAGTGGATCCAGCTCTCTGACTAATGAGTGAGATGCAAGCTCCCACAGAATATTCAAGAGTTTCGGGTAAAAGTGTTTTCGTCTGGATACCATTACCAGGATATCAAAAGTAGCGGCAGAGTTGCCTCTATGTTCAAACGTTGCCATAACCTGAGAATGAAAAGTAAAGACTCGCTAAAATATATCGGGTAGTTGGCCATTTTCTCACACAAGTATCTTTCTTGCAGCGAGGCTAATTCGTGACTTGCGTGGATCTGGTTCCAATCTCCCCAGTGTCTATTATTAATTGGCCTTTTTTCGTTAGTGTATAAAAACATACCGACCAGGACGTCGCGTTTTGGGCCAGGCACAACATAATGACCAGGATGTCGCGTCAGAGTCAGGCACAACTTATTGACCAAGACGTCGCGTCATGGTCAGGAACAATACATTAACCAAGACCACTATCTCGATTCCATGTAGCGTTCCCTAGAAACAGACTGTTTTTAAGGCAGACTGGCTAATGAGATGTGGATCGACGTAATCCACGCAGTAGTGAGCATCATGCAGATGAAGTCAAGCGTAGCACCAGCAAGCTCGGGATCTGAGGAAAGCTACTGCATCCCGCAACTTAATGCTCTTTTCAGTGTGCACAAAAAGAGTAAAATTACTCGTTGTGTGAATTAAACAACAATCTATTGGTAAATAGAGGAAGGAATTACAAAAAATGTTTGGCTAAAAAATGTAAATAAAGTAGTTCTAGCGATGATAAAGACTACATTTTAAGAAAGTTCAAGAACTTTTTTCTATACATTTTTTGGCATCCCTTGGACCTTAATAGACTTGTCTGGTTCGAAATACAACAGCGTCCCCATTAAATCTCTGAAATGTGTGGAGAGAATGGACACTGAGTCTTCTTTCCCCAAACTTACCCCGGCGATGATGAAAACCGATACTCTTCTTTACACTTCAGTGATAAGGAGGATGATGGAGATGCTTCTCTGCCCATAAGCGACGATGAAGAGGAAATAAATCCCCAGCAGCCTTCCTCCCTACCACTCAATCACCACAACTCCACTTTCCTCTGCTGCATCAGCCATCAAGTAACAATCGTATGTGTGTTTATTTTCTGTTAATGTCGTATTTGTGTGTTTTTTTTGGGTGTTAATATTGTATTTCTATATCTATTATGCATATACAGTATTTTTCTGTTCACAATACAGTATAGAAGTGTGTATGTGTGTTTGTATGTGTGTGGGTGCGAGAGTGCATGTGTGAGTGTTTGTGAGAGTGTCGGCGTGTGAGTGTGTGTTTTTGTGTGAGTGAGTAAGTGTGTATGTGAGTGAGTGTTTGTTTGTGTATATGTGTGTGAGTGCGCGTGTGTTTGTCTCTCGTGCTACCTGTATGAGAATATTCTGGCCAGATTTGTACCCCAGAACGAAATTTTTTCTTATGTTCTTAAAGGTTAGTTATCTTTTCTCCAAGTTTATTTTTGATTGGTCTACCTTGTTGTTGATACCTTCCCGATAGTTTCTTCGTAGCGTCATATGGACCCTTTCATATTACCCTTTTCTGCAGCCTCTTCCGCTTCCTCAGCCAGACCATCAATGTAACGTCTTTTGTCCACCTTGAAGCTCTTTTTAACCTCCTAGTTGCTCTCTACTCTTTCTGTGCTGTGTTTTGTGCGGCTCTCGTTTTACTGTTTAGTAAGGCCATTTTCTAGTTTCCCTCTTCTCGATCTTAGTGATTGTTTATGTTGTTATTCATTCTTTATGCTACCGTTTCTTCATTCCTAGCACTTCCTCGCATGAAGTTTTCCAAGTACTTTGTACTTGTTCCAATGCATCCTCAATGCTGGCCCCTTCATCTAGCTGCTCCTGTGCTCGATAATGATTCCTGAGTGTTATACGGAACTTGTTTTTCTTATCATCTTCTTTCAGGTATTGTATACAGTAACGTGGCCTGTTGGCTTGCATCGTTCTGTTTATCCTTAACTTCAGATGTTTAGGTCACATAAAAAGACATAACAACACGATGAAAACAATACTGGAAGGAAAGATGAAGGGCAAACGAGCCAGGGGGGACAACGCTACAAGTGAGAGAATAACATCACACGCCTGTCAGATTATATCACCAAGACAAGAGACAGAGGACGATTGAGCAGACCTTCAATGTGGAGATTTCATATGAAAGGGCTGTAAGCCCAGTTCCGCTTATCGAGAACCCGACTTCTCACTACAGCAAAGAAGCTCCGACATGCTTTCCCACTGCGTATTATCGAGTCATTCATGACAACCATAAATCTCCACTGCAAAACTTCCAGATCTGCTTTCCTGTTGCAACACTATCTACATACTCTACCTAGTGCCCTGGTTAATCTGGTGATCGGTCATTCAAGCACCAGAATAAGCTCATTCTTCTCCACTAACAATCGCCTCGACTAAAGTTTCCTGTCCAATATCTTCTTCTTCGTACGCTGTTTACAGCGATATTTACGTTGCACTGTTTTATTTTGTTAAGCCTGTGGCTCAGTGCATCCGATTTCAACAGGCGTTTCTGTAGGGTTGCCCTCCTTAGCCTTTGGCTATCCCCAGCCTAACTGCAAGGCAGCAGTTGTTTTTGGTCAGAGTTGTCTCTCTTAGGAAGTTGTCTTGCAGGACTATCGAGTCTTCCCTACTCGTGTCTATAGGGTTTGGCAATGCTATGATGGACTATGTACTAGTTTGTACTATCTCGGAAGAGAGGCAGTCCAGTGTGACTTTGTCCCAGGATCGTCACGTCCTGCCAGAAACGTAGCATATGCATGTGAGTGAAGTATCGCTTTGCCTGTCCAATATAACCTCTGCTTGTGCCATTCACGACACTCATCTCCTGATTCTTGTTCCTTAGATTTCTAAAGTGTTATTGAATCGAGGGTCCCCCTTGTCCAAGGTAACTCGCATAACAACTTTGCCCTGTGGTAATTCATGTCTGGATGTCACATATAAATGTTCTAGAATGTATTTCATCTTTATAATCGAGCTATCTCTAGTGTAACAAAGAACTCTCGCATTCATTTATGTTAGAGGTACTGTTCTTTGTCCAATTCCTACTTGGTGCATGATTAGAGCTTTTATTTGTCTAATTCTTACATGGTGTTTGATTAGAGCTATTCTTTCTCTAGTTCCTACATTGTGCATTACTTGCAATGAGTAGTTCTTATAAAGTCATTGATGTTGTTGTTGTTGTTGTTGTTGTTGTTTACAAATGCCCACAATGAGTTGGTTACTCTTATGTGCGCCCTGACAAGGACGTTAAATGACGCGTTGCAGTTGCTTTCCTCACATCCCGAGCGGGCTGATGCGGTTGTGCTATGTTTTACTACATCTGCATGTCGCTCACTACTACGGGGGGTCACGGTGATCCCACACCTCGCTAGCCAGGCTGCCATGAAAACAGCCCGTTTCCAGGAAGGGCTGCAAGGAAGCCGGGGTGAGGGTCTTGGCTAGTATGTGTTGCCTGACCCTGACTAACATGTCTGATCAGTTTATTTTGCCTGATCATGACTAACATGTCTGATCAGTATATTTTGCCTGACCCTGAGTAACATGTCGTCTTCTTCTTCTTCTTCGTTCGTTCTCAATCTCCCACTACCAAACACTGAAAAGGCTTAAGTAGCAGAATGTAGTCCAGAGAACGGAATGCGTTGTGTCGTAGTTAAACAGCTTGGCTGCGATATTTGCACCTTTCGGTCCAACGCATCCGACTTCAGCAAGCATTTTTTTAGTACCGGGTTAGCATTCCCTCTTCGATCCACTGTCCTTAGCCAGTCTGCCCTGATGCAGCCTGTTATTCAGGATCACCGCGTGGAGGTGTAGAAGGGTCTTGGCAGCTATGGTTCGCTGGCCCTGACGCTAGCAGTCAGCTATGGGTCGCTGACCACTGCAGCTCATGCGTTGCTCAGCATCTTGATCCCGACTAACATGTCTGATCAGTATATTTTGCCTTACCCTGTCTAACATGTCTGATCAGTATATTTTGCCTGACCCTGACTAACATGTCTGATCAGTATATTTTGCCTGACCCTAGCTAACATGTCTGATCAGTATATTTTGCCTGATCCTGGCTAACATGTCTGATCAGTATATTTTGCCTGACTCTGACTAACATGTCTGATCAGTATATTTTGCCTGACTCTGACTAACATGTCTGATCAGTATATTTTGCCTGACCCTGACTAACATGTCTGATCAGTATATTTTGCCTGACCCGTTAGTCTTCCTCCTCAAAGTCATTGATTAGAGCAGTTCATTGTCCAGTTCCTCTATTGTGCAATACTTACAATGATTAGTTCATACATGGGGAAATACTTGCAATGATTAGTTCATACATGGTGAAATACATGCAATGATTAGTTCCTACATGGTCGTTGATTAGAACTACTCTTTGTCTAGTTCCTACATGGTGCAATTCGTAAAATGATTAATTCCTAAAATATGAACGACTAAAAATGAACGCCTGATTACTATATTGTGGAGGTGTTTAAGATTTACCTCTTCATATTCTTGTCTGCTAAGCAATTCCTCTTGTAAAAGTTGATTACTAACCACTTGTGCGTCAAAGCTGTCCACAAAGCGTCCTCTCTGAAGTCGAAGTTTCGTTTGATCGTTGTCATGATCGATCAGAGATACTGTTTCCCCTTTGTATAAAATATCCTTGACTAATCGGAGGTCTAAACATAAGCAAAACATGTATTACATATGCATATAACCGGCAATGAATAAAACAAACACAAAATTAGATTATTTTGGCGAAACCTACCGGGCTATATAATTTCACAAGGTAAATGTTTCAAAAGCGTAGACAATTTTATGAAGACTTTATTTTTACTCATCGGGTCCATCCATAAGTAAGCCTACCTTGCTGAGGTTGGAGATCTTGCGCGCCCTTATGATCCCAGAAACTATGCCGTCGGGAGTTTTACTCTTGCCAGGGTCACCCAGGCCGGACATATCTTTGGAGAGGGGCCAGACAAAAGAGCTGGAGCAGGTGGAGCCCTATAGGTGTAGCTGCAGAGCCCACCGGCAAGTGGTATACGCTCTGGGCTGCACCAATCCATCCCCACTATATGGGTGAAATGCATTCTTGTCTCGTTCTTGACTTTTTGTCCTCTATCAGTTACCAGGATGACGAAGACATACGAGCATGCGTCAGCTCTGACGGAATCACTATGACCTATCAGATCTGCCTTCACGCTACAGTAGAACCAAGTAGATGATGTACTATATAGTGACGCTATTATTCTTTAAAACCTTAGCAGTAACCCATCTGTACCAATATGTCTCCTATTAGACATGATGCATGCACCCTCTGTGGTTGGAAGGGAACCAGAAATTTACTGTACAGCACAGGAGACGAGTGGGCAAATTGCACCGCATTCTTGTGTCTGGAATCCATTATAAAGTCACAGTGGCTCAGGACGTGACGATCCCTTTGCCTTAAACTTTTGGTTACACCCCTTGAGCCTCAGAGTAGTTCGCATAACCAGCAGGCAATTGATGGCGGGGAATGAGCGCAGTGAACCCTATCTTGACTACAGTATCTTGGAGCGGAGCATAGTTAACTTATGTCCCACACTGATGTGACAGTCCCTTTCTGGCTCCAGACCTGGGTGGGTAGAAAATCCACAGACATGCAGACATACCAGCAACAGGATGCCAGCACAACAAAAATAGAATACAAAACGAGTTCGGACGACGCTTCGGTTATCAAGATCCGCGACAGGCAGTGGGATACCAGGCTGCTCTATACGAAAAATGGACTACTGGAACACACCACTCTCAAGTACTTTAGATCAAGAAAACCTCGGAGAAAGAACCAGAATAGCCAAGACTACCATAAATATAAACCTTCCCTCAACATTCTTTAATTAAACATCTGCGGCAACAAAATAAAACATTTAAACTTGCCACATTATTTGACACACACAAGATACATGTGGCTCTCCTTCAGGAAACTATACAAAAAGATAGTGAACTACATTTGTCAGGATACACCAGCTATGCCTGTAAGTGCACTGACTGCCGTGGCATAGTTACACACATATGAAATGACATCCAGGGGTGTGTCACACCGCTAACAGCCCATCCTACAGATGTACATAAAGGGACCATCTGGAACACTGGAGAAAAATACACAATTTATAACATATACAGTCCTCCTCAGACAACATGCACCCTACCAGAAATACACGAGACCCAGTACCACAAAACTCTACTTGCTGGTGACCTCAACGGACACTCCCTACACGAGACTCAGTACCACAAAACTCTACTTGCTGGTGACCTCAACGGACACTCACCCCGTTGGGGTTACCAAGATCGCAACAGAACAGGGTAATTTTTAGAAGAGCTCTCTGAAACAACCAACCTGTCAGTCTTACAAGATGAAAGGTCTACATCGACACACCTGAATAGGACCCACCTATCACTTAGTCGACCTGACCTGACTATTTGTTCATCTGGCCTAACAGATTATTGCCACCTACAAGTTCTTAATGACATCGGAAGTGATCATAGGTCAAGGTCAATCCTCACCACCATAACCATTCCCAGTAAAGCATGCTACAAACAGAAAACTCCTTGGAACTTCGGTAAAGGTGACTGGAGACTATTCCAAAAAGAAACAACAACCTGATTGGTTATATCGACAGCAGTAGTGTAGAACCACTCAATAATGAGATGACAAGAGCTATTCTGAATGCAGCATCACAATGCATCCCAAGGGGTAGTAGGAAGGCGTGCAAACCATTCTATACCAATGAAATGCAAGCTGTCATATCTGAAAGAAATGAAGCAAGAACCGCCCTCGAGAGAGCACTATCACAAGAAGCAAAGATTCTCTACAACAAACTATGTACGAAGGTCAAACTCATAGTTAAGAAGATGAGCAATGAAAATGGTCATCAACATGTGCGAAACTGGACCTACAGCACAATGGGAAGAGAGCCTGGGCACTGATTGACAATTTGTCTAGAAAGAGAAGGAGTACTAAGCCAGTGATAGACGGTAGAAGAACTATAGCTGAAGACCAGAAAAAAGGAGAGCGCTTCGACCTGTACTATGTGTCTGTGAACAGAGCAGGAAAACTTTCTGAGTTGGATTAAGAACATCTAGAACACTTGAATCGTCAAGAGAAAGCCCCAACCGCTAGTGCCTCCACATTTGAAGCTGACTTCAGTATGCCATTATTTCAACAAGGTCTGAAGAAATTAAAACCTAGAAAGTCTCCTGGGCCAGACAGGATCCATAATGAAATGATAACTCACATGGGCACATTAGGGAGAAAAAAATTCAACATAACTTGGAGAAATGAGCAACTGCCCAACGACGGTAAGAATGCACATGTTATCCCCATCCCCATCCATAGAGGGAACACGTCAACAAGACAGCCAAAAAAGCCAGGAGGAAGTTAGCCATCCTGAGAAAATTAAGTGGAACCACATGGGGTGCTAGTGGAAAAATACTTAACAAAGTTTAACAACAAGGTATAAGGCCACATCTGGAATATGGGTCAGCAGCGTGGTGCCCCGCAGCAAACACTACCCTAAAAGAGGTGGATAAGGTGCAAAATCAGGCACTTAGGGTCATTACAGGAGCAATGAAATCAACAACTATTGTGGAGATGGAGAAAATGGGAAGGATACAAGCACTAAGAGAGCGCAGAGACACAAAGGTATTAACACAGGCAGAAAAGTTCCACTGCATGCCGAGCCATCCAATGAAAGACAGATTTCAAAATTTAGCAATGGAAAGACTGAAAAGAAGTAGCTTTATGCATCAGGCGAAACGACTTCGCTGGCAATTTATGGATCTACCTGAAGTTGACATCCCCCTAAAGTATGTGCCAGAACAAACCCCTCAGAGAGAGGAGCATGGACTTTCAGTATGCATTCAAACAAAAGTGAAAGGAATATTAGGCAAGGATGAACAGAACAGTGTGCAATGTAGGATAGTGATCCTCAATTTCCTGGATGAAGAATACCCACAAAACCTCTGGATCAGAGCATACACAGATGGGTCAGGACATAATGCAGTAAAGAATGGTGGAGCGGGATTGTACATAGAATACCCAAACAACATTAGGGATACAGTCAGAGTACCAAATGGAAAATTATGTCATATATATGATGCAGAAATACAGGCAATCAAGGTGGCAACTGAGAAACTGTTGAACACCAATGTCGGTCCACAACCTGTAGTATTTCTTACAGATGCACAATCAGCACTCCAAGCACTTAAATTTGAGAAACTGCCAGATCTACAGGCTCTTCTGTCTGAACTGAGCAACCAGCGCAAGATTGGCATGCAGTAGATACCTTCTCATTGTGGAATACCAGGAAACGAGAGAGCAGATGGACTGGCAAAGGAGGGTGCTGCAGACGAGCAACCAGATGTACCAGTTACATACCAACAGAAGATAAGGATAATCAAATCAATCAGAAAGCCACCAACAGTAACACCAGACGATTACCATAACATGAACAGACAAGAAGAAACTGTTGTGTTGCGCCTCAGAACAGGACACAACCAACACCGCAGCCACATGTACACAAAAATGAAGATTGGCAACTCAGCCATGTGTACATGCGGGCAGGCGCCCCAGACAGCAGATCGCATACTGCAAAATTGCCCCAAATATGATATACAGAGAAAATCTCACTGGCCCATAGAAACAACACTGGAAGAGAAACTTGATGGACCTGTATGTGAACTACAAAAGACAGTGAAGTTTATACAAGAGACAACATTGCAGATATAGACAATATTTTAAAGCGAACGAAAGAAGAAAAAGAATCCCCATCCTGAAAGGCAACAAACCTCCAGATGAACCAAAAAGCTACCCTCTCATCTCATTAACATCATGCCTTGGAAAATTAGCAGAAAGAATGGTAAATGTACGTCTTTACTAGTTCCTTGACAGTTAAGAAATCATTCGCCATGAACAGGCAGGCTTCAGAAAAGCTAGTTGCGCAGAAGACCAGCTTTTCAGGTTAACACAGAAAATTCCCGATGGGTTTCAAAATTAGAAACATACAGTAGAAAACTTCCTCGACTTACAACAGGCCTATGATCGAGTATGGAGAAAAGGGCTCTTTATGAGGATGACTGACGTGAGGATTAGCATAAAGCTGTACAACTGGATAAAATATTTCCTCATTGACTAAACAATCCAGACAAAGATGAACGATGCAGTCTCCTCTAAAGAAGTCTTAGAGGAAGGCTAACCACAAGTCTTTGAGCTGCATTCCCTTTCTCATTTACATAAATCACCTGGCCAAGTACATCAAAGCTAAAAAATTCATGTAAATTGATGATTTGGCAATATGGCAGAGCCATGAAGATGTAGAAAGTGCAGCATAAAGATTAAATGGTGACCTGAGAAGACTG
This sequence comes from Ariolimax columbianus, assembly GCA_036924085.1. Taxonomy (NCBI): domain Eukaryota; kingdom Metazoa; phylum Mollusca; class Gastropoda; order Stylommatophora; family Arionidae; genus Ariolimax; species Ariolimax columbianus. The sequence continues at coordinate 64,360,927 of JAVGWX010000011.1, forward strand.
CATGAGTATGGCGAAATGTGGAAACTGAAGATAAACTGTGAAAAGACTGTTTACACTATCTTTACCAAGAGCCACACAGTAGCCAAGACAAATAGCAGTCTGAGATTCGGTAAACAAAAATTGCTCAGAGGAAGAGTCTACATATCTTGGAGTCACTCTCGACCGACAGCTCAGTCTCAAGAAACGTAGAAAATGTTAAAAATAAAGCATTGAGGAGGCTACAATTGTTCAAAAAGCTCGCTGGTACAGCATGGGGATCAGACAAGGACACTCTGAGAGGCTCGCTGGTACAGCATGGGGATCAGACAAGGACACTCTGAGAGGCTTGTATATTGGATATGTGCGCTCTGCTTTAGAATACAGCAGTGTACTCCTGACAACATGATCACAGACTAATGTAGTCCCTGGACAGAGTGCAGAACAATGCCATGCTCCTTATTAGTGGAGCAATGAGATCAACGACCACTGCGGCATGTGAATGTGGAACCCCTTGACATGCGAAGAGATGTGGCTGCTATGGAAGTTTATGAGAGAAGTAAAAGAATGAGCAAAGACCACCTCAATAGAAGTCTCGTAGAAAAGGTGAAACAGGATCAGATAATAAAACAAAAGATTAAAGCGAGTTTAAGACAGATATCACGTCTCAGACAAAAAACAAGAAACACAGACAGTAACAAGAAACACAGAGAGTAACAAGAAACACAGAGAGTAACAAGAAACACAGAGAGTAACAATAAATTTACTACCACATGCACGTCTAAAAATGCAAGAAATTTAAAAAAAAACTAACAGATAATACAACAAGAAGCTCTAATCCAATAAGTCTTATGAGAGCATCACAGAGAACGACTGACACCTACCCAGAAAAATGGATACATGTCTATACTAATGGATCTGCTTTTAAGGCCACCATTAAAGCGGGATATGGAGTCTACATAGAATATCCAGACAGAACATCTGATGCGCTGTTTGATGCATGTCGGGAGATATGTTCAATTATGAGGCAGACATAATAGCATTGGAAGTAGCTCTGTACCCTTGAGGACTGTATTTGAGGCTTTCCCATCAAAAGCCCAAAGCATATAATCTTAACAAACTCAGTATATGCCCTTTAAGCTCTGGCAGATGGGGATCACTTTAGGCCAGAACTTACTCACATATCCCTAGATGTCAACCAACTTCTCACATCCCATGAAGTCAGAATAGTTATACAATGGATCCCTGCCGTTACTCAAATACACCGGGCAATGACATGGCAGATATACTAGCTAAGAAGCGATCAAGTTAAGAACAACAATACACACCAAGAATCCTACAGAGTCAAACAACTACTGAGGACTGCAATCAAAAAGGCCTGGCTGAATAGAGGGACAACTGGAAATACTGGGAGAGAAATTTACAAACATATGGCCATCCCAAATCCCAAAGACAACATCAACCCCCTGAAAAGGAGAGACCAAAGCACTATTGTCCGACTTCCCACTCAACACATACAACTTAACATTCACTTGAACAGAATCCGACCAGAACCTACTCCAGAGTGCCGGCTGTGCACACATCCCTATGAAACTTTTGAACATCATATTTTTTAATGTCCGTCGCTCTCCGGTGTTAGGAAAGAGCTTCTTCCTCCAAGGCCAGATAAATGGAACACTTTGTACGGAACTAAACAACAGCTTACAAACACTTGCAAATACCACTATATGCTATTGGGCCAAAGGGCATGAGCCCATAAGCCGCTGGATCAATAACCATCCAAACCAACCGCTCATGAGGTCCGTTGGTGGGGGAGGGGGGGGGGAGAGAGAGAAAGGATTTGAGAGGCTGAGAAATAAAGGTCCCTTGCTTTTGCAGGAACCACGCAGTTTGCAGGCTAGGTCTTTATCTCTCCCTCATAGACAATAATGTTGGTGGTACTGAGGTTTTTGAACCCCCGTACATTTTGTGGGAAGACCACCATTCCTAGCTGGCTGCTTGCAACAGGATATGAGATATAGAGATGATCAAGACCGTGTTCCTCCTCAAAGCAATGGTCCTGAAAACTGGCTGCACTAGTGTAGTCTGGTTAAGGGAACAAGGATAGCAGTGGAAAGGCAAACGCGGTACCCAAAAAAAAATCTACCTGATGCTAAAAGGCGCAGCTATCGCATCCTCACTGTAAACTGCGACACAACGTCCTTTTCAGGACAAACGCAGAAGAACAAGAAGAAGAAGAAGAGAAAGAGAAAACCGTATGGCCACTTGCTATTCGTTTAATATGATGGTAGTACACACCCACCATACATACATCCTATTGAAAACGTACTGCCTTTTGGTTTGGCAGTAAGATTTTGATAGAATGTTTGATAATAACAGATAACATGTTTTTCCGTGGGTCGACCAAAAATAAAACGACAGCCATATGCACACCAAAGCATATTTAGTAGAGCTAGATCAAATGTCTCTTTCTTTTAACAGTCATTTCTCACATCGTTGTGACAGAGGCCTGGCGTTTAAATCAAAGTATCCATACACACAAGTTACTATATTATTATTTTTAGTCTAGATTTAAACACTAATTATAAAATATTTTGTGATCATTTACTTTAAATTAGCTACCTCATTTTGTTAGTTTCACATACCTAAATGTCTCTCTGACTTGAAAAAAAAGGGGCAGTTAACGAGAGAACTGACAAAGTCATTCCTGTACCAATGACTTAAATCTTATTCAGTACACAGCGGTGACATGTACAAAGCAGTACTACTTTTCTTTTTTAGTTGAAATTTTATAAAGTTATTCACGGACCTTGGAAGGTAGGTAACTAACCGGCTGACAGTAGATTGGATAGCCCAGAACTAGAACTAAAGATGTAGTGGACAAATCTCGTCCGACGACAGAGATTTGAGTGACCATTGAGCAATTAGAGTGTCATTACATTGTATTCCTTTCTACACATATTTTTATATACATTTTCAATACTTGGGATTCTGGTATTCAATCAGGCAGGATACAGATAGCTGGATATAAATACGTTTTTTATTGTTCTATTTTCACTTCCTGCTGCTTTGTAGGTCTGGGTGGAGATTGATTGCGTATTGGGTAGGAATTGCATCTTTTTATAGAAATGTGATCTGACGGCGGCTAATAGCATTCTCTTACATGTTTTCAACTGACAAGTCTTCTTTTACGTGCACAGGGTGTACAGGAGGTTTCCATGTTTTTCGTTAATCTCCAAAATGACTAGACACTAGTCTTCTCTCACCTCCTGAGACCAAGGGACGCTTGCAACATATGGGATTCTTCTTCTTCTTCTTCTTCTTCTGCGTACGCAGTCAGACAGTAACCATTATTTTTTCGAAAAAAGCGGCGGTCATCCTGAGGCTGTCGCCACTGCCATAGAGCTTGTCTTGCAGTTCCACTGGTGATGGCCACATCTGCTCTCTCTGATCCTCGTATGTCGGGCAGTTCTGCAGCAGATGTTCAGCGGTCATTTTACCAGTACCGCACGGGCATTCGTCGGTACACCCTATCTTCAATTTGTTGAATAGGTGGTACCTCAGTCTATTGTGGCCAGTGCGAAGTCTGAAGACGGCGACCTGCTCTCTTCGGTTCAACTGGTAATAGGCATCGTTTTTGGTGTAACCAGTATGTTCGGTTTCCCATTTGGTCATGTATCTGGCTTTGATAAGCCGTTTTGACTCTTCGTACGTCATACTAGTATCTGTTTGTGGTAGTCTTGCACCTTCTTTTGCCAGTCTGTCTGCCTCCTCGTTGCCTTGGATGTTGCAGTGTGATGGGACCCACTGTACCACTACCCTTTTTGGTGCGGACTGCTGGCACAGTTTGCTGAGTGCTGTTCTTAAGTAATTAAGCTCAGTATTTTTCTGGCTTTTAAGCGCTGTGACTACGGCGAGAGCATCTGTAAGCAGGACTATATGGCTTTCATTTTCACTGTGAGTCACCATTTCTTCCACTGCCGCCCTCAGTGCCTCTGCCTCTGCTCTGAAATTGCTTGTGTACTTACCAGTAGCGAATGACAGTGTTATTTTTCTGCCATTTGGTAGGTTCAGGAATGCTCCTGCCCCTCCGTTCTGTGTAGTATTCAACATCTGGGATTCGAAACCCCACCGTGTTTGCGCTTTCGTTTCTTCATATCCAAACGGTTCTACTTCTCAACTACAGCCCCACTCATATGTTCAATGCATTTTGTAATAAGCTCTCGTAATGGAGAAACGTCAAAAGTGAACAGTGTTCTTTTAATGTGGTCTCATGGGCAATTTAGTTTAACCTAAAGAAATTCTAAGAGCATGTACAACCTTCCTTAGTCACTTTTTACTACATACAAAAATAGGTCCATTGAATCTATTTTACTTTCCCATGAGGAAGTCCTATAACCAACACTGCTCGTGTGATAAACATGCACCAGTCATTAGATGTGTCATGGATTTCTTTAGAAAGGATACTGTTAGTCTAGAAGTTGTGTTCGTTAGCTTTCGAGCTGCTGATATACAAGTGCATGATTTTCATCTTAAGGTAGTCAATGCACATAGACTACAGGAGTGGTTATCAGAGTAGGTCATCGTCAGGAGATAATAACCGATAATCTACACAACGAACATTTATTTTTGAGGCGAATATACTGCGTTCAGTAAAAGAGGAAAAGCCCTAATTCAAACAATTGGTACTGACGCATTTTCATTAGATAGTTTTGCCTTTGAGTGTCTTAGTGATAGTATTTGTCTACACGTCAAATGCTTGATCTCGTCCGGCTCCAAACTACAAAGATATAACGGGGTATTTATGTTAGAGTTTAGGAAGGTGATGTAACGATGAAAGGATCTGGTCGACAAAACAAGGAAAAACGCGGGAACTAATGCAATAAATGATCTAACTTCCTCTTTTATGAAATTACCTTGACCTTTATTTTCTTGTTGTGTCTAACAGACTAACAAAGTTGATAACTTTTTGCCAACTTACTAAGGGATAGTTTCAAGAAGGGCAAACACAGTAATCTTCTTCTTCTTCTTCTTCGTACGTTGTCAGACGTCAACTTGAATTTGTTCGAAGAAAGCAGCTGTCATCCTGAGGCTGTCGACACTGCCATAGAGCTTGTCTAGTGTTGGCACTGGTGATGGCCACATGTGCTTTCTCTGTTCTTCGTATATCGGGCAATTTTGCAGCAGATATTCAGCGGTCATTTTCCCTGTACCACAGGTGCATTCGTCAGTGCCACCTATCTTCCGTTTATTGAATAGATTGTACCTCAGTCTGTTTTGCCTGTGCGGAGTCTGAAGACCACGACCTGCTCTCTTCTGATCAACTGGTAGTAGGCATAATTTTTTGTGTAGCCAGTATGTTATGTTTCCCATTTGGCCATGTATCTGGCCCTAATAAACCTTTTGGACTCTTCGTACGTCACACTAGAACCTGGTTGTGGTAGTCTTGCACCTTCTTTTGCCCGTCTGTCTGCCTCCTCGTTGCCTTGGATGTTGTACCACTACTTTTTTTGGTGCGGACTGCTGCCATAGTTGACAGAGTACTGCTCTTAAATAATTAAGTTCAGTATTTTTCAGGCTTTTTCGTGCTGTAACCACGGCCAGGGCATCTGTAAATAAAACTATATGGCTTTCATTGCTTTCGCCTGTCAGCATTGCTTTTACTGCAGCCTTCAGTGTCTCTGCCTCCGCTCTGAAATTGCTTGAGAATTTTCCAGTTGCCCCTGACAGAAACACAGTAATCGATTTGCATATTTATTTCTGACCATAAAATGTCACACGATACATCCTTACGGTAACTAGGGATGCGTTAACTTCCAGCTGCTGAGATTAGATTGCTCAGTTTATCATCAAATTATTACCGTCGAGGAGTACTGTCATCATCATCAGCATCATCATCTGGTTGATCAGTCCGGAGACTTGTTGTAACGTTGTCTGAGTATGTCTCTCCATTTGCCGCTTTCCTCTGCAGCTCTCTTCATAGGTTCGTACTAGAATGTCCCTGCATGCCTGTGATGTAAAATGGAGTCGTGGACGCCCGGGTCCTCTCTTCCCTTGAATCTTGCCCTCAAGTATCTTCTGTTGAAGACGTTCATGTTTATATTGCTACCCAGCCAACTCAACCAACGCTTTTGTATAATATGCAATATATGTCTTTGTGTCCTTCCTATTGCGATCTCTATTCTCTAAGCCAGACTATACTACTGCAGACTCCAGGGTCCCCATTTAGAGGCGGAACACGGTCTTTTTCATATGTGGGGCGCTAACCCGGATGCTGCAGACAGATATGAATCATTGGCTGCTGTCAGCTTATTCACTGTGCGCATCTGCCGCCACCTTAATCTATACATCCACATCACCAGTTCCTTACTTCTGGCTTCCATATGTTTGTTTCTTGTTCTTGTGTTCACGGCAAGCAACAATGGCAAGTTACGTAACACTTGACCACTCTTCATGTTCAATATGCGGTCTAAAAAACGGTTTGTCCTATAGAAGTTTCACTACTGTCGGGAAATGAAGTTGTTAGAGACTTCAATACACTAAGTCCCAGCTTGTTTGATGTAGGGTGGCCAGTTGCTTTTGTCGCTGCATTTTACTTCCCTAGTCGAATGCCACATTCCAATGTACAGCTGAATCTACTGGAGTGCAACAAAAGCGAGATGTGTACCCCATACCTCTGTTATGAAAACAAACGTCGCGAAGGGGATCAAGATGCTGAAAAGCGCATGAGCTGCAGTGGTCAGCGACTCATAGCTGACTGCTAGTGTCAGGGCCAGCGAACAAAAGCAGCCAAGACCCTTCTACACCTCCACGCGGTGATCCTGGATAACAGGCTGCAGCAGGGTAGACTGGCTAAGGAGAAGGGGTCGAAGAGGAAATGCTAACCAGGTACTCAAAAAGTGCTTGCTGAAGTCGGATGTGTTGGACCGAAAGGTGCAAATATCGCAGTCAAGCTGTAAACTGCGACACAATGCATTCCGTTCTCTGGGCTACATTCTGCTACTTAAGCCCATTCAGTGTTTGGTAGTGAGATATTGAGAATGAACGAAGCCAAGCCAAACGCAGCCAAGAAGAAATCAAACCCAGAAAAGCGATTGAGAAAATAAAGACAAAACAAACGAAATATGACTTACTGTCCGATCTATCTAGAACGTCCTTGAATACGCTCCACTTGGTCTCCTCTTGAGAGCGTAGTAATGCATCTATTAACATCTCCGCCGCCTGCTCTACTTTATTTGTGTCGTAGCAATTACGGATCGAGCCTTGGTCGTCTTCTGCAACACAGTACATAACTCATTCACACACGATAGAGAGACAAGAACGAAGTGGCCAATACGCGACAGTACTTGTTAATTACCAAAACCTACCATTTAACCGATGGGTAACCGTCTAAGGAAATCATAAACGAAGGGAAACAAATGTTGTATATTGGGACTAGCAATTTCATCGTGCTCTAAAAGTTACTGCAAGATCAACCCTTACAAGAACATAGAAAGTGCTTTGGTGCCGGTTTCATTGTGCATGTGATGTGGATGAACATGCATCGATCGACCTGTGAACACCTTGGAAATAATAGAAGGAAGGATAAAAAGACTATTGACTGCTAGTAGCATGTCCTTGGTAGAAAGTCTATCTCATTATAGCCATTGGTAGGAATCTTGATCGGCAGTCAGTCTACCCGCCCGCTCCATGTTCATGTTTAAGGTGTCCCTGATGACTTGTGTCCATCTACGTCTTGGTTGGTCTCTGCCTCGTCTGTATGGGACAATGCTCTCCTGTACTGCGTTTACCAGCCCGTCTTGGCGCTTGATGTGGCCGACAAGCCTCACCTTCCGAGACATAACGTGGTTTATAACTCAGTTTTTTTCGACACTCAGATCTTGCAGGATGGCTTTATTTGTTATTTTCTTTACCAAGGCTATTTTGAGGATTCTTCAGCAGCGTTTTGTCTCGAACGCCCCGATCTTCTTTCTTAACATTTGTGTGATGATCCATGTATCGAACCCGTAAATTGCCACCGGGAACACGCATGTTTTTAAGATCTTCAATTGTAATTCTTTGTTAAGATTATGCCACACATTTTGCATACTGTTCTATTTCTGCGTCGCTATGAACAGTTGTCTCCTTCATTCCCTTGCCCAATCTCCATCGTTTCTTATTATAGAGCCAAGATATTCAAAATAATCCACGCGTTTAATTTCTTCATTATCAATAGTGAATTTTGTGTTGGGGTCTGTGTGTGCTAATAAACATTATCTTTCTGGGTTTTTTTATCCAGGGAAATAATTTGATCTTCACTGTGCTTCTGAACGACCGTAAGCAGTTGTACCAGGCACTCAACGTTCTATGAGAGCGTAACTGTGTCATCTACATATCTTAGCACTAGAATCTTCTGTCCTCCAATTGAGAATGCGTCAAAATTTGGATTGTTGTCGTCTGCAGGACATAGGACAGCCAATATTGTTCACAATTTGTTTTCTACCAAGTTTTCATTTGTTCACTTTCCTTGTCTTTATTTATGTTTAGTCTTTTTCTTCCAGGTTTATTTCTACCTTTGTCGCCTCACCGTTCTCTGTTCTTGTGGGTTCCAGTCAAGGGAGTGTTATACTTACGTTCTCCATCAAATTCACCGGCTGTTAGTCGATACACAAATCCAACTCGTGTCGACATTGATTCACCGGCTGTTAATCGATACACAAATCCAACTCGTGTTAACATTGATTCACCGGCTGTTAGTCGATACACAAATCCAACTCGTGTCAACATTGATTCATCGGCTGCTAGTCGATACACAAATCCAACTCGTGTCAACATTGATTCACCGGCTGCTAGTCGATACACAAATCTAACTCGTGTCAACATTGATTCACCGGCTGTTAATCGATACACAAATCCAACCAGCATCCAGTCTAACATAATTATCTGCAGGATTTTGATTGCTCGTGTAATAGAAAAGGTTAAATAGTGAGACGATGGTGCGGTAAAGCGATCATGGAAGATATTCAGTTTTCAACCAATGTATAAAACGCTTCTCTGTTCATATGCCATCGACCACATATTGCCAGAATGCGCAGCCCTGGGCTACTCTTTCTTCATCTCTTTATATTTAACTAGTCTATCAGTGTTCCCTTCTCTATTCTCTTATCCGTGTATTTTTAGCTCTCTGTGCCGTTATTACTTCAGTGGACGACATTGCAAAAATATAAACATTGATATCTTCTTCTTCTTCTGCGTACACAGTCAGACAGTCACCATTATTTTTTCGAAAAAAGCGGCGGTCATCCTGAGACTCTCGCCGCTACCATAGAGCTTGTCTTGCAGTTCCACTGGCAATGGCCACATCTGCTCTCTCTGATCCTCATATGTCGGGCAGTTCTGCAGCAGATGTTCAGTGGTCATTTTACCAGTACCGCACGGGCATTCGTCGGTACACCCTATCTTCAATTTGTTGAATAGGTGGTACCTCAGTCTGTTGTGGCCAGTGCGAAGTCTGAAGACAACGACCTGCTCTCTTCGGTTCAACTGGTAATAGGCATCGTTTTTGGTGTAACCAGTATGTTCGGTTTCCCATTTGGTCATGTACCTGGCTTTGATAAGCCGTTTTGACTCTTCGTACGTCATACTGGTATCTGTTTGTGGTAGCCTTGCACCTTCTTTTGCCAGTCTGTCTGCCTCCTCGTTGCCTTGGATGTTGCAGTGAAAGATTGATATAAATACAGACATATTGGCAACATGCAACAATATGATTTGGGTTAGGATAGATGTAACAGTATAGAGATGTTTGGGGTAAATGTAACAGTATAGAGATGTTGCAGGAAATGTAACAGTATAGAGATGTTGGGGGAGATGTAACAGTATAGAGATGTAGGGGGAGATGTAACAGTATAGAGATGTTGGGGGAGATGTAACAGTATAGAGATGTTGCAGGAAATGTAACAGTATAGAGATGTTGGGGGAGATGTAACAGTATTGAGATGTTGGGGGAGATGTAACAGTATAGAGATGTTGGGAGAGATGTAACAGTATAGAGATGTAGGGGGAGATGTAACAGTATAGAGATGTTGAGGGAGATGTAACAGTATAGAGATGTTGCAGGAAATGTAACAGTATAGAGATGTTGGGGGAGATGTAACAGTATTGAGATGTTGGGGGAGATGTAACAGTATAGAGATGTTGGGAGAGATGTAACAGTATAGAGATGTTGGGGTAGATGTAACAGTATAGAGATGTTAGAGGAGATGTAACAGTATTAGGATGTTGGGGTAGATGTAACAGTATAGAGATGTTGGGGGAGATTTAAGATTGATTGGATAGATAGAATGAGAAACATTTTACAGCGCAGACATATTGCGACACATCTGCCAATTCTTGTAGTTTGCTAAAAATTGGACAGCACATACAGCTGGGAGAAGATATTGCAATATTTAATATTGGGGAAGATGTGACATAATATAAACGTTAGAGAAGATACTTTAATAAGTAAATATTGATTCAATTGTCGAATCACTTTACTATGAACAACAAACAGTGGTCAGGATAGTCGGCATAATGTCAGACTGGTTCAAAGTTCAAAAGGGCGTAAGACATAGATACATTCTCTTTCCTTTTCTATTCCATATATATGCAGAGTACATAATGACCAGTGACAAAAACGATGAAAATTATGACAACTTCGAGCCATTAACAATCGGCAGGAACGAGATACGAGAACTCAGATATGCAGATGACACAGTTGGGCTCTCAAAGAGCGCTAGGGAAACTGGAGCGGATGATCCTGTCGATAAAACAACACAGCGAAGACCAAAATAAATATCTGAATATAAATAAAACCAAGATAATGAGCACAGACAAGGCAACAGCCAAACAAAATGTTATTCTAGAACATCAGGAGACTGAGAAAATAACAAGTTTGTAATACCTCGGCTCAATTATAAGCAGCAATGGAGATTGCTTGAAAGAAGTCAGAAGGAGAATGGCTATAGCCAGGTAGACCAAGGAGAAAATAGACACAAGACATCACGGAGGTCCTAAAGATGACAGCGACAGAGACGAGAGTTTTGACCAGACATCCAAAGTCTTACAAATAGACTGTTGTAAAAGCGAAGTTCTTCAAAGGACATGCTAAATCATCATCACGATACATTGGGGAAGATGTGACAGGATACGAAGGTAGAAGAAGATATTTCAATATATAAATATTGTGGAAGGCTTGACAAGATATACAGGTTGGAGATGATATTTCAATTTATAAATATTGGGGAAGATGTGAGAAAGAAAATTATTAGAAGGTACTTGCAGTAGAAGGCAGTAGTTGTGTTATCTAAAATTGATATTAAAGTCGCCGAAAGTGTGGTGTGCACATATAGAAGAACACATATCGTGTGTTCGTCATGCATTCCATTTCAGAGCTATTTGGTATCCAAAACCATCCATAACTTCTGACCTGCATGGTGACTACTTTTTGGATGTCTCCACGCCGTTAAATCGCTGATGCCCAGTAAACTCGTTGTGTTTAACAAAGTTATACAGATAGCACAATTGTAGAAGCGTCCATAAGCGCTATAGTTCACGTGTCATATTAGGGGCTCTAGCTGCAGTTTATTCATGAAACGAAGGGAGACAGGAGGAAAAATATACTCCGAAATAATCAGGACGCCTGTGCTTGAATGGAGCCTACATTTGATATACAAACAAAACAACAACAACAACAATTCGTCAGATACCAAGAGCTAACCTGAGATAATGTGGTTGAATGAAAAGGGATTTATCAGCAGGTCCATGACATTGATGTTTTTCACTAGATACGGCCTGTGTGTTCTGAGAGCCTCCTCAAATTCCTTGACAGTATTGATTTGGTCGTCGTGCCTGATCGAAGATACATCAATAAAACAGTAGTGGGACAATGGCATTAAACATTTGTTTTAAAATCAATACAGTGTTTACTCCCTTTGGTGCGGTTCACTAAAAGGATTTAAAGGGATAAGGGAAAAAGCCGATTGACAATGCAGTCGCCACGCTTTTTACGGGTTATTTAAAAAGAACGTCTAATTGAAGCAAAATGGACTGTGCCTTAGTTATTTTCAACGTCTATCCTCGTGGTTAAAAGATGAAGATCTAAACCACCCGACCACTTGTGTATTTAAACCTCCAATATATCTAAACGTCTTTATCCTTGAGAAACCATAGAAACCGTGACCATGTCATATATAACATATGCATACAAATTATGATGGTATATATCAGATCAAGCTTGATCAATTAGCGGTATAAATAATCAATAATTGAACACATATTTCTCAGGTCTTTTTATTGATTTAATTCAATTCTATATACAACATAAAAGTTATGTCGACAATGTTACACAGTAAGGCTACTGCAAGTCAAAAGTAAAAGAAATATGAATATACAATATATACATTAATTTAGCACTGGCATACACTGATAATACGTCTTTGCAAACAATCGAGAGCTTAGTTAAATACGGGGGTCGTAAAAGTAACCTTAACATTTTGGTATTAACAAAATATGCACAAATAGGAATGAAAGCACTGGATATTAAGGTTACATGTTGACTCCTCTTCGTAATTACTTCTTTTTTTAACTTTCTTCAATCCCGGTCCTGCAAGGAACACCCAGATACCACTAGCGAGACCATAGAGATCCCCAGAATCCCGTGTTAGAAACGATACCTTAAGGCAAATTCACCATTATATTTTATAAATGTATGTTAGAACGGGTTTTCAGTAGAAAAGTTGTATATTAATAGTTAAATGCTGCATTAGGCGTAGAAAGAGATAACCTGATACTCACATAGGAACACCCTCAGAAAAAAGGCGACCGAGAGCCTGACCTAAGACAGCTGGGAACAAAGAGTAATATTAGGGAAAGGTAAACCTTATTGATCAACGTGAGTGCTAGGACTAACATTGGGGCCAGGTGAAACATACTGATCAAAATGGGAGCGACGAGTAACATTAGGACCAGGTAAACCATACTGATCAAGGTTGGAGCGAGAAGTAACATCAGGACCAGGTGAAACATACTGATCAAAGTGGAAGCGAGGGGTAACATCAGGATCAGGTGAAACATACTGATGAAGACCATTATCTCATTGTCTGGTTGAGCTACTGGTAACAGACAAGGTCACAGCAGTCTGGTCAACGAGGTGGGAATTGCCATTGCCATACTGATAGCTGTGAGCTCATTTAGGGGACCCGTTGCTCCGTCCTCTGCATACCTTGCCTAAGGTTATGATGGCTCTCTGGTACTCTATCATTCTATCACTAGTGTGGACCCATTCTTCCCCTTTGGCTATTTCATGGTTACAATAATTAAATAAAACTTTTTCGTCAAAGCAGGCGGAGATAACCTTCGTCGTCACTATCGTCGATGACAAAATCAAGTATTTTCAACTTCGTTACTGTCGCTGTCAGAATTGATATGCTATCCATTGTCCCACATGTTTTCATCATGCATACACGATGTTATTAAAGATCGTACCCTGTCGGAAATCAACAAATTCTTAACACAGCAACAAGATAGTTGTGAATTCATTATACCTTTGTTTACAACGTAAACACTCTAAGAAAATTGATCAAAAATAATGTAAATATGGCTCCACACCCTTTTATAGCAAGGCAAATGGAATAAGAACTCTTTTAGTTAGTTTTTATAGGGTAACTTAGAAATTGTTAGGTTTATCAAAGAAACAAATGATGCTTCTAAAACGTAGGATGAAAAATTATGTGGCTTTCAAGGTAGATTGACGATTAAAGTGGATTTACGTATTCTTCTTCCTCTTCTTCTTCTTCTTCTTCTTCCTTTTCTTCTTCTTCTTCTTTTTCTTCTTCTTCTTCTTCTTCTTCTTTGTACGCTGTCAGACGTCAACCTTTATTTTTTCGAAAAAAGCAGCGGTCATTCTGAGGCTGTCGACACTGCCATAGAGCTTGTCTAGTGTTGCCACTGGTGATGGCCACATCTGCTTTCTCTGATCCTCGTATGTCGGGCGATGATTTACGTATTCAACGTGTTAATAGCCTCAGCGTTCTCATTAGGCTAGTCAGGATTCCTGCGGGCTGACTGGTCTAAGTATCCTTCGGAATGCCTCATTTTGTGCTCTCATTTTCTCCGTGCCGAAGGCAACAGCCTTCCTTCTTTGTTGTATGTACGATAAAGATGCTCATAGTGTGATTTGCGCTTAAATTAATTTAAGTGAGATAGATTTTGGGTTGCCGTCCAACTCATTCTCTTGTCCGTAGTTACCTTGGCCCAGTAACACGAGGTAGCCCAGATGATTGTTTGATAACATAGTATGCGATTCTGCATCCGGGTTTACCATAAAGTATTTTCAGCGAACAGGTAACATTCAAGACGGCAGAGCTACAGCAACCGACAAAATGTACGACAAGGGCTCAAGGAAGACAACAACACGCCATTGTTTAGATCGGTGACCGAGAAACTAACAAACAAATAAAGCAAACAAGCCTTTATAAGATGAACACGTATGCCAGAGTCTAATGCGCGCGATTCCCCAAGATTCGTTCATACATATAACGAGAGATCTTAATGGCCATTTCTTTAAAGTACACAATTCAAACCGAGCAATTCTGTCCGAGGAAAGACACCAGCCATCTTGGAAACCTCACATCACTAACGAAACATGAATCGCGGTTAGCAAGTAATGACAAAAATGATCAACATGACTAAAGAAAAACACAAATAATACAAAACAAATACAAATAAACAAGTACACGTACTTCTGTAGAGGCATAAATACAATTATGTATAATACATGAAACAAGTATTATATGCAATAATGCACAACAATACACGTATGTATATGTCGAGACATACACACACACACACACACACACACACACATTCACACACACACACACACACATATATATATATATATATATATATATATATATATATATATATATATAACAAGAGCGACTTGCTTTTGAGGAAGTATTTAATTAATGTGCAAGATTAACACATGAGCTATACATTTTCTTAAAGCTTGGAATGTCATTTAGGCGATGTGGCTGAGCAGCGCATGAGCTGCAGTGGTCAGCGACCCATAGCTGACTGCTAGCGTCAGGGCCAGCGAATCAGAACTGCCAAGACTCTTCTACACCTCCACACGGTGATCCTGGATAACAGGCTGCAGCAGGGCAGACTGGCTAAAGAGAAGGGATCGAAGAGGGAACGATAATCCGGTACTCAAATACTGCTTGCTGAAGAAGGATGTGTTGGACCGAAAGGTGCAAATATCGCAGTCATGCTGTAAACTACGACACAACGCATTCCGTTTTCTGGACTACATTCTGCTACTTAAGCCCTTTCAGGGTTTAGTAGTAGGAGATTGAGAACGAATGAAGCCAAGCTAAGCCATTTAGGTAATGTGGTATTATTTTTCAAAGTGGTCATCATCCCGTCCACACGCAAACGCCAACGACGGACAAATTGGTGCACCCTGTCGAGGCAAATATCAGACGTTTTCTGTTGAAACCAGGAACGCTCAGCTGCAGCTGCTAGCATCTCGACGTCAGACGCGAAACGGTCTCCCCTAAAGTGTTCCTTCAATTTCGGGAAGAGGAGGAAGTCACAAAGTGCCAGATCGGAACTGCACGATATTGTGCGCTAAAAAGGTGGAAAAATTGAGCTGCTTCAATGCAGCCACTGTTTATCGACTTGTTCGTGGGCAAGAATTGTCGTGCTAAAGAATTGCATGCTTACCTACACGAACACGCAGCAATCCTGCTAGAAGTTTCTGCAAAGTTTTCACATAACGATCGGAGTTGGAGATCAATGTTGGAGTATGTGAGTCCTTATGTGTGTACTACATAGACTGGCGCTTGTTTCCTGGGTCATAATGATGTGCCCATGACTCGTCGTCAATGACAATTCGGTGGATAAAGGCATCGCTTTCCTGCTCATATCGCTACAGAAGTTCATGACACACCTGCTGACTGATGCAAATTTCTTGGCATGTGTGATGTACAGTAGGTTGCTATTACTTTTCGTAATCGGAGGAGCCATCACACCGAGAAAAACCCCTTGTCTGCCAAATTGGACACAGGTGGATTCTTCTTCTTCTTCGTACGCTGTCAGACGTCAACCTTTATTTTTTCGAAAAAAGCAGCGGTCATCCTGTGGCTGTCGACACTGCCATAGAGCTTGTCTAGTGTTGCCACTGGTGATGGCCACATCTGCTTTCTCTGATTTCAGTTACACTTTCAATAAGTCTCTCCACCGTTTTGTTCTGCTACCATAAAACGGCTGATTGGGGATATAGTCACCTGACATGTAAACAACATGTCGTCCATCTAATCTGAGCTATTTGAAGAATTGTGTTAATACTCAACATGTTAGTCTTGCCAAGGTTTTCGGAGTAAGGGACTTTGTCCTACCACCTGATGCTGAGTAGCTTATGCTGACAGCTCAAGAACATGATTTAGCTGTCTGCCATGCCTGCAATACACTGTCCATGTTTCACAGGCATGCAGCAGAGTGGTTAACACTACAGCACGACACACTTTTACTTTGGTGGCGACACGGATGTCCTGTCGGTTCCAGACGTTTGCTAACAACCTCCCAAACGCAGAGCTCGCTTTTGCAATTATGTTGCTGATCTCACGGTTGATATTCGCCTCTCTGGTGAGGGTACTGCTTAGGTAGGTGAAGCTATCGGCTGTCTGGTGAGGGTTCTGCCTAGGTAGGTGAAGCTATCGGCTGTCTGGTGAGGGTACTGCCTAGGTAGGTGAAGCTATCGGCTGTCTGGTGAGGGTTCTGCCTAGGTAGGTGAAGCTATCGGCTGTCTGGTGAGGATACTGCCTAGGTAGGTGAAGCTATCGGCTGTCTGGTGAGGTTTCTGCCTAGGTAGATGAAGCTATCGGCTGTCTGGTGAGGGTTCTGCCTAGGTAGGTGAAGCTATCGGCTGTCTGGTGAGGGTACTGCGTAGATAGGTGAAACTATCGGCTGTCTGGTGAGGGCTCTGCCTAGATAGGTGAAGCTGTGGGCTGTCTGGTGAGAGAACTGCATAGGTAGGTGAAGCTACCGTGTGTCTGGAGACGTTAATTCTGTACATTAATTTTTGGTTCGATATACGGCCCCCGGAAACAAGCTGGACGAGCACCTCAATTTTCCTTTGTTGATCATGAAATCAAGTTGCAGCACTTCTCCGAAATCTCTGGATTGGCATATCTGGTTCTGGGCAGGTGTTAATGACGCAGTCGTCTGTGAACAGGAGATCCAAAATCATGGCTTCACTTGACTAGGCGTAGGACTTCAGGCGCTTCGAGATAATCAGCTGACCTGATCGGATATGCATTTTAGCAGCAGTGCATGTACAGCATCAGTGATCGTTGCTGCAAAGACCAAGCTAAAAAGTGACGATGCCAGAACACAACTCCGTTTGACATCATTGGTGACTGGGAAGGATACAGTCAATTCTCCTTTGCGCCATCATAAAACTGGCGGACATCCGCAATTAATCTGTAGGGGTAGCCAAATTGTCCATGATTTACCAGAGCCCTTCCCTATTGACGATGTCAAAGTCTTTGAACAGATCGATAAGAAATGTGCACAGGTCACAGTACTTGTCTTTACATTTCTCTTGTAGTTTACGTGATGCATATATCATGTCACCCGTCCCATGGCAGGCTTGTAATAGACCCTGCTCAATGTGACCAGTTGGGCGGTTGAGCAGGAATGCCATAATTTCTTCCCAGGATTGAGAGCGAGGAGATGCCACTATGATTGTCGTAGTCTACATCGAGGCTGCTATATTTGCGCTTTTCGGCCCGACACATCCGATATCATTTTGATTTTGAGTACCAGATTTGCCTTCCAACTACGATTTCTACTCTCTTGAATATGGGCTTGTTACATTCTTTTTTGCTGACCTTGGTGCAAGCAGCCAGCTGTTAATCGCTGGCTGCCGTCACCTATACGGTCTCCTGTAATAAAATCCACAGCTATGCAAAACATACAGCCAACAAACGAAACGGATATTGCTTCTTTTTTTTAAAGAAGTTTGTAAAAAATTTCCCGTTTTTTCATTTCAGATGTTAAGTTATTTATAATTCTTTGTGTATAAACGCAGATAACAGTACAACAAATAATCACATTTATACACACGTCTGTGTTTGCTGGCGTGTACAGGTATATTTGTCGATATTTTCAAATACGTGCTCTCTTTATGTGCAACTTGATTGTGCAACTCCAAGTTATTTCATCAAGTTATAAGCAAACGGTGAAGTCGTGCTCCATCAATGCCCATGTTATCAGTTCACAGTGCATCATTGTAAATGTACACCTGGTGTTCAGTTGGAGAAGGCAAAGCGACAGGAAATTGATCAAATCACTCCACATCAGTAGAAGCTAATACCCGGTACAATGACAAATATATAGACGTCACTGCAGCTCTTTATCTCGATTCACATTGCTGCGATCGGACTACTTTAGGCAAAACGGATTGGTTTCCAATAAAATGTGGAGTGAAGCAAAGCTAAATTATGTCACCTCTGTTATTTGACATTTTGGAATACATTGGATAGATGGCACGATTCTAGAGGACCTTCATTTCGTAGTTGACCTGACCTCTTGATTTCCTCATCCTGAAGAAGTGCAAAACAGGTTATATCGATTATGTCGTCAATCAATCAGACAGATAGGACCAAATCAATGCTTCCAAGAAAAAAGTCATGAATTTCACCAACAGGCCTGCTATTATCCAGCTGCTTAGAGAAATATTACAAACAGTTGACAGTTTCACCTATCTGGGAAGCAAAAAGGACAAGATGGTGATTCATCTAAGAAAATATTGTTCGCATTGTTCTCGCCGCAGGTGCGTTTACCCAATCAACCAACATCTGGAAATCACAATCACTATGCGAGCACACCAACTGTGCATTTCATGTCTTAGTCAGTCTACCACAACTTTTCGACCATGGTCGTTGCCCCGGTACAGACTGCCTCTCTTTGGTCTGTATAGGTAGGGCAGTCCTGCGGGATATGTTCTGGTGTTTGTTTGGGTGCTCCACAATTGCATGTGGGGAAGACTGACCCATTCTGTGTATATGGGCTTTGAGTCTACAATGTTCCGTTCTGAGTCTGAAGATTTTTGTCTGCCCATATCTACAAAATGTGTCGATGTTGTCATTTTCTGGTTTGTATTCTGTGTGCTGGTCTATCCACTCCGTCTACGTGGATCATTTTATGATTGCCTTTACTTCTGTATAGCTCTGTGGATTGTGAGTCTGCGAACAGCCACTTCCGCCTTTTGCGAGCTCAACTGCCTTATCGTTTCCAAGGATTCCACAATGGGCCGGATTCCACTGTATGACTAAATCTGTATTTTGGGGGAGGACAGAAACCAGATTTTATTTCGGGTGAGTCTATCTTGCTTAGGACTTGAGATGGCTTAGATTACGCTTCTGGAGTTTGTTAAAATGACCGCTTTTCTTGTAGTTATGATTTGGCTGATACGAATCTCAGTTGCTGCATTTACAGCTGATGCTTCAACTCTGACATTGGTACATATCTCTCTCTCCTACTGGTATGCAGTGGTCTTCTATCTCGTTGTTGGAGTGTGCATTGTAGTTCCCACTGTCAGCAGTTTTGTTCGCTCCTCGTAACCGATTCATTTGAATATACACTCATCCAGGAGTTGCTAGGGTACTGCCGCTGGAGCTCAGGTAGAATGTGATAATCTTTGTCATCTGGCGATGTGGCTGTTCTCTAACAGTCTGCAGCTTCTCTTTGTCTGGGCTCCGCTGAGGAATTACAGATTTATGGTACACCTTACTCGTTGGTTCTCGCAATATTATCGACTGGGGTACATCCGTTTCTAAGAGGACGTGCCCCGTGAGGTTTCAGGCAGCACACTACAGACTCCCATGTGATTGGAAGACCCTACTGGCACTCGGTCTTCGATAGTTGAATCCCATGTGATTACAACACCCTACTGGCACTCGGTCTTCGATAGTTGAATCCCATGTGATTACAACACCCTACTGGCACTCGGTCTTCGATAGTTGAATCCCATGTGATTGCAACACCCTAGTGGTACTCGGTCTTCGATAGTTGAATCCCATGTGATTACAACACCCTACTGGCACTCGGTCTTCGATAGTTGAATCCCATGTGATTACAACACCCTACTGGCACTCGGTCTTCGATAGTTGAATCCCATGTGATTACAACACCCTACTGGCACTCGGTCTTCGATAGTTGAATCCCATGTGATTGCAATACCCTAGTGGTACTCGGTCTTCGATAGTTGAATCCCATGTGATTGAAACACCCTAGTGGCACTCGGTCTTCGATAGTTGAATCCCATGTGATTGAAACACCCTAGTGGCACTCGGTCTTCGATAGTTGAATCCCATGTGATTGCAACACCTTAGTGGTACTCGGTCTTCGATAGTTGAATCCCACGTGATTGCAACACCCTAGTGGTACTCGGTCTTCGATAGTTGAACCCCATGTGATTTCAACACCTTAGTGGCACTCGGCCTTAGGTCATTTAAAACATTACAAGCCACAACCAAGGCTTAACGATCAGAAAGAAGGACTACGCTGGATGTGAATGCTGGAAAATAACAATAGCATTAGGAGGCATTAGGAAAGAAGCTAAATGAATTTGAGAAAGTGTCTTAGAAAACTGCCGAACATTGGCTAGGAGGAATTCACAACCAGCAAAACAATTAGAGAAATCACCAATCAACAATATGGTTCATCACTCGTTAGGAAAAAAACCCGTGGACATACATCGGGCATGATCTTAAAATGGTCAACAACAGACTACCTCTGCAAAAGTTTACGTGGTCACCATCATTTGGCAGCAAGAAAATAGGAAGACCGAAAGAAACTCTCCGCAGAAGAATCATCAGAGAGGACTCCATTATGGGCGTGAACAACATTCATGAACTGAAAAACTGGACGACACAAAAATCAGACTGGAGAGAACTCATACTGGTTTCTGCCTAATACTCAATTTGGCACTTAAAGGAAATAGACAGGCATGGAAAGACAGACAGACAAACGGAAGGACATACATAGACAGACATACAGACAGACAGACAGACAGACAGATGGATAGATAGATAGATAGATAGATTAGAGCAATGAAGTCTCTAATACCACATTATCCCCAACGGCCGTGACAACCACACAACTGTCTTTACTTTTGCAATTAACTCATACTTATTGTATTTTCTATATAACCACAGCCATTTGCAATTTTACACAGCACTAATCAAACAATGTGAGAATAATATCTGTATTTTAAAAATACTTACATCTTTAAGAATATCAGGTCGAAACTGGACACATCACACACGATTCCGCTGGACTAGATTTGTCTCATTCGCTGTTAAATATCTAATGTGTTAAGTAAACAGGAAGGGAAATGAAGAGTTATAGATGTACATTGCTGCTTTAGAATGATCTGCGTCGTTTCCTGGAAGCAGAGGAATTTGGGAAATTGAAACCGGACTGCAAGTTTATAACTCCTTCAGTCTTAGCCATTAGAAACACTACGCCTACCTTAAACTTATAATTAGCCTCACGCTAGACATATTAATAATTGTCCATCGCAAGCGAAGAAAGCGACACCATCAGACGTGTATTGTGTGTGATATGTAATCGCTTTAAGGCCTACACATATAACACAAGTGGGAGTGGCCTAGGTTTAAGCACCGATGTCGTTCAGTTACTTCCCTTAAATAGCACACTGGTTATTTATGACCTGAGTCAAAATGTTACGTATAAAACATTCGATAGGACTTACATATAGGTGAAGTGTTTCTTTTTGTTTGTTTGTTTGTTTTGTTTTGCTTTTTGGGAGGGTGGGAGAGGGTTTCGGAGAGGTTGGGTGGGGGCGTAAGCCAGGCTTATATGCTGACTAATCACCAGACAAAGCCGCCAAAAACTCCTGGTATTGTAAATGCATTAGCTATTTCACAATAAGTGGGAAAACCTATTTTAGGATATAACAGCAGAAACTGGAAAATCCCCTTTCCGGGAGTTAAATATACCCACAAGTTGAACAGTGGATATGTTTTATATGTTTTTACCATAACCGTAGAAAAGGGGTGTGTGTGTGAGGAGTGACAGCTTTGTCAGTGAAATCCGGGAGTCAAAAATGACATCTTTGTTATGTTAACCTCTTACCAAAAAGCAGACACATTCAATGTCATTCTGCCGTAGTGGAAGAGCTCGTATTGTGAGGTCCGTATCAATTTCAATATGCCTGTACTTATTATGTATTCTCTCATCTTATCATCTCATCTTATATGAACCCTTGTACTGATGTCGTCAGACGCCGTATGGAGGAGCGATCTTTATTCGTATGTGATCTTATGTCTTTCATCTGCATTCTTTTCCTCTGTTGTGCGTGTTCTTCTTATGTAATGTGCTGATATGAAAGCACATAAAAGTTCTTGCCGTCACAAGCGATGATGGCCACACCATCGGACGGTTGTGTCTTAATAATTTGATGTGGCCTGTTTATGGATTATAGTGAGAAAGTGAATCCGCTGGTCATCAATCTCACTCTTATCCCGAGTTACCTTGGATCAGTGGCAAGACTATTGGTCGAGACGACTGGAGGTAACTCGGGATGCAGGAACTCTGGACTTACCTCCGGTGAGACCACGGGTCGCTTGAAACTTTCGGGATTCAATCGCCACCGTTTCCGTTTATCACTATCAGAGTCGAGTGCATTAACTTCTTGACTACAGCGACGCTAATGTACATCAGTACAAGCAAAGAAGCACACGCTAATCCTGCAAAAATCACAGAGGGATCTAGTTACTGTCAATCTCAGACAATATTCTAGCCGGAGTCCTGCTCAACTGCCTAACTGGTTATTTTGAACAGGGCCTACTCTCAAAGGGTTAGTGTGCTTTTCATGCCGGTCATGGGACGGTTTATATAATGTATGCAGCGGTCAACTTCAGAAGAAATATCAAGAACAGCATCTTGACCTGTACACAGTTTAAGTCGACTTGACCAAGACCTTCGACACCGTCAATAGGAAAGTCTCTGGCAAATTATTGCGAAGTATAGCTGTTCTGACAGATTCATTGCGTTTGTTCATCAGTTTCATGATGTAAAATGAAGCCGAATTGTTTTCAGCCTTCCAATTCGCCAACGATGTTCAATAGGATGATGTGCTAACACCGACACTCTTTAGTATGAACTTTGCAGCAATGCTCTCTGATGCTATACGTTATGCTGCTACTGGTATGCATAGCAGGTATAAGACGCAAGGTCAGTTGTTCAATTCGAGACACCTCAAGTCTTACTCCCAGTTGAGTCAGGCAACGATCCTGGATCTTCCGTTCGCAGACGACTGCTTCCTTAACACGTCATCATAATAAGATAAACAATCCACAACGTCGTAGTTTTCTACAGCGTGCAGCAAGTTTGATCTCACGATTAACCCAAGAAAGATTGAAGTACTCTTCTAGCCTGCTCCTAAAAAGCCGAGCATTGATTCAAACATTACCGGACAGTACCAGTGTTTCCAGGCAGCCAGGTCTACAGCAGCCTAGGCAGTACCCTCACTAAAACTGTCGTAAGACTTAATTCCCATTGCTGTGGTAGTCGATTCATTTTTAGGCTGAGAACTACAGACCACTTTGCCACTGTTGTTGCCCCGACATGGGCTGGCTATGTTTGTACATTTCACCCCTAACAGAAAAACAACATATGACTTACAGGGGATTCGATCGGCCACGGTCCTTGTCAGTAAACAGGCATTGAAACCACTCGGCCACGCGCTCCTCACTTGAGACGCGAATACTGACGTTGAAGTTAACTCGGTGATATGTGGTCGTTTTCTCGTGATGATGTCCAAGTATATTTATCCCTGGCTATGGAAAGGATACAGAAAGCACATTTGTTGAAGATCTTTAAGAGAAACCCACAGTTCGGCAGGATGCAAATGGTCTTCTATTGAAGGTTATTAGTCTGAATGATGATATACAATTAGTTGTTTTGTCATCAATAATGAAGAGATTTCATCAAACAAGTCTAAGCTTGCAAAGCACTGAAATTGATCTCAATCAGGCCGTGAGATTACTAGTCATTTGGTAATAACAATTCTATCTTAATGGAGAAATTTCAGGAGTTTGAAAGATAAGCAAAGCGTATAGTGTGTCATTCAGATTACATCCAAGACACATCAGAGACAGATAAAGACACTTTTTTAATTTGTGTATGAATGGTGGATCTTTTAATCAACGTATTTTTCCTCAAATAAATATTTCAGAATAAAGATTTACTTGGCAATCATTGATCACATGTCAATTGCGGAGAGTCTGGTTAAAGAGGCTGGAAGTTTATATTTCAGTGCCCACAAAGTTTGCATTCCTTTACTATATTCTTTCCATTGGTAATGATAAGTTTAAGGCCTGAATATCTCGCATCTATTTATTAACGTAATTCTGGCGACATTTTGGGGATCAACTTATTCATTTTTTAGAATTTATTGGGGAGTCAGAATAAGATGAAGTTAACCAAGACGGCAATGGAACCAGTGTTTTCAATTGTTCTTCTCATATTTAGGAATCTTGTTTACAATGACCTTCAAGAAGTTTTTCGAACCATATTCACAAGTCTCCGCATTTATCTATCGCTTTTGACAACCAAATGATATGGTGAAAGATCACGCATGTACTAAAACTATGAAGTATAATAAACTGAACAATTCTTCGATAACCCAGGAATGTTTTGTGTCCTACATCTTCTAGAAATGTGTCTTCTTGAAATTCGTCTTTTTAGGTCGATGAGCACTTCTTAATTGGGTTAGTTCGGTGTCAAACCCCCCTAGTTCCCTATCCAGATCTCTGCTGAAGTAGTTTCATCTAGTTCGCTTGAAATTAAAGAGGCGTTGAAAGGATACCGTCTCAGGATTGATGCCAGGTTTACTCCTACATGACATCGGTGTGTGCTGTGTTCGAGGTATTGGTTGCTCTATGCGTTTCGCTTTATCGTTAGCTATACGTATTTGCACTGTCGAAGATGTTGTCTGGGTAATCACTTCTTTTCCACCTGCTACTGTTACAGGTAAAGGACGACTTCGGGTCGAAAATCAACATCTCCATGCAATCAGCCCAATTTTCGAGTTCATCCCTATCAGCAGTTGACTCTCCGTAGCCCCAAGCATTGTGTTAGCAATTGAAATCCCACATGATCTCCTTAGAATGTTCTAAATCAAAATGGCCAGGCTCTTTGAAAAAGAAAATCACATTGTATGACTTAAACGCAGATGTTATAGTGCACGATTGTAACTTGATTGTTAATAACCCAACATTGTTTATGTAGGTAAATTCCGCAGATTTGATGTATATTCCCTGTGTCGTGAAAATCGTGTTCACGGGGTCTCTAGAGTGAGGTCCAGATAATGTATATGTGTTCTATGATCAGCGACACCGCGATTGGGGACGGGGGTCCTGGACTGCACTGCCTGCACAACTTAGCTAGTATGATCTCCTGAACACCTCTCTATGTTAATTGAGATCAACATGCGGTCTGGTCTGCCGTATTGCGTCTGCTTGTTCATGTGGTTGCCAGTGATAGCAGGATCGGTCAACTATAATAGTTGTTTCCAGGGAACCCTAGTTATTCTATCACGTATCAGAATCTTCGTGGAGGCTCCTTTCATGCTTCATTATACCAGTCGGCTAGCAATCATTCAAGAATTGGGTATGGATGCCGACTTTCAAAAACTGCCCTGCACTTTTAAAAAACATAAAACACACACACATATAAACACACATATATACGCACATATATACACACATATATACACACATATATACACACATATATGCTTCATTTATACAAAAGAACGTGATAATCATCAGCTTTTGTAACTCCGTGCGCACAGGAAACAGGTTTATGTTGGCTATGCCTGGTACATCCTCGTGCAATTGTGCAATTGTCTTTGAATACGTCATCACCTGAAGCCGCCGTGTTGTTAACTCCGCACTAGTATGGAACGAGTTAGCACACACGAGGCACGTTCATCTTGCAGTAAATGAGGCATGCTGCATTGTTTGTTACATGGTGAATTAAGCCAACACCAAAGTTAAAAGTGTATGCGATTGCTGGGAGAAATAAGAAAATGTGTTGCGCCAGAAGTCCAAAGGAAAAAGCAGTTTTGTTATCAGAGACACCAACTTTTTATAAATAATCCAGAACAGGGATGATTAAAATCAAGAAAAAGTTGATTCCATGCTGTACAGTTAACTTGCCACAAACATCATCAAAACCGCACCGAAAAATGGCGTCAAAGATATTGTGAGGGATGGATGACGATCAAAGAAGAACTTGCTACAGAGCATAATATGCCACACACTGTGTAGAAAACCCTAAACAGATTACGGGCGTGAGTGTAGATCGAACTAGATGTCTGCAAATGCAGAGCGATCCATGACCTCGAACTCCCGTGTACCTGCCCAGGAATGCAAGGACCAGTGGCGTTGGCGGATCTTATGGCAGTAAATGATGGAGGTTCCAGGGCAGATCATTTCTGGTCCGGGATAAAGATGCGGAGGAGTGCATGAGCTACAGTGGTCAGCGACCCATAGCTGACTGCTAGCGTCAGGACCAGCGAACCAAAGCTGCCAAGACGCTTCTACACCTCCACACGGTGATCCTGGATAACAGGCTGCAGCAGGGCAGACTGCCTAAGGAGAAGGGATCGAAGAGGGAATGCTAACCCGGTACTCAAAAAATGCTTGCTGAAGTAGGATGTGTTGGACTGAAAGGTGCAAATATCACAGTCAAGCTGTAAACTACGACACAACTCATTCCGTTCTCTGGACTACATTCTGCTATTGAAGCCCTTTCAGGGTTTGGTAGTGGGAGATTGAGAACGAACGAAGCCAAGCCAATCCATTTCTGGTCCAATTCTTTATGAGGTTGCCGGACACGGAAAGTAAGTAAGTAATTGAACAACTGGGTACTGATATACATAAAACTTACTATTCTTAGAAAACAATATGTATTACTAGTTATTGAACAAATTATTCACATTTAAACAAGGAAATTGTTTCTATCAAATGCATTTTATTGTCTATGACTATAAATGAAACTAAAATACAGAAATTTGTTCATTTAGGAAGATCAGTGTTTGATGCCAGATAGTCAAATGCAATTCTCCTGTTCAGCAAATCCACATTGTCTGCCGATACAAGGTGTGATTTCTTGTCTTCTCTGTTTTGTCTTCACGGTTCATGTTTGAATATTAGTGGTAACTTTGGCTGTGTTTTTCTTCTTGCCGCTCATTATACCTGGGGGATGATGGAGCACAGGAGTAACCAGCCTCCAGGAAAAAAGATGCGTCTTGCTAGTACAATTATTAATAATACTAAATATACCATCATTCCCCTACCGTTGTAAAGTGTTCGAGAATAATATTACCTAAGATGATATGGGAGAGGAGAGCTAGACATCAATTACCATAGAAGACAGTCTCACGTAAACCGGCCCTAATTGTGACTCTAAAAGTTTTAGTCATCCGAGCAGACCTGTTACAGCCAGAGGGTGAAACTTTTGAAACCCTACCTTCAGTGCTGGATTTCCCAAAACGCTGACTAAGCTGTCGACTAGGGTGTAAAGAATTAGGGGGCTAATTTTGGGGTCTTATAACATTTTTTATATAAACAAATTTGACAAATCTTAGCCTCAACTTTATTTCCAGCCTAGGGTCACAGGAAGGGTAAGTCTGGTACTGTCTACATTCCATATCGTTGGTCACAGGACGGGTAAGTCTGGTACTGTCTACATTCCATATCGTTGGTCACAGGAAGGGTAAGTATGATACTGTCTACATTCCATATCGTTGGTCACAGGAAGGGTAAGTCTGGTACTGTCTACCTTCCATAATCGTTGTCATCGTTCAGTCAACATGTGCCATGACAAGGGCCACCTTAATGGTGTCATGTACACTTTAGACGGAACTGAAAATAAGCTGTGCCCATTTTAATATGTTAACTACAAAAACACGCAGTAATGGAAATTCCACGGTATTTTCTAAAGAAACCAGAATACATTTCTAGAACAATACCAGTTTCATTTTCCATGTAAGGTTGAACACAATGATTTTAATGACAGGTGTGTAATTTAAAACATATTCACCTCATGTAAAATGAGATTAGCCTTGGTGGAACCATGACGCCCTTCCCATACCAACACGAGCCCCTCTGCCCTCTCTAAACACACCCCCCCCCCCCCCACACACACACACAAACACACATATATATATATATATATATATATATATATATATATATATATATAGTATATGTATATATAAAGTAAAAGTTTGTCTTATAATAGTTACACTACTGTCCGGGAATGAAGTTTTAGAGATTTGAATGGGGAAGGGTGGCCAGTGCCTTTCCTCGCTGCCTTTTACTTCCCTAGTTGTATGTCAGGTATCCATTTATAGCTGGGTCGAGTAGCGCGTGAGTATCGGGGGGAGATGAGCCACTTACCTTTGCCGTGAAAATGAATGCTCTACCTCTAATCTAATCAGAAGCTCAAGAAGACAAACCCTCAAAGCCACAGTCTCGCAGAAGCATCAAATGAGTCATCTGAGACATTAAAGAGCCTAAACACATAATCTCCTGTTGACCACCAACCGAAGGCGTATATAGAAAAAGAGAAATAACCGTCAGCGACTTTCATACAGATCCATTCAAACCATCACGTCTCCCATCAAATAAAAGGCTGGCACCCTATACCGTATTCCCATCTTTCCTCAGCACCGAGGATTGAAATTCCTTAGAAAATCTCCAGGTACAGATGGACGCTGAAAGTGTACTTGTTCGGCCCTCTCTAGTCGATTAAGCCGATTTCTAGAAATTTGAGAAACTACGTCTATCTGGTGCGAGTGGCAGACTATATTAATGAACAAAGGAAGGAGATAAAGAATGACCAACTACCACCTCATTACCCTCTTTTCAGTTCTGTACAAAACATTCACCAAATGCGTTCTAGCAATGATTCGCAATACACTCAATTTAGTCCAACCAATCGAGCAAGCTGGATTCATACGAAGTGACAACACGCTAGACCATAATATCACATGCTGAAATGGATGAGGTCGAGGTAGCAAGAAAACACCAGATCGCATTAGCACTTACATTCATTGACATTTTAAAAGAAAAGCCTTGACTAGGTCAGTACAGGTGTGGAATCCTTATTGTAGAGGAGATATAAACATGCTTGAAAGGATACAAAAAGGAGCGACTTAGCTGATATTGGAATTCCAGAATTCCAGTTAATCGGAAAGATTCAGAAAAACCGGCCTACAGTGCCTTGAAAAGAGAAGAATTCGAGGTGACAATTCGAGGTTTTATAAGATATTCAAAGGAAAAAATTTTCTTCTTGTTCTGTGTCCGTTCTCAATCTCCCACTACCAAGCTCTGAACAGAGCTTTAGAAGTAGCAGGATGTAGTCTGAAGAATGGAATTGATGGGAGCGCTAGTTTACAGCTTGACTGCGATATTTGATCCTTTCGGTGCAGACGAGCGCTTTTGTCAAGCTATGGTAATTACTAACACTTCTATGTCAAACTGTATGGAGGTGTCTTCAAGTCATCATGTGTGACCAAAGAACAAGCATTGAATGAGCTGAATGCAACCAGCGACTCATCGCTGGCTGCGTGGATCAGGGCCAGTGAAACAGCTAACCAAGACCCTGTTCCGCCTTCAAAGAGACTGCATTCCTGCAACCAGCCTGAAAGAATAGGCATCAAAGAAGAAAGACAATCCCAGGAACGAAAATGCCGTACTGAAATGTATAAGCTTAGTCACTCCTCTTCTACCCTGGGATGTATCGGTTTGCAAGACACACCGAAAGATGTCTTTCTGTTGCCCGTGTTCCTGTCTAGTCATCGGTTTCTTATAAACAGGTTTATGTTGTCATCCCAGCGTACTTTGGTTTGTCCTCGGAGGCTGGATAGTTACTCTTTGCTTCCCATACCTGCTTTCTTTCGGGATCAAAGATGCAGTACAGTGAATGTACTGACAGCAGCCTGGGACGCAAAGTCTGCTGCCTGCACCAGGGCAGCAAAGCAGAGCCTACCAAGATAATATTCCGCCTCTAAGCGGCAGTCCTGGAAACAGGCTGCACGTGTAGTCTGGCTGTGAAATTATGGATCGCAATGGAAAGGCAAATACGCTACCCAAAAAAGTCAGCGGAAGCAAGAGGTGTTAGGCCAAAGATAGGAGAATCGCAGCCTCGCTTTAAACTATGACACATCATCATCATTCAGACATATCGCAGAAGAAGAAAGAAGAAGAAGATGAAGAAGAAGAAGACAAAGAAGAAGAAGAAAAAGAAGACGACGAAGAGGAGGAGGAGGAGGAAGAAGAAGAAGAAGAAGAAGAAGAAGAAGAAGAAGAAGAAGAAGAAGAGGAAGAAGAAGAAGACAGAGAAGAAGTAGAAGAAGAAGAGAAGAAGAAGAAGAAAAAAATAAGAAGAAGAGGAAGAAGCAGAGGAACTTCTTTCATTCTGGCGACATGGCTAAACTATTCAATTTGAAATCTCTCCATTTGATTCTGCAGCAGCTTGGCTTTGAGATCCTTTCGTACTGTATAGTTTCTGTGCGTGTGTGTATATGTGTATTTGTTTCTGTGTGTGTGTATGTATGTATATGTTTATGTGTGTGTGTCTCTGTGCGTCTGTGTATGTGTTTATGTGTGTGTATGTGTGTATGTGTGTCTGTGTGTGTATGTGTGTGTGTGTCTCTGTGCGTGTGTGTATGTGTGTATTTGTTTATGTGTGTGTATGTATATGTTTCTGTGTGTGTGTCTCTGTGTGTGTCTGTGTATCTGTGTGTTTGTGTGTATGTGTGTGTATGTGTGTGTGCGTGTATGTGGGTCTGTGTGTGTATGTGTGTCTGTGTGTGTATGTGTGTCTGTGTGCGTGTATGTGTGTGTGTGTCTGGGTGTGTTTGTGTGTCTTTCTGTCTGTGTGTATGTGCGTATTCATATGTATTTGAAATGGATGTTACAAAAGTGTAGCTAAATAATTTCAGTAGCAGAAGCTGAATTAGTCGAATGGGATTGTTTAATTTAATTTCCTCTTTTCAGTTAATTAAAAACACACTTTTTTGAAGCCTGAAATGCTTTTCACTGGACTCCCCGTTTTGTTCGACTAACTTCTCCCACGGTGAGAAATATTGGCAGGGGCAGCATCATCCTTCATGGAAGGATGGGCGCTGCAAAGCCCCCCCCCCCCCCTTGTGGGTTATCAGGGTGCAGCAAACGCTGCAGAGAGAGAGAGAAAGAGAGAGAGAATAACAGAGAAAGATAGACGCAGAGACATAAATTAAAATAGATATATACAGAGAGAAAGAAAGAGAGTGAAAGAGAGAGATAGAGACAAGAACAGATAAAAATAGACAGAGAGATATACATTGAAATAGAGACAGAGAGAGAGAGACAGAATAACAGAAAGATAGACTTAGAGACATACATTGAAATAGAGATATGCAGAAAGTAAGACAGAGAAAGAAAGAGAGAGAGAATAACCGAAAGATAGACATAAATTGTAATAGGGATATTCATGAAGAGATAGAGAGAGAGAGAGAGAGAGAGAGAGAGATTAAATGAGATAGATATATGCCGATACAGAATAGAACAGAAAAAAAAGACGGAGTGACACAAATTGAAATAGATATACTCAGATAGAGAGAGATATATCTTAATTGAGATAGAGATATACAGGGAGAGAGAAGAACAGAGAAAAATAGACGAGAGAGATAAATTGAGATTGACATATACACAGAGAGAGAGAGATAGATAGAGAGAGAGACAGAGAGAGAGAGAGAGAGAGAGAGCTTCCTTTAACACGGTTCAGAGACGATATGGCATAACAACGAAATGTTAATTTACGTGAAAACTTAATTGTCTTGTCACTCTGAACCTTACATGAATTAATTAACTTTTTATCATGTCTAATTCTTCCTACCATTTACATCTTCGCAAGAAATATAGTTCCTCGAATGTATCTTTTGAGATAACCAATTGTGCCCATTGTTTACTTCTATTCTGATTTACTGTGTATCTCATCTACTTATAAAAGTATCTAGTTCATCTTTTGAGCCTATTCCAAAGTACTATAGTTTATTTTATTGGCATGTTACTCTTTTGACAGTTTCTCTCAGTTGCCTCTCTTAACTATAATAATAATGTTCGCTTAGGCGTCTGAGGCCCGTTGTGTCGGATTAACACCACCATGTCCAGTTGAAACTGTGTGCTGCCAGGCTTACTCTAAGGCAGATGGGGAGGCTGCTACCTGTTTGAGCCACGTGTTTCGAGGACGACCTCTCCAGCGCTTCCAGCCAGCAGGGTGGAGGCCGTTAGCGCTGTTGACTGTCTTTTGAAGAATCTGGTGAGCTGGGACCTCCTTGTCCAGTCGGACAACATGACCGAACAGAGAAATGCGGCGACGTTACAGGATAACCGAGACAGGGGTGGGGGGGGGGGGATGTGTCCTTGCAGAAACATCTACATTCCGGACGAAATCGTACCAACGAATGCCAAGGATGTGTCGCTGATTTAGCATATGAAAGGCCTCAAGTCTCGAAGTGTCGCTATTTTTCAGGGTCCAGGTCTCGGAGCTATACACGAGGACCGGGATCACGCACGACTGGTAGATGGCAGTTTTGTGACCATGGAGAGCCTACTGTTCTTCCACACACGGCGGAGATCATTCATCGCCGATGCCGCTAGACCAATACGCTGGTGTATGTCAGAGTTACTGCGGCAGTCGGGTGCAATCGTGCTGCCGAGGTAGGAGAGATCATTGGCACCCTCCACAGTGTGACCATTGACCACTATGTCCTGAGGCCGTTTGTCAGAGCCAAGATTCTGGATTTTGGTCTTTGCCCATGATATTGACAGGCCCATATTTCGCGTGATGCTGTCCAAGTTCTCAGGGGACTGCTGCAGTGATGTACTGTCAGAACCGAGCAGGACTTTATCATCAGCGTAAACAAGGTCTGTGAAGAGCGTCTGATCTATAGTAATTCATTCCATGTAGGTGGGTGCTGGCGCGGTGTAGGAGCCAGTCGACGGCCCGGCAGAAGAGATCTGGAGCGAGTACGCAATCCTTAACTAGAGGTTGTCTAAATTTGACGTCATGACTTGTAATTCTTCTAGTTTACGTACTTTGTGATCACGACTCTGAGCAACGCATGAGCTGTAACAGCCATCCATAGCTGACTGCTAGCGCCAGGGCCAGCGAATCAGAGCTGCCAAGACCCTTCTACAATTCCACGCGGTGATCCTGGATAACAAGCTGCAAACAAGCAGAGTTGCTATGGAGAAGGGATCGAAGAGAAAAGGTTAATCCGGTACTCAAAAATACCTGCTGAAGTAGGATGTGTTGGACCGAAGGGTGCAAATAACACAGTCAAGTTGTAAACTACGACACAACGCATTCCGTTCTTTGGACTACATTCTGCTACTTGCAAGGCCCTTTTCAGGGCTTGGCAGGGGGAGATTGAGAATGAACGAAGAAGGAGAAAAAGATTGACATACTTTGGATTTAAATATTTCTAGTTTTCGTGCTTTGCTCGGTAAATCTTTTCGTCCATTTACCTGGACGTATACTTCCTCTCATATTCTTGCCTTAAACTATATTTTCTTTCATTTGTTTATCTTAGTTACTATCATTTTCGTGCCTTGCTTTATCAATCTTTATGTGCACATACCTTGATCTATGATATGTAAAATTTGCTTACTTGATCTATGATAGGTAAAATTCGCTTATCTTGATCTATGATAAGTAAAATTCGCTTACCTTGATCTATGATATATCAAATTCGCTTACCTTGATCGATGATATTTTAAATTCACTTATCTAATCCATGATATGTGAAATTCACTTACCTCAATCTATCATATGTAAAATTCACTTACCTTAATCTATGATACGTAAAATTCACTTACCTTAATCCATGATATGTAACATTCACTTACCTTAATCCATGATATGTAAAATTCACTCACTTTAATCCATGATACGTAAAATTCACTTACCTTAATCTATGACAAGTAAAATTAATTTACCTTGATCTAGTATACGTCAATTTCACTTAATCTGTGATATGTAACATCCATTTACCTTGATCTATGATACGTGAAATTTACTTACCTTAATTCATGATAAGTTAAATTCACTTACCTTAATTCATGATACGTAAAATCCACTTACCTCGATCCATGATATGTAAAATTCACTTACCTTCACTTATTATACGTAAAATTCACGCACCTTCATCCATGATACGAAAAACTCACCATGGTCTTTGATACTTTTCATTCACTTGCCTTCACCTGTAAAAACGTGGAAATTTTCCTGTTTTCACCTATACTGTGTCTTATTCACTGACCTTGAAATAGAGTACCTCTCATTTCTTTACCTTGGCATTTATTTACTTTCATTGAAGGTCTATAAGTCTTTTCATTCGCATTCTTTAATTTATTATTCCAATCATTAACTAGCTGGAATAACAACTTTTCTTATTTATTGTTTTAGTCTATAATTCCTCTCAATTACAAACTTTGATCTCTAATTTCTCTCAATTACATACCTTGTTCTATAATTCCTCTCATTTACAAACGTTTTCTTATAATTCCTCTGTTGCATACCCCGGTCTATTATTCTTTTAATTTACATACCTTGGCCTATTATTCCTCTTATTTGCTTACATTGGCCTATAGTTTCTATAATTTACATGACGTTCTGAGGTTTATAGTTCTATTACTCAATTACCTCGTACACTTTACTACAGTTCAATTAACACATTGTCTTTTACTCTGATATATATTTTTGCGGACGCAGTCACTTCCTTCCAAATGTATTCCGTCTTCACGTACTCTCCAGATCATTACTTGATCCCGTATGGAGTTCTTCTCGCGACCCCACACACCACCTGGATGAGGTACGCCACTGAACCCACTCCGCATACCTTCCATCAAGGGACGACGTTTGTGAATAAACAGGAAACCAATCTTTGACTCTCCTGGTTATCACACAAGGAAGAGAGAAAGAAATGTGTGGTCGTTCCGAGCACACATCTATAGACTGAAGAGGACACTGGAGACGATAAAAAGGACGAAGAAAATAAGAACTACACAGACATTGTTATTTTTCAGTAACTAATTCTCTTGTTGAATATTGGAAGTTTGTGAAAATAGAATGGATTATTTGAATCATAAAATGAAGTTATTTCTGCATTTCCTTTATGTGTCTAACATTCGATCAATAGATCGCTTGAACGCAATTTGATCTGGACGAATGGTCGAAAAATAAGAACTTTAATAACCTGTTTGAGTAACAGAGTGGCGAAGGCTTAGTTCTCATATTGAGGTTACCAGGTTCAATCCCCGTTTTGTTAATGTTATAGTTAACCTAGCTGTAAATTGGTACCTGGATTACAATTAGGGAAGGACGGGCAGTGAGCAAGAGAACTGCCTACTCAACCTCATAATAAGCTAATGACTATTACAATGAAGTCTCTTGTTTTTCTTTGTTGAAAGCAAAGTTTGCTGTGGGAGTATATCTATTTATGTAATGGCAATACCACAACAAAACCTGCAAATGAACTAATAAAGACCATGGAAATGGTTGTTCGGTTGTTCTTCTGTTACTTTACATGTGTGTTTTGCAACTTATTTATTTTGCATGTCAATTGTAATTATTCTTTGTTTTACAACGTGCTTCTCTACTTGGAAATGGATTGGAATTAGAATCGAGGTATTCATTCAGGCAGATCAGTGCCTCATGCCAGTTAGCCAATATGTATATTCGTGAACTGCAAATCCATCTGGTTGTTTCTTCCAATGTGTCGTCTCATGCCAACTCTGGCTTGCCATTTGAGCTACCACTTGGTTGTTGATAGTAAATACGTGTGTGGGTTTCCTTCCTGCCACTCAATCAAAATCCTTGAACTCCCTGTGGAGCAAAAGCCCTCACCAAATACAGGACAAGATTTCCTGTCATTTCTAGCTCCAACCCCCCGAATCACCACCCCTCCTCCCACCCCCTTCCCCACAACCATCAGGTATTTCTGCCTTTTTATCGTTAGTCTCGACTTCCCTTCCCCATGAGTGTTTTTATCTGCCTATACTTCTCTTGCTTTCAGGATTCCAGAATAGTTACTGTCTTGTAATGCGTTGAGTTGGCTTACGTAAAGTATGCCCTTTCCATCGTCAACGCTTTCTCTTTACGTCTAATCTCTCTGGCATCTGTCTGGTTCTTTCCCAATTTTGTATTAGGGATTTTGTGACGCCATTTCATTCTTTCTATTCTGTTCAAGCATCCATTGAAGAAATGTTGAACCTTTTAAGTTGTACTCTTTTTTGTAGGAGGACAAAGTTTAAATTTGGCACATATGTAGCTCATTCAATTTATACTAGACTTGAGAAGTATGAATTTCCCTCCTCGACGGGTTTACCCGAAAGTGTGCTTGGCGCAACACACCTTATTGACCGGATCTGCTGCTCTAACGGTTTGTCAGAGCAATGGAGAAATCAGAGGCCAGAACTGTGATAAAATTCTTGATGTTGCAAAGAAAAACACCTACAGAAATACACAAGGAGATGAAACCAGTGTTTGAGGAATCCTGTCCTTCGTATGCTTCTGTATGAAAAACTAGTGTGGGCAGTTTAAGTGTGGCCGTTCCCATGATGCTGATCTTCCAAGATCAGGAAAACCATCCTCAGAGTGCAGCGATGAAAATGCTGCAAGAGTGAAGAAAATCATTTACCAGGATAGGAAAATGGCAACTGCAGAGATTCAGCAAACTGAATGAAAATACAGTTTTTAGAATTTCACACAACAGACTGAACATGAGAAAAATGTTTTCCCGCTGGGTCCCGCGTCTGCTGACACGTGAACAGAAACAAACGATGATTAATTGCTGTAGCCAGTTGCATAAAATGTGTTTGTGGAAAAACATGTTGCCGACCATTGTGACAGTACACCATTTTGACCCAGAATCGAATAGTTCCAGCATGCAGTGGAAAACTCCGGTTTCACCAACACTTGTCAACCCAAGAGCACAGAAATCTGCAAGAAAAGTGATGCTGACGGTTTTTTTGGGACGTCAAAGGTCTCATATTGAAAGAATACCTGCCTCATGACAACACGGTTAATTTGCAATATTATTCAGATCTTCTTACCAAACTAAGAAAGACTGTGACCAGAAAACGAGGGATAGCTCGCACTCAAATTCTGCCTTTTCTTCAAGACAACGCGGCTCCCATAAAGCAAGACTTGTGCTGCAAACAGCCAACGATTTGAATATTGAAATTCTTCCACACCCATCATATTCTCCGGATTTAGCTCTATCAGACTTTTTTTTGTTTTCCCAAAACTTAAAAAACAGATGAAAGGAAATAATTTTGACAGTGATGAAGATGTTATACTAGCTTGTCATGACTGGTTTAGTTCGAAAAATAAGTTACTTTATTCTGAAGATTATTTCAAGGTCACACAGAGATGGTAGACATGTATAAATTCAGGTGGTGGCTACGTTGAGAAAGAATAAGCATTGTCCAAATTTCAACTTTCTCGCCCTACTCCTTCATGGTCAGGTGAAAAACTTTTGACTTTTTATATATATATATATATATATATATATATATATATATATATATATATATATATATATATATATATAAATATATATAATCATAAAGAAAGAGAAATGGGCAGGAAAAATGAGTTTAATGAGAAGGGAGGCCCATTAAAACGTATGGAATGTACTAGTATTCAAAATAAGAATTTGCGTTTATCAATGAGAATACGTGCGACACTGATAGTTTAGACCAGGTGTC
This sequence comes from Ariolimax columbianus, assembly GCA_036924085.1. Lineage (NCBI taxonomy): Eukaryota > Metazoa > Mollusca > Gastropoda > Stylommatophora > Arionidae > Ariolimax > Ariolimax columbianus. The sequence continues at coordinate 64,398,789 of JAVGWX010000011.1, forward strand.
AGAAATTACGGGCCATCAGATTAGACCCGTACGCTGTCCCTTTTAATTAATTACTGTCCGTGAGCTAAAAAGGTATTTTACAGTTTCAAATAATTTAAAATTTCAGAGTTCTATCTATTACGAAACAGACGAATGCCGAGTTAAGTAGTTGCAAGAAAAACCCTACGTTTTGCTCCCATAGATCCGTCTTTGTTCACCGATTAACATATGAACATTTGCAATTAATTTTGATGATAGGGGCTACTAACATTAAATCCAAATCTGGTGCAATGTTATCTAAAAAAAAAGCAATTCTTTTCTTCTCATTTGTCTTTCAAACAATTGTAGTCTATTTATTATTATTAATATTAATATTGTTATTATTATTGTTGTTATTAATATCATTGTTATTATTTTACATTTTGTTCAACAAATTTGGGAAAACCTGTTTTTTTTCTTCTTGTTATTCTTGTTATTCTACCTAAATATCCTCGATTTTACCTCTTATTAAGGCCCACAAAGCCTAAAATATTTATTATTTGGTCCTTTACCAAAAATTGTTTGCAGATTCCTGGTTTAGACAACTGCACTAGATTCGGTATTGTTTACAAAGATGCTAAGTGATTCTGGTGCTCTGCTAATCTTTATAGTTTTCTTCAATTTGAAATATTATATTTTCACTTTCTGTTTATGTTAAATTGATATGATATTTTGTTGGTAGTCCTTGTATATTTAACTTTGGTTGTCTATGGCGAGTAGTTCATGAATTGAGAACTAGTCGCTACCGATCAAGAATTCCGCTTTTGGTGTCGCAATCTGGCTGTCTCCTGTAATGTTTTATTTTTATTTTTATATCAATGCAAAATACCAATAGCAATGGGGAAGACACATATCTATGGATCATTCGTGTGGTTTATCCACACACAAATTTAAATTGCATTATACATCAGAAAATAAGATAGCCAAAGTCATTTCTTCAGAATGCGATCCGATAAATTGCAACTGTACGCATATATAAACACTAAGAAAATTTGGCTACTAGATACAAGGAGCACTACAAAGTATATGGATATATTTATAACAACAACACCTTTTTTGTACTAACACTTTCTGAACAATGTTTGCGACATGTGGACGCGCATTATCGTGCAACAAGGTCACATCACGCGAACGCATGCCGGGTCGTTTATTCTTGATTGCATTATGCAGCTTGTCTAGAGTGTCATTGTAGCGGTTGACATTAATGTTCACGCCAGGCTCTTTAAAGTTTACCAAAAAACGTCACTCATGGTCAAATAACGCTGTCAGCATAACTTTATAAGCAAAAATGTGTGACTTGAATTTTGTTTCGTTTCGGTGATTTTTCCATTGCATGCTAGCAGTTTTGCTGCTCGGCTCAAAGTGGTGGCACCACTATGCGCAAAACAAAAACCAATCGTTCTCCTCTTCGTATCGCAGCAAGTGGTTCAAACTCCATCCCATGCGTTCTTCCTTATGGTGGTTCGTCAGCAACCGAAGTACTCATTATGAACACACCTTCCGATACTAAAGTTTTTTGCTAACCACCATTTGAACTGTCCCTAGCGATACAGCGAATTTCTCTGCTAGTGAACGTAAGCTCCGGCGACGGTCCAACCGATTTGCTGCGTCATTTTTCGCGATGGCATCTTCTGACGCAACAATTTGCGCTTGACCTGGTCTCGGAAGATCTTTCGTTAACTCATGTTCTCTCTCTAAACATCGTTGTTCTTCTTCGTACGCTGTCAGACGTCAACCTGTATTTTTTTCGAAAACTGTAGCGGTCATCCTAAGGCTGTTGACACTGCCATAGAGCTTGTCTAGTGTTGCCAATCGTGATGGCCACATGTGCTTTCTCTGGTCCTCGTATGTCGGACAGTTTTGCAGCAGATGTTCAGCGGTCATTTTCCCGGTACAACAAGTGCATTCGTCAGTGCCCCCTATCTTCAGTTTATTGAATAGGTGGTACCTCAGTCTGTTGGGGCCTGTGCGGAGTCTGAAGACCACGACCTGCTCTCTTCTGTTCAACTGGTAATAGGCATCGTTTTTTGTGTGTAGCCAGTATGTTCTGTTTCCCATTTGGCCATGTATCTGGCCCTAATAAGCCTTATGGACTCTTCGTAGGTCACACTAGAATCTGGTTGTGGTAGTCTTGCCCCTTCTTTTGCCAGTCTGTCTGCCTCCTCGTTGCCTTGGGTGTTACAGTGGGATGGAACCCACTGTACCACTACTCTTTTTGGTGTGGACTGCTGGCATAGTTGACAGCGTCGTTGTTCAATTCTTTGCTGTTGTCTTCGACACACTTTTGTCATCATACACTTCCTGCAAACTTAAACTGCCCTTTTTACATCTCGTCTTGTGCAACTGAGATGCTAGTCCAGTCAGGCACAAAAAACTGACCAGGATTTCGTGTCAGGGTCAACACACTGACTAAGCCCACAATCTCTCTTCAATGTAGCGTTCCCTGAAAACAGGATGCTTTCAAGAGAGTCTGGCTGACGAGATGTGGATTTATTTGATACCCGTAATAGTGAGCACCACGCTGATGAATCCAAGCATAACAGAACCGCCTGGAGCACCGCGTTCCACCTTCAGCAGCATGCTCGGAATGTAAGGAAAGCTACTACAACCCGTCACTTAACATCCTCTTCAGGGCGCACAAAAGAGAAAACTTACTCATTGTGGGCATTAAACAACAACATCACGTCTTGTATTTTGGTCTTATTTATTAGTTCTTTTATGTTCGTTATTTGTCCCTGAGGAAGTTCCTGTAGCCGCAATGAAGGTTGTTGTTCTGTTGTTCTACTGATTCGGTCTCTGAGCCATTCCCTATGTACGTTTTTATCGTACTTTGAAATATAAGTTTATTCCTTGGATGGTCTTTGTTCTTGTATGAATATTTCCCTTGGGCACTATGAGAACTACTTCATCTTCTTGTTTAGATCAGTGATAATTCTTAATCGGGTTGAGAGTTTACAATGAACCTTCGCAAAAAAAGCTATGCGACCCCTTTATAACCAATACGACCTCATCCCCACGGTTGCGCAATACTGCAGTAGGTTATCCGCACAGAGTAATTTGAGGACTCTTCTACCATTGAAAGTTGTGACCATTTATTAAAAGAATAACTGCCCCTTGGCTTTCCTCTCTCGTGTCGCTAATTTGTTAAAGACAAACTTGTGCGTCAATATGTCCCCATAAGTTTTGCCGGTAGTAACAAAGCTGGCAATATACTTTCTCAAAACGGACAGAGAGAAGAGTAAGAGTCAGAGAAAGTAAAATATAAATATGCTGCCATACACAACTTAAGGTTAGGAAGGCTAACGTATGAACGTCGCATGTCTTTGACCCCACGCCAAACCTAATTGTGTCACATAATTTGTTTTCGAATAAGATGTCTCAGATGAAGAAAAAAAACAGTTCCATGGTCGTTTCGCTTGGCTTGGCTTGGTTCGTTCTCAATCTCCCGCTACCAAACCATGACACGGGCCTAAGTAGCAGAATGTAGTCCATAGAACGAAATGCGTTGTGTCGTAGTTTACAGCTTGACTGCGATATTTGCACTTTTCGGTCCAACACATCCGACTTCAGCAAGCATTTTCTGTTTTTGATGTAATTATACTCATATTGTATTTTTGACAATTCAAGTAGCGTGTATCAATAGGACTCTGCAGGTTTTATTTATTGGAGTGGATCAGACAATGGTTGTTTGCAAATAACATTGTATGTTGTATTGTGTTATTCATAATGAGCAAATTTTGGATTGCCTTTACCAGGTTAAAGAACATTTGCAAGTCTGGTAAGTTTATCACATGCCAAACTTAGAATATACGAGAGCTGCTTATCCAATGTGCTTCTGAATGGCGCTGTGTGATGGACTGTGACAGAAAAAGAAATGTACAAACTGTCATTTTTGACACAGTCCTTGAAAGAAAATTCATGAAATTATCTGATCGAACACAATCAACTGCTTGCTCAGATCAACCAAGAAAATATGCATAGCGATTTAATGAAAAATGAAATTAGGTCGGCCATTTTCTAAAAACAGAACCTGATGCCATCGCCGAAATCATGCAATAAATCTCAATGAAAGACGACATTAGAGAACTGAGAGATGAACCATAGAAGCAGAAAAGGAAAGATAATGCATCGCAGTTGGAGAACAGTGCGATGGATGCTGCAAACCGGACGGAGTGGAGGGAGTTTGATATGTCTCGAAGATATAAATGAACATCCGGCTTGCACTTTGCAACCACAGACTTTATCTCTTTGATAATACCAGAGTGTAATAGCCACACCAAATTCTTGCCGTCCAGGTCTGAACTCTCTAGCCTGGCCTTTTACGAGAACAGTTTTTATACTCATTGTTTTAAGAGTGCTCAAATCGGGATGGGGGAGGGGGGATGATTTTGAAATCTACTGTGAGCCATTACCAAACCTACTCCCGCGGCAACGTAAACATCTTCCTACACTGGAGTAGATGCTGTATTAATGCACGCCAACTGAAGCAGTCCAGTCATCTGCTGGATTTTGATGGGTTTTAGCGCTGGGAAAAGTTTCCCATCAACCCCTCAAATGCAAGCCAAGAATGCAGGCAGTCCAGTATACTATGTTGTGTTGAGTAGAAGCGATAGTAGTATCTCTTTATGGCAATCATGTTTAAGAACAGTTTCACGACAAGTTTTCAGTATCATGTTTATACTTTATAATCCGTTTGGCCTACATTACTGCTCATAGTCGCAGATTTTCGTGGCCTCTCAAGTCCAGAGCTGAATGCCCTTGGTGATTTACCTAGCTAATAAAATAAATAAAAGTCAAATTCAGTGACCAACAACGGAAAGATGTATGCGACTGAAGACTGTGTAGTCAAGCAGAAGTGCATAATAAATTATTTCTTATCCACCTTGATAGAAAGAAAATGCGTGCCGTAATGTGGTTTTGAATCTGTGGTCTTGCCATAAGGATGCCAGTATCCAAGCCTATCAGCCACCAGCCAATAAGTAGCTTATTTGATGTCCTGGTTGCAACAAAACATCCCATTCAAGATTTCATTAGTTTATTCAGAAAATGTGATATTTATTGAAATTGTTCACGGTAAAGTGGCCGTTAAATGTTTCAATTGAAGTCTCACTTAAATTCATTTTCATTGTACAGTTTATATATTCATGGTATTGAGGTAGAAAAAAACTCAGATGGTAGCTGGTATACACTTGAAATGGCTGTTAAAGATAATCTATACAATGGCCTTACACGTGGGGAACAGTTGCTGCCTTTAAAAACGTCACAAAGTGTAACAGTTCTTTTCGTTTTGTCAGTCATTAAGCAAGGATCTAAGAAGAGGTGCAGAGAATGCACAAATGTTGGCATGTAGTGTACTTTCATATGTACTAATATTTAATATACAAGACATTTGTTCATGTGTTAATCTAATTAAATTACAACAATGCAAATTGCTAATTATCTTAACTTCATACAGCTATTTGTTCATTAAGGTGGCTTCATTCAATTGTTTGTTCATTAACTTAAATGCAGACAACTATTTGTTCCTTAACTTAACTTAAATACAGCTGTTTGTTCATTAACTTTGCTTCATACAACTATCTGTTCATTAACTTGATTCCATGAATCTCTTTGATAATGAATTCGATTTCATACAGTTATTTTACCATTATTTTGAATTCAAGTAGCTATCTGTGAATTAACTTGACTTCAAGCCGCTCGCTCTCTGTTCATTAACTTGACTTCATGCCGCTCGCTCTCTGTTCATTAACTTGACTTCATGCCGCCCGCTCTCTGTTATTAACTTGATTTCTTGCTGCTGGCTCGCTGTTATTAACTTTACTTCTTGCCACTCTCTTTTATTAACTGACTTCATTTAAACCCTGGTCTTCAACCACACTCTACTACCACAAGAGGAAATGATCTTCCGTCAGGTCATGTCCTTCTCTTATTTAAACAGTACCTGACAACCTCTAACACATACTACTTCCGGTCAATAACAGATTCGCTGAGAGCATATAGTACACGTACGAGTATACAACAGTTTCCGGTGGTCAGAGGTCAGACAATGAACCATGACCTGTTGAAAAACTGTAATCTCAAACCCAATGCTAGCGTTCAGTTTCCATCAGCCGAGTCACAGCTCAGGGGAAATAATCGATTAAAAAAGCCCCAGTATGCACAGAACAATAGAATGAACGGGAGATTATTTGAACATGAGTTTGGTGAGGGTGAAGCAAGATTGGGAAAGATGATCGGGCATTGTCTAATATTACAAAGGTAGATATGTATGTAAATATATTATTCAGTGTTTGCTTTTCAGATAGATCGGCCACGGAAAGAGCAAAAAAGGGAGACATCGCACACCTCAAAGGCGACATATATATAATCACTTTTCATTAGCAGTAGAGACCTGTGCCAATTAAAGAGCTGAACTTGCAGCAATTAAGATTCTTATCACCTAAAGAAAACTGCAAGAAAAACGTAAATTCTAACAGATTCCAGAAGCATATCTCAAGCCCCCAAAAAGATAGACTTTTACTTGAAATGAAACATAACATCGGGTTCTGTCTAAAATAAGACAACAAATTTAGCCATTCAGTGAATTCCTAGCCAATGTGGAATCATTGGAATCGAGAAGGCAGATGAGCTAGCAAAAGCCGGAACGCAAACTCGCCATCCACAGAGCCATAATAAAGCAAATACACTCATAAAACGATTCACGAGGAAGGAATGAAGAAATCAACAAAGAATACAAACCAGCAAATGACAGCAGATACATTGTTGAGTCAAGGCACGTTTTCACAGAATGGCTGTTAGAGACATCTCCACGTGCGATTGTGGAGCACCCAAGCAAACACCAGATATATCCTGCAGCACTGTTCCACTTTTGCAAATCAAATAGAGGCAGTCTGGCCAGGGAAAGCGGCCATACTCGAAAAGCTGTGAGGGACCGGCGAAGACCTGAAACGTAGTCTCTGTCGGGAACCTCATCGATCTAGAAGCACAATATCAGTTGATCGAAGAAGAATAAGTGTTTGTTGGAGACAGAGAACTATCAACAAATATATATGTAGAATATAGACATACAAACAACGGATTTGTCAACTTGACAAGCAACAAAACAACAGAAACCAGGAACTCGGTTATGTGTGGACTAGGGATGTGCTTAAGTTAGAAATCTGTTAGGGTCGGTGATCTGTATGTACCAATTATCTGCTTGACCAACATGTCTGAAGGAACCAGGGATCTGTTGAGATCAAGATATGTATGTATCACGCATCTAGTTGAACCATTGATTTGCTTGAGCCACGGAAATGTTAAAATGATGTATCTACATGAACAGAGATAAACATGTACCATGAACCTGCAACAGCCAGAATACGCATGGACCATTGATCTAATTGAACCATGGATCTGCAACAACCAGAATCCGCATGAACCATTTATCTACTTGAATAACAATGTATCTACATAAACCATTTTTCTACATGAACCATTTATCTACATGAACAACCATTTATCTATATGAACAACCATTTATCTACATGAACAATCATTTATCTACATTAACCATTTATCTACATGAACAACCATTTATCTACATGAACCATTTTCCCACATGAGCCATTTACCTACATGAACAACCATTTATCTACATGAACAACCATTTATCTACATGAACAACCATTTATCTACACGAACAACCATTTATCTATATGAACCATTAATCTACATGAACCATTTATCTATATGAACCAGAAATGTGCATGAACCACGGAACTGCTTATTTTTCGACGTTCATCTTGAACCGAGCGTTATGAAGTTGTGTTGTAGTTTACAGCGAGGCTGCGATACCTACGCCTTTGTGTCGACACATTCAATGTCAACTGGATTTTTTGTAGTAACGGGTGACCTTTTCACTGCAATCGCTATTTTTTTCAGCCAGACTTCACCTGTACAGCTTGTGTACAGCTTGTGTACAGCTTGTTTCCAGAGCCGCCGCTTGGAGACGGAACAGGGTCTTGGTCAGGTCAGGTTCGCTGACCCTGATGCAGGCAGTCAGCTATGAGTCACTGTCTGCTATCAGCTCATTCAATGTGCTGCATCTTAACCCAGACCCAGGGATCTGTGGCGACCCGAGTCTGTATGAACCATTTATCTACATTAACCAAAGATTTGCTTGAACCAGATTTATGATAGGACCGTAATATGTATAAACCATTTATCTACTTCAATCAGGGATCTGCGTGAGATCTGGTGCGACCAGAATATGTATGAACAATGTATATACTTGAAAGCTCGTTATTGTCTTGCTGTCAATATTCAATCATCCGTAAAGACGCATGTCACAGTCAAACTTCGATGTTTGCATCGTTCTGCCCGACACATCTTGCTTTTGATAACTCTTTTTATTTGGGCTAACGCTCCATAATTTGGCTGACACCAGACTTCCAGAAAGACAGCAGGCGACTTCAGTCAATCCATAACATTCCAGTTTTTGGAGATTCGCAGCTCATCCCTTTTCGTGTAGGTGACAATGCCCGACCTTGAAAAGGCACGGAACTGGAATTTTGTTATCAGAGACTTCTACTGAGCATGAATTAAAAGTAGTTTGTTAGATTTTTTTACAGGTATACTATACCAGTGTAAAGCTATGATTCCGTTTGGTAATTAGACATAAACATTTTTTTGAAAATTGCTTTTATCTAAATTTCAAAATCCATCTACATTTGTCTACTGCTACGAAAGTTGAGAAGGCTTTACAAATAATCCAAGTAAATAAATAATACATTTACATTGGGTGGTGAGGAAATAGATCAGGTCACACATTTTGAATATCTGGGCTCCAGAATTGCCAAAAATGGCGACTGCTCGAAAGAAATCAGAAGAAGACTAGCCATGGCAATGCAGAGACTGAACAGCCTGAAGAAATTATGGCAGAGTACCAACAAAATGATAAAAGTAAAAGTCTTGAGAGCCTGTGTTTTTACCTGTGGCAGCTTATGGCTGTGAAGCATGGACGATTACCAAAACTTCTAGACAAAGAATCGAATCCTTCGAGTCAAAATGTTACAGAAAGATCCTCACAATACCCTGGGCAGAGAAAAAAACAAATGTAGACATTCGGCAAGAGTTGAGCATAGAGGAGAACTGGTTTATCAATTCCATTTTGGCTAGAAAATTCAAATACTTTGGTCACATCAAGAGACACAACGGTCTTGAGAGAATGGTGATGGAAGGTATGGTGCCAGGCAAAAGAGGAAGGGGTAGACCAAGAAGACGATGCAATAAGTCCAGGAATGCCTGGGTATGGCTGGGACGGAGGCTGGAGTTTTGGCAAGAGAACGAGTTTCTTTCAGACAGACTGTGATGGGAGCGACGTTCTATAAAGGACATGCTACATGATGATGATGATGAAATGTATGTGTGCTAGCATAGAAACAAATAATACCCAATTTTCAACATTATATGCACTTAATTTGATATGCATTTTTTCGGTCAGTTGTGTTCAGTTTAAGTACCATCTCAGCATCAACGATAGGTTGCAATGGTTCTCCAGTGTACTCTATCTCTTGACGTAATGGTGCAATCTGAGAGGCTTTTTCTGGTCCATCTCCTGATGTTATCCACCCACTTAAAACGTTACCTGGCTTTTGAACGACTGCCCTATTCTGTTTATCTGTTTGAATGTTCCGGTCAGACAATCTTGAAAAGGGGGAGACGGGGGGGGGGGGGGGGGGGGGATTTACATTCTGACATGTTCAAATGGGTGAACAGAGCAAAAATGTTTGAAGACCCATGATTTAAGAGCTCATCTCCATAACCACCCTGGGCTAAGACAGCATTTGAGACCGTCTTAAGAAACAAATTTGGAGGGGTTGAATATTCCCCTTCGACCTCGCTCTGGATAATTCTGGAAGTAAACTTTTGACTTGACTTTCTATTTACCTTCCGTGTAGGCTAAAGGTCATAGACCTGGCACATCGTCAGTTTTAGGTCACGCTTCTGGTTCAGCTTTTGAAACGTAACTCCACCCACTACCTCCAGATCACGTGAGCGTCAGATGACATATTTTTTTTCTTCAAATATCCTTCTTTAAATCGCCTCTGACAATGAATGATTACGGTAGACATCTCAGCAAGTCGTGTGGTTTGTCCACACTGCAACCTTTTACCATTTTTTTCGCGTTTACGCGCTACAAAAGAATGTATAATATACACGTTCAATGATTTTAAAATTTATTTCGCTTTATTTCTTAGGCAGAGTGAGCTGTACAGTGTTTTTTTAATCTTGCAAACCAATGCATACCACTTCAACATACATTTTTTTAGTGGGCAACTTCCCAGTGAGGTTCAATTCGGATGTCATCTCCACATCAATGGGCGGCAGCGATCGTTCTCCAACGTTTTCTCTCTTGCCTTGATGGTACATTCCGCCAGCCTCTACCACTGTACATCGTTTCATGTGATTATTTCACAGACAATAGCGGCGCTTGCACGGCTTAACAAAATCTGGCATGACAAACGGTTAGCACTTTGCACGAAAATCAGATTAATGCGCACATTGGTCCTGTTAATATTCCTCTATGCTTGTGAGACATGCACGCTGACCTCCAGCGAAGGATACATGCCTTGGAGATGAGATGTTTCCGAAGACTTTTAAATGTCACGTACAAAGATCAAATTACAAATGAGGAAATACGAGATAGAATTACAACAGCAAAATGGCCTTTTGAAGACCACTTGGCACCTGTCTAAAGAAGGAAACTCGTTTGGTACGGTCACATATCGAGATCAAAGGTCTTGCAAATACGATCCTGCATGGAAAAGTGCAAAGCAGACGACGAAGAGAACTTCCCAAAAAGTGGGATAACAACATAGAAGAATGGACCAATCTCCGACAAGAAAATGCACATTCAGCGGCCGCTGACAGAGAAGGGTGGCGTGGGATTGTGAGGAAGTCTTCGTGTGTGCCCCAACGACCTCATTAGTTACGGGATGATCTGCTCTGACCTGACCTAAGACCTGTATTAAGTCACCTCGAATTTTTCCCTTTTTTTTAGACTGTAGGCCGATTATTCTTACTTTTCTATCTTTCTAATATTTTTCTCGTCCATTCTGTAATTATGTTCCGTATTTGACCTACCCATGTGGATGACTGTACATTTATCTACAGTAAACTCCATTTTTCAACTCACAGACCATTCTCGAATTTGATCTAAATCCGACCTCAATATATCTATTTCGTTTTAGATAGACACTACTGCATCGTTTTGTGTCATCCACGAATTTTGCAATCATGGATCCCATTTCAATGTCCAAATCGTTTATATATATCAAGAACAGAATTGGTCCCAAAACAGAGCCCTGTTGCACTCCACTCTTTACTTCACACTACTCAGAGTACTCCTTATTTATGTCCACTCTCTGCCTTCTTCCCGTTGACGAATTTTAAATCCTTTAGGCAAATCCCCACCTTCTCCATGCGAGTTCCTAAATTATCATTGATGAGGTACTCTATCAAAGGTTTTTGAAAAAATCTAGATACGTAACATCCACTGGCTCCCCTTTACCTATCATTTTAGTAACCTCCTACGTGAATTCAAATTTATTTGTTAAGCACGATCTCCCTCTAGTAAGCCTAAGCTGACTATTTCTGCTTAGATTAAACTTGTCTAAATGCATTACAATGTTTTCTTAGATTATTAACTCTAACAATTTGCAGACTATGCTCGTTAAACTCACCAGTCTAAAATTCGCTGGATCTGATTTTTTTGCCCTTTCTGAATAAAGGGATCAGTCCTGCATCTTTCCAATCTCCTGGTACAATTCCTTTTGCAAGTGTTTGAGAACATAATATAGCCAATGGTTTTGTTAGCTGGTCTCTAATTTCAAACGGTAATTTTGGATGAATACCATTCTTAATTTATTATGACTACTAATACATTTATTCTCCACCTGAGTGGTTCTCGTCTTAAAAAGAATATGATAACTGTAACCTTTCAAATATATCGTAAAAACCGTAAACAAAATGTCGTGCACTTGTCTAGCAGCCTCATCATGTAAAAAAAACTGTGTTATGAAATTGCCTATTCAAGTGTTGGAATACAAGCAACATATAAAGGGACCAGCTGTATAGGCGGGTCTCTGCTTTACTTGAAGCTAAAAGGTGGATTAACATCATCATCATACTTCTTCTCCCTCACTCTTTGGGTCTGTTCAAAGTTCACCGAAAACGATCTGTTCACGCAGATGTGAACCCTGTGGATCAACCAAGATTTGCAGTGCTCAGGTGAAAGACATGGCTAAGGTTACTTCGTGAGGCTATTTGTCAAACGTCTCTAGATGATGTAGCTGTGCTATACATTTTCCAGTAACGTTGCGAGAAACTAATTTTATTGATTCGCATCTACAGGCCGATATATTGGCTCACACAATTTCTTGCATTGCCATATGGTTAACATATTAACTTAAAGGTTATACACCCATATACATATACATGCAAACATATATATATATATATATATATATATATATATATATATATATATATCATAGATCAGTGATGGGCGGTATAGTGCCAGGCAAAAGAGGCAGGGATAGACCAAGAAGACGATGGCACCAAGATATCCAAGAATGCCTGAGTTTGACTGGGACGGAGGCTGGAATTTTGGCAAGGGAAAGACTTTCTTTCATTCAGGCTGTGATGGGAGCGACGTTCAGTAAAGGACATGCTTCAAGATGATGATATATATGTATATATTTCTTTGTTATTCTTCTCAATGCTTAGTTGTTTTATTTATTTTGTGTGTGTGTGTGTATATGATATGTTACCCTCTGCTCTTCTGCTGAGGCAATAAGAACTAACAGTATCCCAGATTATGTGCAGGTGTGATTTAACCGACACGAACACACACACACTCGCACGTGAAGGCACACACACACACACATACACATACACACACACACATATATATATATATATATATACCTTTTTTTTAATAAATTATAGATAGTTTAGTTAGGGAAGAAATGGAGCTTCCATTTTTCAATATTTAAATTTGTCATCACTACCTTGCTTTCTATGTAGACTAATCCTGTACCCCCTTAACAGCTTGTCAGACTGACACATATCGAGAATGGAGATGCCTGAAATAAAAACTTTTGAGAAGCTCTGCATAGGATGATTCTCTTTACTCCTAGATTAAATGTTGACGCCTCATAAAGACGGTCCACAACTCCTTTAAACAAAAAGCCATGTAACCATTGACAACAGTATCCCAGCGATCGTAGAGTTGACCGATTAGGAAGTAATCTAAATGTATCTAACTAATAACATCCCAAGAGATGTTTATTTGTTTCTGAGTCCGAGGAAAGTCTTGACCTGGAGCTATTTTGAGCATATTTCTATTATTAGGCTGGAGCCCTAGATCAATTTTTAGCCAATATCTAGTATTTACTTGCAGACTACGCCCATGGCCATCTATAGTTTAGATAGATGGCCATGCAACCCTTGAAACCTAATCAGAAAATCGATTTTACTTGCTTGTCAACGTCATATATTTTAAGTCAAAAAGTACGCCTGATCCTGAGAGTTAGGCAGTTTGTTCTATTACATGATCCTGAGAGTTAGGCAGTTTGTTCTATCACATGATCCTGAGAGTTAGGCGGTTTGTTCTACCACCTGATCCTGAGAGTTAGGCAGTATGTTCTATCACCTGATCTTGAGAGTTAGGCAGCTCGTCTTGCCACCAGATCCTGGGCATCATACGCATACAGCTCACATGAAAACGATATGTATGAGTGGTATTATGTGTGTGTGTAAATATGTGTGTTTGTATGTCTGTGTGTATGTGTGTGTATGTGTGTGTGTTTGTATGTATGTCTTAAAGGACATTGAGCTAAAATTGTCACCGGAGATTCTATGAACGAATCATAGATCAGTCCAGCTTTTATATTTCCTTTTAAAAAAATGGACAAATCGTTATGTTTATTGTTTACATTGTTTACAAACTGATACAAATTTAGTGATCTAATTTCCTTAGAAAACGTGCACATACGTGAGATTTCAAATGACCTTTAGATCTCAGACAACTGTGTTATTGCAATGCCAACGTAATTTAGAGATGACAGCGGGGCCGAATGGTTTCGATCCCAGCCTGCTAACAAGGAGGGCAGCTGATCGAGTTTTTGTTTTACTAACACGATCACTGGAATTTACTACTCAATTGTGACTATTACCCAATTATGAAGATACAGCTAATGGGGCAAACATTAGGATGGATTACATTCGTTAGAGAGCAGAACCACAGGGCAGAAGGACATAGAGAGTGAGTGAGAGAAAATGTTGGACAACTCGAAAGAATGGCATAAGAGACTTTCAAAGGCGGAACTGATAAAGGATACGCTGATATGGGGGAGATCAAGATCAGCAAACAAAAACCAATGATAGATAAACCACTGCCACGTCAAAAACCCCAACTATAACCTCAACAACTATCTCCTTAACAACTATCTCCTTAACCACTACCTCTTCAACCTCTAAGCCCTCAACCATTACCACCTCAAACACCACCACTGCTACCTCATCCAGCACACCCACAAATTTTCTACCTCATCCCCACCAACTCTGTCTCACCCACTTTATCCACTACCACTTCTACCTCACCTATTTGACTCATCACTACTTCCACCTCACCCAATACCACTTATACCTCACACACTACCGGTGTTACTTCACCCACTACAACTGCTACCTCACCATCTCACCCACCCCATCTACCTCCACTTCTACCTCACCCCACCACTAGTGTTACCTCACCCACATTACACGTCCCTACTGCTACCTCACCCGCCCTATCAATCACCACTGCTACCTCACCCACTTTACCCACTAACACTACTACTTCACCCACCTCACACACCTCACCCACCACCACTTATACCTCATCTACATCACTTGCTACTGCTTCTACCTCACCCACAACTACTTCTACCTCATCCCCCTCACCCACCACCAGTTCTACCTCACCCAGCTCACACACCCCTACTGCCACGTCACTACCACCGTGACTACCTTACTCACCTCATCTACCACTTCTGCTACCGCATCCACCTCCCCCACCTCACCCGGAACTACTCCTACGTCACTTACCTCACCGGCTACCACTGCTACCTCACCCACCTAACACACCACCAATTCAACCACACCCCCCTAACACACCATACCCACCATCACTGCTACCTCACCCACCACACCCATGACCACTGTTCACTCACCCACCACACCCACCACCACTTATACCTAAACCCCCAGAACTTCTACATCATCTACCTCACTCACCACCACTTCTACCTCCCCCACCGCATCCACTACCATTTCTACTTCCCCCACCTCGCCTTCCTCACCCACCACCACTTCTACTTCACCCATCTCACCCACCACAATTTCTACTTGACCAACCACCAATTCTACCTCTTCCTATGTCACGTACTTCACCCACCATCACTTCTATCTTACCTACTCCCCCCATCACCACTTCTACCTCACCCACCATTACTTCCACCTCATCCACTCCCACTTCTGTCTCACCCATTATCACTTCTAACTCACCCACCCCCACGTCTACCTCACCCACCACCATTTCCACCACACCAACCACCACTTCTACCTCACCAACCTCCACTTCTACCTCACCTACCTCACCCCCACCACTTCTCTCTCACCCACCTCAAACACGACCACTGCTACTTCAACCACCACCATTGCTACCTCACCCACCTCAACCACTTCACCCACCACCACCTCTATCTCACCCCCACCACTGTTACCTCACCCAGCACCACTGCTACCTCATCCACTTCACCCACCACCACTGCTACCTCATCCACCTCACCCACCACCACTGCTACCTCATCCACCTCACCCACCACCACTACTACCTCACCCACCACCACTACTACCCCACCCACCACCGCTACTACCTCACCAAACACCACTACTACCTCACCCACCACCACCTCTATCTCACCCACCACCACTACTACCTCACCCACCACCACTACTACCACATCCACCTCACCCACCACCACTACTACCTCACCCACCTCAAACACCACCACTGCTACCTCATCCACCTCACCCTCCACCACTACTACCTCACCCACCACCACTACTACCTCACCCACCACCACCTCTATCTCACCCACCACCACTACTATCTCACCCACCACCACCTCTATCTCACCCACCACCACTGCTACCTCACCCAGCACCACTGTTACCTCATCCACCTCGCCCACCACCACTGCTACCGCATCCACCTCACCAACCACCACTACTACCTCACCCACCACCCCTACTACCTCACCCACCACCACTACTACCTCATCCACCTCCCCCACAACTACTACTACCTCACCCACCTCAAACACCACCACTGCTACCTCATCCACCTCACCCACCACCACTACTACCTCACCCACCACCACTACTACCTCACCCACCACCACTGCTACCTCATCCACCTCACCCACCACCACTACTACTTCACCCACCACAAACATCACCACTACTACCTCATCCACCTCACCCACCACCACTACTACCTCACCCACTACTACTACTACCTCACCCACCACCACTACAACCTCACCCACCACTACTACTACCTCACCCACCACCCCAACTACCTCACCCACCACCACTACTACTTCACCCACCACCACTACTACCTCACCCACCACCACTACTACCTCACCCACCACCACTACTACCTCACCCACCACCACTACTACCACTTCCACCTCACCCACCACCACTACTACCTCACCCACCTCAAACACCACCACTGCTATCTCATCCACCTCACCCTCTACCACTGCTACCTCATCCACCTCACCCTCCACCACTACTACCTCACCCTCCACCACTACTACCTCACCCTCCACCACTACTACCTCATCCACCACCACCTCTGTCTCATCCCCACCACTGCTACCTCATCCACCTCACCCACCACCACTACTACCTCACCCACCTCAAACACCACCACTGCTACTTCATCCACTTCACCCACCACCCCTACTACCTTACCCACCACCACTACTACCTCACTCACCACCACTGCTACCTCATCCACCTCAAACTCCACCACTGCTACCTAATCCACCTCACCCTCCACCACTACTACCTCACCTACCACCACTACTACCTCACCCACCACCACCTCTATCTCACCCCCACCACTGCTACCTCACCCAGCACCACTGCTACCTCATCCACCTCACCCTCCACCACTGCTACCTCATCCACCTCACCCACCACCACTACTACTTCACCCACCACAAACATCACCACTACTACCTCATCCACCTCACCCACCACCACTACTACCTCACCCACTACCACTACTACCTCACCCACCACCACTACTACCTCACCCACCACCACTACTACCTCACCCACCACCCCTACTACCTCACCCACCACCACTACTACTTCACCCACCACCACTACTACCTCACCCACCACCACTACTACCTCCCCCACCACCACTACTACCTCACCCACCACCACTACTACCACATCCACCTCACGCACCACCACTACTACCTCACCCACCTCAAACACCACCACTGCTATCTCATCCACCTCACCCTCCACCACTGCTACCTCATCCCCCTCACCCTCCACCACTACTACCTCACCCTCCACCACTACTACCTCACCCTCCACCACTACTACCTCATCCACCACCACCTCTGTCTCACCCCCACCACTGCTACCTCATCCACCTCACCCACCACCACTACTACCTCACCCACCTCAAACACCACCACTGCTACCTCATCCACTTCACCCACTACCCCTACTACCTTACCCACCACCACTACTACCTCACTCACCACCACTGCTACCTCATCCACCTCAAACTCCACCACTGCTACCTAATCCACCTCACCCTCCACCACTACTACCTCACCTACCACCACTACTACCTCACCCACCACCACCTCTATCTCACCCCCACCACTGCTACCTCACCCAGCACCACTGCTACCTCATCCACCTCACCCTCCACCACTACCACCTCACCCACCACCACCTCTATCTCACCCACCACCACTGCTACCTCACCCAGCACCACTGCTACCTCATCCACCACCACTGCTACCTCATCCACCTCACCCACCACCACTACTACCTCACCCACCACCACTACTACCTCACCCAAGACCACTACTACCTCATCCACCTCACCCACCACCACTACTACCACACCCACCTCAAACACCACCACTACTACCTCATCCACCTCACCCACCACCACTACTACCTCACCCACCACCACTACTACCTCACCCACTACCACTACTACCTCACCCACCACCACTACTACCTCACCCACCACCACTACTACCTCACCCACCACCACTACAACCTCACCCACCACCACTACTACCTCACCCACCACCACTACTACCTCACCCACCACCACTACTACCTCACCCACCACCACTACTACTTCACCCACCTCACCCACCACCACTACTACCTTACCCACCACCACTGCTACCTCACAGCAAAATCATGTCCTTACTAGAAGCCTTTCCAGGATAACTTCCTCAGCTCGTACCATAAAGCTAGTCCCCAATGTTACAAGATACGACTTATTAAGGGCGGCCTTATAAACATGCAGGATCGGAAATTCACCGCAGGATCTACTGCTAACGTGATAAGAAACCGTTCCTCCAGTGGCGTACCTAATGTGCACACATTAAATTACTTGAGACAGGGCGGGTGGTGTGTCCTGCTTGTGTGTGTGTATATATAAATATATATATATATATATATATATATATTTATATATATATACATATTTATATATATATATATATATATATACACACACACACACACACACACACACACATGAGAGGCGTTCAAATCAAACTGGAACTTGTTGTTCAAGTTTTACCTGAATGGGTTATAGCATGCTGGAACTGCAATCAATAGTTAGGGGCACTTGTGTCCTATTACTACTATGTGACTTACCATGGGCCAGTCACGTGACAGATAAATAATAATGGCGGACAACACTGTTAGTGCTTGCAAGGAACCGTGTGTTTTGATTAAGTTTCTTGTGAAAGAGAAAGCGTGAAACCTGCGGACATTTATAGAAGACCTTTATCCCAATACGGTCATGAGAAACTCAGCGGCAGTAAGACATTTGAATGGTGTAAACATTTTAGAGAAGGCCGTACAAATATGAGTGATAATCACGGCCGATGTGGCTCTCAGCTCGCAACAGTCATTCCTCTGAATATCCAGATTATGCAACGCCGTATCTTGGAAAATCGACGCATAATCTTTCGCAAAATTACAAAATAGACAAATCCTTCTCTGGATGCGATGAACACTATTATTCATGAACATTCCCCTTTTCTGAATGTTAGTGTACGCTGGGCTTGATCATAAAGGGCGTCCTGTAAGATAATGCTTGACCTCATACGGTTCATCGCACTATGTGCCATCTGCAGCAACTTGGCTGGGAGGTATTGCCTTATCCACCTTACAGCTCAGATATCGCTCGAAGCGATTTCCACCTGTTTGGAACCCTAAATGAATTCTTGGGAAGTCATTATTTTAGCACTTGTGACAAAGTGAACAGGACTGTACTGGAATGGTTCAGACATACTGACAAATCTTTCTACTCTGAAGCTTTTCAAGCATTACTTAAAAGTGGGGATAAGTGCATACACGTTGCAGAAGATTATGGAAAAATAAATGGCATTTTGATTACGTGAAATTATTTTTTTTCTTTTGCCATAAAAAAAGTCGTGGCTTGACTTGACAGCCCCTAATATATATATATATATATATATATATATATATATATATATATATATATATATATATATATATATATATATATATATATATATTTAACAATAATGTGTTAATGCATAGAAGCGTATATAATTGTATAATTACATACACATACATACATAAACACACGTATCCATACATACATACATACATACATGCATACGTAGATACACAAGTACACCATTATATGTATATTGTTATGGCCTTTTGCGTCTTGACAGACTGTCAGTAAGCTGGTCTGTTGTAGAGATGGCGGTGGCTGCTCTGTCCTGGAAGGACATCGACTTTGGTATCTGATTTTCCCGACTCCCAATTGACAAGGACGACAGCAGTGTAAACAGAAAAAGTTCGAGTGGTGTGGTGTAAGTTCATATCTCTTGCGTCGTTCGTCTTCCATTTTTGTCATCAGAACTAGCTTTGATGCCTCGATGAACGTTCTCATGGTCGCTATGTGTGTGTATATATAATCAATAAGGTAGAAGGCCCAAGAACATTTTGTCACATAGAGAACCAGAGATAAATTGCAGATGACTTATTCCTTCACTATATTTTCCTGTTTGTTTTGTATTTTCCGATTGCAAATATGTGTGTCTTCACGATTGCTGCCATTTCAATATTAGCTCACTTGTTTTTTTTTAAGCTTTCTTTCATCATAAAGGAAATCCACGTCAATAAGGAAAGTACAATAATAAGCATCTCTAGACTCACTTTACCCATCTCCCCCCCCCCCCCTCCCATCTTGACTTCATCCTGTATAAAGGGGTAACAACTACTGTTGGACATCTTCTACGTTAAAGCTCTTTGCCTACTTTTGCAGTTTCAGTTTATGAATCAATTTGTTTCACACGCTAATTTGCTAGCGTGATGTATATTTCTCTTTCGTCGCCTTTTACGACATGCTTAGAGGTAAATGAGGCAGTTCTTCCTTCCCCAACAAGGATCTCCGAAATCCACTCTTGGTATTTCCCAAGCGGTTGAAGAAATCATCTGCAGGGGCCCATTTTCGAAGTTGAGAAAAGTTGTTAATTTTAATGTTGATCCACGTAGGTGGCAACTACGCCACTGCGTGTCTCAATCCCCTGCCCTTCACCCTGGCCTTACGAATACTTTTATGTGAACTTTGTAGACAGGAAATGACCCTAAACCGAGTTACTTGACCTGGCGTGACCTTCCAGTCTCTATGATGTTCAAGTCTGCGGCGTGTCAGACTTAAGCTCGCTCAGACGCTGTTCTTGTTTTTTCTGAACACATTTTGAACCACCTGACCCCTGGACTTTACAGCCACATTAACCTGTCAGGATTTCTGCATTTAAAACTTTTCGCATATAAAACATATTCTTTACGATACGCCTCCTGAGTACCAAGCTAAGCGATAGGATGACCCAATTAGAAATCTAAAGGTAAATATCAGCTCTGGCATCCTTATGTTGCAAGTCCAGCAAAAGTGCGCAAGTTGTGTGATGTTGTGACAAACGTGTAAAATGGAAAATGTAATACCGAAAGAAATACAAACTAGACAAAAAAAAGTATTTTAACACAAAAACAGACGGACATTTGTATACAATATGAGAAGCAATAGTTGAAGTTTATTCTGCAAGACCAAGATCATACTAAAAGGTATGGAATCATAAAGAGGCGGAGAAATAACTCTCTCTCTCTCTCTCTCTCTCTCTCTCTCTCTTTCTTATTGTACCATCTATTATATGACCATGTATTACTGGTCACGCGTTGTTTCGTATGACCTCTTTTTCACTCAAATAAAAGCATGAGCCCACCGCTACAGGTGACCTACATGCTGATTAACCACTACAGGTGACCTACATACAGATTAACCGTTACATATGACCTCCGTGCAGATTAGTCCACCACTACAGATGACCTACAACCAGATTAACCGCTGCAGGCGACCTTCGTGCAGATTATCCCATCGTTACTGCTGACCTCTGTGTAGATTAGCCAATTGCTACAGGTGATCGTGTAGATTAGCCCACCGCTGCATGCGACCTTCCAGCAGATTAGCCCACCGCTACGAGCGACATCCGTGTGGATTTTCCCGCCGCTACAGGTGACGAAGTGATCATTGGGCCTGTAGCAGCAATTTATGTTGAACCTCTTATTGAGACAGTGAACTCTTTAACCATGTCAGTCGTCGTCTCCAAATCCTTATTTTGGAAGATACAGAAGGGCTCGCTGAGGCATGGATGGAGTGGTCCTCAAACATCCAGAGGCTGATGAGGATCTATTGCATTACTAAATTCTGGAGTTCCAGCCAACGAAAGCACGAACATACTGACTTCGCAAGCACCCGCTGATATAGATATGTGTGACTTGAGGGAGCTGCAATAGCTGAATCACCAATTTACAGACTGCAGTATTTTGAAATCGAACAAGGGTCGAGTGAAGTGAGGCGCATAAGATGACGGAACATGAGTGTGTAGAAATAGAGAGCTACAATAACCGTCATTATCCACTCACTTCGCCATTTGTTGAGACTGGGAGACAGAGAGAGAGAGAGCTTGAGAAAGAGAGAGAGAGAAAGAAATAGAATGAGAGTGAGAAAGAGAGAGAGAAAGAGAGAGAAAGAAAGAGAGAGAAAGAAAGAGAGAGAGAGAGACTAAGAACCTATGAGTGTTATGAATTTGATTATTAACAACGTAACAGTTACATATTTTTTTTTAAACACTACATGATAGCCATAATCATGCACAACACTACACAGTTGTTTAGTACGACTTGCCTTGTAGAGTGAAATGGCCTTGTCCTTGTTTTCCAGAGATGGACCTTTGGCATGCACGTGTGGTTAGAGCACGAACAATACAAAGAACATTTGGGTACAGTGGAGCTAGCACAGAGAACGTTTTGTTACAGTAGACCTCGCACAAAGAACATTTCGTTACAGCAGATCTCGCACAGAGAACATTTGGTTACAGTAGACCTCGCACAGAGAACATTTGGTTATAGTAGAACTCGCACAGAGAAAACTTGGTTACAGCAAACCTCGCACAGGGAGCATTTGGTTACAGTAAACCTCGCTCAGAGAACATTTGGTTACAGTAGACCTCACACACAGACCATTTGGTTACAGTAGAGATAGCACAGAGAACATTTGGTTACAGTTAACTTCGCACAAAGAACATTTGGTTACAGTAAGCCTCGCACAAAAAACATTTGGTTACAGTAGACATTACACAAAGAACATTTGGTTACTGTAGACCTTGCATAAAGAACATTTTGTTACAGTAAACTTTGCACAAGGAATATTTGGTTAAGTAGACCTTGCAAAAAGAATATTTGGTTACAGTAGATCTCGCATAAGTTCCTGAAAGTTTGTAGACTGGCTTTATATTCACTCATGCCTAGGCCATCCTTTCTGTATTTTCTGACACAATAATTCACGTATTGCTAAGCCTACCTTTCTGTATTTTCTGACCCATGAATTCATTTATTCCTAAGCCTTATTTCTGTATTTTCTGACCCAACAATCCACTCATGCCTAAGCCTTCCTTTCTGTATTTTCTGACCCAACAATCCACTCATGCCTAAGCCATCCTTTCTGTATTTTCTGACCCAACAATCCACTCATGCCTAAGCCATCCTTTCTGTATTTTCTGACCCAACAGTTCACTCATGTCTAAGCCATCCTTTCTGTATTTTCTGACCCAACAATTCACTCATGTCTAAGCTATCCTTTCTGTATTTTCTGACCCACTAATTCCCTTATGTCTAAGCCTTCCTTTCTGTATTTCCTGACACACTAATTCACTCATGCCTAAGCCATCCTTTCTGTATTTTCTGACCCAACAATTCACTCATGTCTAAGACATCCTTTCTGTATTTTCTGACCCAACAGTTCACTCATGTCTAAGACATCCTTTCTGTATTTTCTGACCCAACAGTTCACTCATGTCTAAGACATCCTTTCTGTATTTTCTGACCCAATAATTCACTCATGTCTTAACCATCCTGTCTGTATTTTTTTGCCCAAAAATTCACTCAATCGCAACAACTGATCTAATTAATGAGGGCGGAGATATTCAACTTGGAGTTTAATTAACTTCCTCAATCTCCATTGTCATTCTGAAGACACTTGTTATTCATGTCCCTTTTCCTAAAGCTAGGGCATTGTTTCTTGCTCTAACAGAGAGGCTACATTTTGATGTTCCAGCGCGTAGAACGTATGCATAGGTGTACAACAGCAACATCTTGAGTAATATCATCAATTAACTTGATAATTATCAAGATCAAGTCTTCTCATTGGTATACTTCCTGCATTCACCGTCCGTCGAGTGTATGGTGTGACTCGAGGAAATACTGATTATCGTAAATGTAGAGCACTCGCATTTTACTGCAACGGTACGGGGTTCAACTACCACAACTGTCACGCTCCTGTCGACGCAGCTGTAAATTGGTTTTTGGCATACAATTAGCGAAGTAAAAGGCTGTGAGGAAAGGAACTGGCTACCCTACCTCATACAAGCTGTGGTTTAGTATACTGAAGTCTCTAACAATTTCATTCCCCAACAGTAGTGTCGCTACTCCTGTGGCAAATCTTTACTTGACTTTAGGATGGGTCCAGTCTTGGTCTTCAACTATTTTCTCAGTTGTTAACATACGTTCAACAGTCGTATATGTATGCGTCATCCACGGCATTCCTCTATTGATCTTAGTTGTTCTTATATCTGCAAATATTTCTTTTCAGCGTGTGCCTATTGGCAGCAGTATAACCCAGGACGTCCGATATCAACAGGCGTTTCTGTCGGGTTTGCTTTTCTTATTCATCTGATGTCTCCGACCAGGCAAGTTTTTAGTCTGGTCCTAACTTTTTAACTAGCCGGCTTTAGGAGTTGCTGGTGATAGTTGTCCTGTCTCTGGTATATCCCTTGGAGCGTTAAGGACACAACAGAGGTACCACGTTAAGGTGGAGACATGAGACAGTCAGGTGTCAAATTTATGGATAGCTAGACGTGTTCCAACTAAACATCGCGCCTCAAGGTGCTGATAAAAATAGCATTATATTTTTATATGTAAAATCTTGACCTTGACATGAGACCTTATTCACTGATTTAAATATTAAATATGGACCACCAGAGTTGACTGTCTACACACCCCTCGCTTAACCCCCCTCCCCGCAGTTTTTGTTACAAATTGGGTTAGGAGGTGCATTGATTGAAACCTTAAAGGTGAGTCCTTTGTGCACGATTTCCTCTCGTACGACGTTTGTATGGATCAAGCTAGACAGCTGACGTCGCCTCATTATCAACGCAAGGTGAAATAAACCTGATACCAAGCAGCGGCCCGCATTGTAATAACGGATAACGTACTTCAGATTTCTATTTCTCTGTTTCCATCCCTTATGCAGCCGTTTGACGGTTTTTAAAAAGAAAACGGTTTTTAAAAAAACTGCTAAAAATATTTTTTCGTTCAAATTGATTTTTATTTAATATTTCAAAATGCTTCAGAGGTGGAAAAAAAGAAGGAAACAGAATAAGGAATTACATATACAGGTTTAAAAAACAGAAATATGGCGCACGCTGATTAAGACCACCTGCCGTCACAAATACAGCCAATGAACGTGACAGATTTAACGGTCGCGTGGCCTAAGGTAACAAGACATCACTTGTTGTTATGTCTGCACACTTGTTACGCCAGATCTGGACTTGAATAAGGGTCAAGTGATAATATGTAGGCTGCGAATAAGCCACTGCGGACTGAAATATCGCATATTCAACAAATTAGTCGGACACACAGACACGTGTTTGTGTGATCAAGAAATGCAAACAGACAAACTTGGTTTCCATAGCTCTTGAGAGGAGCGTAGTGACAGCATGGTCTCCTCGAGCGTAGTTGATGGGTGAGAGGTGGAATGGACACTGAGAACATCTTTCCCAGTTAGAGGGATAACCTTGAGCCTCACATAGTTAACACGATATAACTTAACGTCTTTATACTGGTTTAGAAGACTGCGGAGTCTGTATACAACCAGTTTCATTTACATTATCTTCCTCTAAAGCATATGCGTATCCAATCTATTCTTAAATGCATTAATTGTCCCTGCCTCCACTACCTCCCGTGATAATACATTCCAAGTATTCACCACTTTTTTACTAAAACAATATTTCCAAATATCTAATCTGGGCATCTCTTTAGTTAACTTGTAACTATGCCCTCTTGTTCTTGTGGGTGATTGTATTTTGAAAAAAAACTTGTTATTGTCTAATTTATCCATTCCTCTGATCATCTTATAAACCTGCATTAAGTCACCTCGAATTCTAGACAATGTAGGCCGGTTTTTCTGAGTCTTTTCTCATAACTGTAATTCTCTAATCCTACTATAGCTTTGTCGCTCTTTTTTGTATCCTTTCCAGCATTTTTCTATCTCCTCTATGATAAAAACTCTCCACCTGTACACAGTATTCCAATCTAGATCTAATACTTTATACAGTTTGACTATCACTTCCTTGCTCTTATGTTTAATATTTCTTTTTATCATACCTAACATTGCATTTGCCTTTTTCACTGCTACCTGAACTTGCTAACTCACCTTACCTGTATGATCTATTATAACCCCTAGGTCCCTTTCCTTATCTATCTTTCTAATATTATTCTCTCCCATTCTGTAATTATGTTCCACATTGGATCTACCCATGTGGATGACTGTACATGTATCTACATTAAACTCAATTTACCCGCTTACAAACAATTCTCGAATTTTATTTAAATTCGATCTCAATATATCCACTTCTGCTTTAGATGAGACACTACTGCATAGTTTTGTGTAATCAGCAAATTGGACAACCATGGATCCCATATCAATGTCCAAATCGTTTATATATATCAAGAACAAAATTGGTTCAAAAACCGAGCCCTGTGGCACTCCTTTTTACTTCACACCACTCAGAGTACTCCTTATTTATGCCCACCCTCTACCTTCTTTCCGTTAACCAATTTTCAATCCATTTGGCAACTTCTCCCTCTATTCCATGTGAATTTGACTTTCTAAATAAGCTGTGGTAAGGTACTCTATAAAATGCCATTGCAAAATCTAGATAAATAACATCCACTGGCTCCCCTTTATCATGTTAGTAACCTTCTCCGTGAATTCTAATAGATTTGTTAAATTTGTCTAAATGCATTACATTTTTTTGTTTTGTTGATTATTGACTCTAACAATTTACAGACTATGCTCATTAAACTCGCCGGTCTATAATTTGCTGGATCTGATTGTTTGTCCTTTTTTTAAATACGGGGATCACGTCTGCATCTTTAAATCCCGTGGAACAATACCTTTTGCCTAGGATTTAGAACATAATATAGCCATAATATAGCTCTGTGTAGCAGTTGTTGTAACAAATTTTCCTTCTAGTTATCATTTGCTTTGTAGAATACGTGAATGCAGACGTGAATTTCAACATGTTCGTATTGTGTGGACAGTGCGGGCTGTTTGTCTTGTATTTACGGACAAATTCCTTTTCTATCACAATGGCGACCCATTTTATCGATGGTAAGTAACGTTAACAACTTTTAAATTTGGTTGGTAGATCTATGACCAGGATCGGAATTGGACCCCAAACATTTGTTGTCAATCCTGTACAAAGAATCTGTCCTTCTGGTTGAACCGAAAAATACGATCTATGCGTCTTGCAACTCCAATAGTTTGGAGGAAATCGACCAGGTATTTTTAAGAAGAAAAGCGGCTTTTGATCAATCCGAACATCCCTTCCTCTTTGCGCACAGCGCATGACGGAGAAGTTCTGCCTGTTCTGTACACACCATATTTTTCTACTCTGGAGGATGAAGACAAACGTAAGCCCACTGAAGATCCGTCACCTTGGAAAACATTTGCTTTCAAGCAGATGACCACAAACTTTCTAAGAAACAATAACCCTGTCAATTACCAGGAACTTCTAGAAATCTTCATGCAGCGGTAAGAATGACTTGTCGGTTAACCAAATGAAGTAGAACGCAGCAATGTTATCTTGAATATTGTTGGACCGTTGTGAGAGATCCTACAAAAACGCATTACAAACGCCAGGGAAAGCAAAATCGTTCCGTGTGATTTCCTCTATGGGCATCATCACCAAGTGCCCTCTCCACATAGAAGCTTAACGGTAATGGGTCTCCATCTGTCTCGCACCAGGTTGATACTCACATTAAACTGATGTTGTCTGTCCATCTGTACCTATGTCGTCCTTTGACGTTCTTGCCCTCTACTTTGCCCTCTAAAAACACCTTTAGCATACCGTCATGGCGCTTGACATGACTGACATATTTTTGTTTTATTTCCTATAGAAGTATCTGTTCTACCTCGAGTTGTTCCAGAAACTCATTATCGGTTTTCATATCTTTCCAAGAAACTCGTTCAAGCCTTCTGAATACCAACATTTCAAAGGCTTCAATACTCTTATCCATTCTGATTTTTTGTCAGGGTCCAGGTTTCTTCAAAATACAACAAAAATGAATGTACATTGCATTTAATGATTCTCATTTTTAAGATCTGAGATCTACTTTGACAGAAGTGTACCTCTCATGCTGTTAAATGTATTCTTGGCCATTGCAATTCTAATAATGATCTCCTTTTAGTGTTTGCCATCATCAGAAATGAGTTGGTCAAGTTATATATATCTTAACATTTGTTCCAGACTTTTTCCATTTATGTGGATGAAAGCTTTAGAACTTTCTTTCTTTTTTTGGTGAACACCATAACTTTAGTCTTTTGATGTTGGTATCATATACAAAAGTGTAAAACTAGTTTGAACCCATATTTTTAAAAAATATATAGTGTTATAACGGTCAAGATCATATCGAGCAAACTAAACAATATCACAGTAATTTGGTTTATAATACAAGATGCTCAACAAAAAGTAGAAATTTGTTGTCCACGGCTAACAAGTAGCCAGCATGATACAGAAGTGTATTTGATTTACAAATCCGACAACAGATTTTTTAAAACCCTTGTTGTGTTTAGAATAATTTATTTTCATGTGTGCGTGTGTGTGCGCGTGGGTGCGTGCGTGCGTGCGTGTGTGTGTGTGTGTGTGTTTTGCTGTGTTTTTATTATTTTTAATTTTAATTTATTTTTTATTTTATTTTTTTTAATGGGGGGGGGGGGGGGGGGGGTGTGTATGGATTGGGCGTTAATCTGTATTTGAATGGGGCGTGTGATAAAATTGTGTATCTTGTGCGTAAGCAAATATCTTGTCCTGCTGTTTTAGTGCCATATACAGAATCGTGAAACATAACGAGCATCAGATTTCACTTACGATAAGAGAGATTTGGTTATGTATTTGGAGAGACCGCCCGCCTGCAAAATAATATAGAACGTTTATTTAACAAACTACGGTACATACTTCAGTTAATACTAACTTCTTTCTAGTTCCGCCATATTTGACCTCGGCCATTGAATAAATCTTCTCTTTTTTTAATTTTTTTTTATTTAAGGGGTTGTATTTTTTTAATGTTTTACTTTTCGCCATCTTTCCTGCAGCCGACAAAAGCTTTAGTTTACCCGCCCCTCAACCTCCGAACACACACACACGCACGCATTCACGACCACACATTCACCATCACACACGGGTATAACCACACATCACACACATGTTGAGCGTTACACACTTTGCCATAAAAAGAAAACTTGTAGCACTTATTTGAACTTTCTTTGTTTGAAGATCCCCAATGAGACGTCTCAGTTTTCTTCTTTTTATGCGTTTGTATCTCTCGTTTAATACAACACTACCGCTTTTCCTATTCCTTCTAACGTAGACAAATATATTTCACCCCATTTCTGAGTTTAATAATACTATCTGTTGAGACCTAGTTGTATGGAATCCTCATCATTTATGGAGTGTCTGAGCAGCGTAGTTGTAGAGCGGCCCGTTTTTGACACGAGTTATCGACAAACTCTGGTTGATCCAACTTGAAATGGATGCTTGACTTCCTATAAAGAAGAAAAGGAAAGTAACGTTCTAGCAGTACAAATTCTTGTGGCGTTCAACTCAAACCGGGACTTTTTTGTAAGGAAAAAGAAATTGTTTCAAGTAGTCAAAATGCCATTTAATTTTCTATATAATCTCTTGCAACGTTTATGCACTTATCAAAGCGGTTAAGTAACGCTTGAAAAGATTTAGCGTAGAAAGATTTGCCAGTATGTTTAAACCAATCCTGGAAAGTCTATTTCACTTCGTCATCAGTGTTGAAATGCTGACCTCCAATGTATTCTTTTATTGATCCAAACAGGTGGAAATCGCTTTGAGCGGGGTCTGGAATGTAAGATGGATGTGACAATATCTCTCAGCCGAGTTGTTGCAGATAGCACATGGTGCAGGAATGACTGTGGTGGGCTGAGAGCCACCACGGCTGGTATCATCACTCACGGATATACAGCCCTTTCTAAAAGGTGTATACTATTCAAATGTCTAACTGCGACTGAATGTCTCATCACCGTATTGTGATTGCAGTGATCTGTAATATTCCGCAGGTTTCACGCCTTCTTTCTCAAAAACTTCATCACAACACGCTATTTCATGCAAACACTAACAGTTTTGTCCTCCATTTGTATTTATCTGTCACGTGGCTGGCCCATGGAAAGGAGGCTACCTAGCAGTAATAAAACGCAAGTGCCCCTAACTAATGATAGTAGTTCCAGCACGCTATAACCCATTCAGGTAGAACTAGGACAAAAAGACCCGATTTGATTAGAACCTCCATTGAACTGAT
The DNA here is from genome assembly GCA_036924085.1 of Ariolimax columbianus. Classification (NCBI taxonomy): domain Eukaryota; kingdom Metazoa; phylum Mollusca; class Gastropoda; order Stylommatophora; family Arionidae; genus Ariolimax; species Ariolimax columbianus. The sequence continues at coordinate 64,429,392 of JAVGWX010000011.1, forward strand.
ATAACCTAAAAGACTGTATGAGGCTGAAATGTCCTTCATTCATGATATCAGCAACTTTCACAGCTCTATCCATTTCACACTCGAGATATCTCTTACATCATTCAACTTTCTTGAAATCGCTGACTCCATCTGTTCTTCCGGCATCGCCACCAATGTCTACTAAAAACAAACTAACGCCCATAACTGTCCACACTTCCTCTCACCGCAAATCATGCCGAGACACACGTTCACCCAGCTGCATGTTCTCACATACGCCTTTACCCTGAGATCACTCACACCTCTACTTGCATACCACTCTCATCTTTACATTGAGGCCACGATCACCTCTACCCTGAGGCCAGGCCCACCTCTACCATGAAACTACGCACACCTCTACCCTGAAGCCAGGCCCACCTCTACTCTGAAACTACGTACACCTCTACCCTGAAGCCAGGCCCACCTATATCCTGAGACCAAGCCCACCTCTACCCTGAGGCCCATCTCTATCTTGAGACCAAGCCCACCTCTACCCTGAGGCCAGGCACACCTCTATCTTGAGACCAAACCCACCTCTACCCTGAGGTCAGGCTCACCTCTACCCTGAGGCCAGGCCCACCTCTATCCTGAGACCAAGCCCACCTTTACCTTGAGACCACGTTCATCTTTATCTTGAGGCCACACTCACCTCACCCTGAGACCACGCACACCTCTACCATGAGACCAGGCCCACCGCTACCCTAAAACCACACACACCTCTATCCTGAGACCACGTTCATCTTTATCTTGAGGCCACGCTCACCTGACCCTGAGACCACGCACACCTCTACCATGAGACCAAGCCCACCTCTACCCTGAGACCAAGCACACCTCTACCCTGAGACCAAGCTCACCTATACCCTGAGACCACGCCCACCTCTACCCTGAGGCCAGGCCCACCTCTACCCTGAGACCAAGCCCACCTATACATTGAGACCAAGTTAATCTTTATCTTGAGGCCACACTCACCTCACCCTGAGACCATGAGAACAGGCTGACCTGTTAACTAAAAACACGCTCACCTCAGCCCTCCAGCGAGTTTTCCCTATTACTCACATTGACTGACTTCTTTATTCCTCATATACCTCCCTCTAACCGGTGTTCTCATTTATCATCCTCACAGCTCGTCCGTCTCCGACAACTTATTCAGCCATCTCTCTATCCTTCATTCTGATCCTTTAACCAAGTACTACCTGACACCTAGATGTTCTAACCACTACCTGACTCCAAGATGTTCCAAGCACTACCTGACTCTCCAAAATATTCCAAGAACTACCTGACTCTTCAAGATGTTCCAAGAACTACCTGACTCTCCAAGATGTTCCTAGCACTACCTGACTCTCCAAGATGTTCCAAGAACTACCTGACTCTCCAAGATGTTCCAAGAACTACCTGACTCTCCAAGATGTTCCAACCACTATCTAGCTCTCGAAGATGTTCCTAGAACTAACTGACTCTCCAAGATGTTCCAAGAACTACCTGACTCTCCAAGATGTTCCTAGCACTACCTGACTCTCCAAGATGTTCCAAGAACTACCTGACTCTCCAAGATGTTCCTAGAACTAACTGACTCTCCAAGATGTTCCAAGAACTACCTGACTCTCCAAGATGTTCCAAGAACTACCTGACTCTCCAAGATGTTCCAACCACTATCTAGCTCTCGAAGATGTTCCTAGAACTAACTGACTCTCCAAGATGTTCCAAGAACTACCTGACTCTCCAAGATGTTCCAAGAACTACCTGACTCTCCAAGATGTTTCAAGAACTACCTGACTCTCCAAGATGTTCCAACCACTATCTAGCTCTCGAAGATGTTCCAAGAAATACCTGACTCTCCAAGATGTTCCAAGAACTACCTGACTCTCCAAGATGTTTCAAGAACTACCTGACTCTCCAAGATGTTCCAACCACTATCTAGCTCTCGAAGATGTTCCAGAACTACCTGACTCTCCAAGATGTTCCAAGAACTACCTGACTCTCCAAGATGTTTCAAGAACTATCTAGCACTCGAAGATGTTTACAACACTCAGCATAGCGAGTTCACACTCGTCTTAGAAAAAAACATGTATTTTTAGTTACCGTACAGCAATAGAAGATATTCTGTATCATGCGATTAAAGAGGGTTGTAATTGTGGATAGCAACCTCATCATACAAAACACACACCAACAGAACCCGTCACCTGCAAATGCACACTCAGCTCTATAACCATTTCTTCTTGTAAGGAGCCATCCATAATACTGGCCCTTTGCTTCACAAAGAAGAAAACAGAGATGAATAACTGAGTCTTGGGAGTGTCAAGACACGGGGTTTAAACCGGTTCATTTGCCGGAATGGTGGATATAACGTGCTCTACATGCTTTGCCATTAAAATGCTCATTATGAAGAGCGTCTGGTTAGGGGTCGTGGTTGACCACTCGCTTTCCACATGAAAGGTATGGAGTTCAACTCGAAACAAGGCAACGAGAAAGTGAGTTGGTCAGTCTACCTAACACTTCATCCCCAACCACCGGTTATGTCTGTTGGAGAAGTCCGCATAGCTTCTTTTATATGAAGAAAGTGTCACTTTTTGAAAACCAAATACGGTAATGTACATTTTTTTGAAAGTAATTTGCACGTTTGCCCTTTTTCCTTCTCTCTCTCTCTCTCTCCTCTCTCTCTCTCTCTCTCTCTTTCTCTTTCTTTCGCCCCTTCCCTCCCCCAAACCCACCTCCATCTTCTATTTAAATGTCATCAGAGAGAGGGGGTAGGGTGGTAACTTCATTCACAATTCGCCTAGCCGACATCACGCTACCGCCCAGGTCACATTCCTAGGCTTAGCTCGAATGAATGGGGAGAGAACACTCGTACCTCCAGATCAGCTGATCGCCGTCAATAAAACGACAGTGGGGTGTGGCTAGCGTTTGCATTGGCTGATCTTTTTTTGTCGGAGGCTGGGCAAAAAGAGAGAAATCTAAAGTTGGACTGGATTAGTGAAAAGGTTATTGGAAATAAAAACAAAATGTGCCAACCTCGATTTGTGTGAGTGTGCGTGTGTGTGTGCGCGCGTGTGTGTGTGTAAACGTGTGTGTGGGGGGAAGTGTTGTGAAAGAGTCGGGGAGTGTGTGTGAGAGCAGATGATGTATTACTGTATGTGTGCGTGTGTGTGTGTGTGTGTGTGGTTCCCTGTAATTTCAGCCCTTTTCAGAGCTTAGTGTTTTTCAACGCTGTTCAGTAGTTGAGGCCTGGACTTGTAAAATCAAATGCACGAACTTCTTTGTTCTAATGTGTGTCATAAATTGTCTTATCGCCCCATCAATCTTCATTTATGTCAACGGGATTACTAATATATATATATGTACCTTACAGTGATCTTGTTTGTTTGGTGATTGTCTACGATCAGCTCCCATATGACAAGACTGGATTTTGCATAACACGTAAGAGATGTATCTACCACTTCCATTGACCACAAAAATATGTTGCATATAATACCCTTCATTTTATAGAAAGGACTGAAGATGCACCAAAGTAAAGAACTGGCTGCTTGCAACAGGTTCAGTGTTTGCGGCCCTGGAAACAGGCTGCACTAAGGTAGTCTGACTAAGAGAATGGGAATAACAGTGGGAACGCACACCTGGTGCCCCAAAAAAGTTAGTTGAAATTGGATGTGATGTGTCGAAAGGCAGCCACGCTATAAACAACGGAATAAAGTTATTTTCAGGACGAAAGCTGAAGAAGAAGAAGAAGAATGTTGAAATTCAATACTCATTTTGTCTTCTATCAGTAGGTGTGATGGTTGTTGTTGCTTTGTTGTTCAATGCCCACAATGGTTAGGCTAATTCTTTTTGAGTTCTGAAAAGGACGTTGAGTGTCGGATTGTCGCAGCTTTCCTCACATCCCTAACGTGCTGATGAAGGTGGACCGAGTTCCTCCAGGCGGTCGTGCTATGGTTGGCTTCATCTGCCTGCTGCTCACTACTACGGGGATAAGGCCGATTTATCACCTTGTTAGTCAGACTGCCATGAAAACAGCCAGTTTACAGGAAGAACTACAAGGAAATCGAGGTGAGGTTCTTGGCCAGTATATTCTGCCTAACACTGACTAACATGTCCGATCAATATGTTTTGCCTGACCCTGACTAACATGTCTGATCAGTATATTCTGCCTGACCCTGACTAACATGTCCGATCAGTATATTCTGCCTGACCCTGACTAACATGTCTGATCAGTATATTCTGCCTGACCCTGACTAACATGTCTCATCAGGTTATTCTGCCTGACCCTGACTAACATGTCTGATCAGTATATTCTGCCTGACACTGACTAACATGTCTCATCAGTATATTCTGCCTGACCCTGACTAACATGTCTCATCAGTATATTCTGCCTGACCTTGACTAACATGTCTCATCAGTATATTCTGCCTGACCCTGACTAACATGTCTTAACAGGTTATTCTGCCTGACCCTGACTAACATGTCTGATCAGTATATTCTGCCTGACCCTGACTAATATGTCTCATCAGTATATTCTGCCTGACCCTGACTAACATGTCTGATCCGTATATTCTGCCTGACCCTGACTAACATGTCTCATCAGTATATTCTGCCTGACCCTGACTAACATGTCTCATCAGTGTATTCTGCCTGACCCTGACTAACATGTCTCATCAGTATATTCTGCCTGACCCTGACTAACATGTCTGATCAGTATATTCTGCCTGACCCTGACTAACATGTCTTATCAGTATATTCTGCCTGACCCTGACTAACATGTCTCATCAGTATATTCTGCCTGACCCTGACTAACATGTCTTATCAGTATATTCTGCCTGACCCTGACTAACATGTCTCATCAGTATGTTTTGTCTGACCAGACGTTATTAGTCTTTCACCCCAGTAGCTGTGATAAAATGGAAAAAAACGTTTATTACCGCTTCTATACGACGGATGGCTAGACAATCTAGTGTCGCTGTGAGACGATTAATGTTCTAAATCTGAAACAAGTATTTTTCATCTAAGGGAACATCTGATCCAACATAGACACGCAGTCCATAATACAATGTCATCTGGTGCCCCAACTGTTCGCCCAGGTCAGCGAGGAAGAACAAGCACAGAGCTTCACTTAGTTAACGTCCCATTATCATCATGATTCCCGTCGATCCTTTCGGGATATAAGCCATTGACAGCCCTCCTCCAACAAGTTCGATCCTGAGCTGCCCTTTCTGTTTAAATTCGCCGGTTTTCCAAGGACTGAAGTTCATTTTCCCATTTTCTTCTCTATATGTTTTTGGTCTACCTCTTTTCCTCTTCCCCTGTAGATTCCATGTCAGGGCCTGTTTGGTCACGTTTGATTGGGATTTCCGATGCATTGGTCCTATCGAACCACATTTCCTACGTTTGTCGGTTTCTAAACTATTTTGGCCCTATCAAACGTCATAATGGCTTAAAGAAAACGATGCTGGAGGGTATGACACCTGGCAAGCGGGACAAAGGCAGACCGAGGAGAAGATGAACACAGGACATCATGGATGTCTTGAAGATGACAACAACAGAGGCGGGAGTTCTGGCTAGAGATCGAGCCTTACAGATCGGCTGTTGTGAGAGCGACGTTCTGCAAAGTACATGCTACACGATGATGATGATGATCTGTTACCCCATTGGTTATTGTTGATTTATTTTCCATAGATTTTCGGTCCTCACCATGTATTGCCAGCATATATCCATTATCTTCCCTAGATATTATCGTCGTTCGACTGGAGTCTTCTCTGTGTGTTGGCCTGTGGGAAATTAAATAGCTCCTTGTACATTATGAGTTTGAGATCCCTGTTGCAAAAATAGTTTCTCTAGAAACTTTTAATTGATGAGGTCACTAGCCAAATGAACAACACTCTTAAACTCATTGAACTGCGGATGTCACAGCTTCTTTTTCTTTCCTTCACAGTAAAGGGCACCAGGTTTCACACAGGAAACTATATATTAAAAATGTACTCCCAATTATGTGTATCGACACGGCACTGGATATTGACCTTCAGAAACCTAATTCTATCACCAGCCAGATTAACGTGTACCGAACGGAAGAATGGTCTATCAAAAAGATAGACCACGTTTTCCTGTCCCAAGCGGAAGTAAAAGGGAAATCAAGACCTTATGGGTGACGTTTTTTTTTTATACTAGGCTGACTGTAACTCTTATTCTTCACAGGGGTCTCTTTCCTTCTCAGGCAATCCGGGCCTGATAACTCCTGTGTGGTATCTCCAACTGCTAGCTAGGGCGTGAGACTTGCCCATAGGGTCTGTTGACCACCAAAGTCGGCAATGAGACTAAACACAGAACGTCTGTTTGTTTTTTTTTACATTTTCTTGATCCCCAGGCAGGTTTGATAAGCCAAGGGCGTGTATATCGACCATTTTCGTTGTGGGAAAACTACAGGTTTCAAGCGATGCCGTGTCTTTTTGGGGATATCTTTAACACTAACGCTTGTCTTTCATAGAAAAGATTGTGGGTTCCCGGCCATCCCAGTCTGCTCATCTGTAATGTGGATGCTTGACTTGCAGTTAAGTAAGGCAATACAGGTAAGATAATACAAAGATAAAGAAAAGGGGTCTCTGAACTTCACAATTAAGACATTCATTACGTGTACAATTGGGTCTTTAATGGCGATCTGTATTCACCTTGTCTCGGACTTCATCGACCCTCTGCCCACATTCACTTAGACTTCATCCACCCTCTGCCCACATTCACTTAGGCGTCATCCACCCTCTGCCCACATTCACTTAGGCGTCATCCACCCTCTGCCCACATTCACTTAGGCGTCATCCACCCTCTGCCCACATTCACTTAGGCGACATCCACCCTCTGCCCACATTCACTTAGGCGTCCTCCATGCTCTGCCCACATTCACTTAGGCGTCATCCATGCTCTGCCCACATTCACTTAGGCGTCATCCACCCTCTGCCCACATTCACTTAGGCGTCATCCACCCTCTGCCCACATTCACTTAAGCGTCATCCACCCTCTAATCACATTCACTTATGCATCATCCACCCTCTATCCACAGTCTCTTATACATTATTAACCCTCTATCCACATTATCTAATACATCACCCCCACTCTATCCACATTCTCTTATGTGTCCAGCATCTATCCACATTCTCTTAGACATAATCCACCCTCTATCCACATTATCTCGTGCATCATCCACCCTTTATCTACATACTCTCAAGCGTAATCCATCCTTAATCTATATCTCATCCGGCACTACCTATCAAATATCCACGTTCACTTGAACTCTATCCATACTCTATCCACGTCCAGCTCAGGGGCTATCCGTTGTAGAAATCAGTTCTTTACAATACAATACATACAAAGTACATATATTTTAGATTTGCTCAAAGTAAAAACTTACTATACATGCTTCTAACATTTGCAGTGGTCGTTTAAATAATAATAGTCTTTACATGATGAGACTGCAAGTCGAATGTACACCTTTGTTTACTTGTCTATTTCGTCATCTTTGGAACGTTAATGTAGTTTTATTATTTACAACATGGCAACCATTCTGGTGAACACGCATATTATTTACCATAAAATGGGTTCATTCCTAGCTAATTGTAAATCATCATAATCAGTCGCATGTCCCGTCGTAGAACGTTGCTCTCATCACATATAATCTGAAAGAAATTCGATCTCTTGTCAAATCTGCAGCCTGGTCTAGAGTCATGCCTAAGCATTCCTTGACATCTTGGTACCATCGTCTTCTTGGTCTTCCTCTTCCCCTCTTGCACAGCCCAATACCTCCGTTACCCTTCTCTCTAGACCGTTGTATCATTTGATCAGGACATTGCATTTTATTTTTCTGTTCATTGGGGAATTTAATGAACCAGATCTTCTCTATGTTCAACTCTTGTTGCATTCTTTGTTTTGTCCGGACCATGTGGTTCTGACGACCCTTCTATTACATGTCAACTGGAAAGACACGATTTTCTTTGGTTAACTATCCATGTTTGGCAGCCGTATACTACCCAGAGAAATATAGTTTCCAAAGTTTTCACATTTGGACGTTTTTATTGTAAATATGCATATATATATATATATGGATATATATTAGCAGTTGAATAATTATAGGATATCCACCCCAACCCCCATCTCTCTCCCCCCCCCCCCCCTCCACAAAGTACGGCATCTCTCGTCCGCCACACATATACCGCCTATCTCTTCAACAAATTCTGGCTACAACCTTCCTGCAAAAGGACTCGCTGTAGTAGTGGTCCAATGCTTCACTTTCAACATATGGGGAATCATGTGCGAGATATACACTCAACAGTAACTCACATTTTCAACAGGTATAATCAGTATCTGGTCGAGCTGTTTGTCTGTCGGTGTTCTAACAAAGAGGAAATGGCTTCAAAACTTCGATAAAGCACATCTTGTAGCTCATGTATTGGAGGTAACAGACACTAAACATGTACATAATGTAGCGTCTGTGGGAGCAAGCGGCCTTCATTTCTCTACCCTGTAAACCATCACGGTAGACCTTATGTTGTTTGTACCGCTGAAAATGAATATGTCTATTATAACACCAAATTAGATATTTAAGTACACAAGTTTAATACAGTTGCATATACAATGTAAGTGTAAGAAACCTGTCCTTTGTAGAACGCCGTTTCTTACAACCGCCAGCCTATTTGGTTGTTATTAGTTTCTTGGGAGGTGTGCAATACAATATGTTAGCATTAGTTAACGTACGCAGAAATCGCGTTTCTGCCAAACTGAACACAGCGTGATTCGAACCCGATGCGTTGCTATTGTGAACCGCCCCCTCCCCCTCTCAATCCCTCCCTAGCCAATACTACAGACTGAATCTCAGCAGCTCTACTTTATTGTTTGGTAATTTATATCTCTTACTAGTTCATTCATTTCACTTTATGTAGCTATGCATACATTTCAATAGGCACGAAATCAGTATATCTTTATGCTTTCACATTTGACGGATGTTCACTTGGATTATCATCTTCTTCATCATCCAGTGTAGTAGATTCTCGTGGGTTCGGAGCAGGAAGTCCATCTCCGTACTGGCCGCATAGTAGAAGCAATATTCGGATATGTTACATGCTCCTTTTTTTTTTTAGAAATAGCATGTCCAATTGGAGGAGTCATTCTGCTGAAAACAGATGTGTCGGACCGAAAGGTGCAAATATCGCAGTCAAGCTGCTACTTGCAAAGTCCTGTTCAGGGCTTGATAGAGGGAGATTGAGAACGAACGCAGACGAAGAAGAAGAAGGAGTCATGCACGAGTAAGGATCGCTAAGATGATTTGTTGGTTCCCTCCAGACCATTGGAACTTCGTCATCCAATTGACTTTCAAGGTTATCCGTCTCGTGAGAAATCACTATTGAAAAGAAAAGGGCCGGGTTCATTTACGTCGGGAAGGTGAGGACCTCCGGTCAACTGAGCCAATTTCTTTCCTCTCCTCCCCACTACCTATTTCGATCTTGCAAACTAGAGCTAATTCGAGATTTTAAAGTTCAAATTGGTTTAAAATAGATAATGTTTTATCGGATTCGATTTAGATGTGGTCCAGTGTTTCTTTTTGTTTGTTTTTTTGTTTTTTTTCTTTGTTGGTGTCATTGGACAGCTTCAGAAAGCAAAACGGATGTTCGGGTCTTCTTGGCTAAAAATTTGTGGCACAGATGACGCACTTCGGCAGACATGTCAATAATTAATATACCCCAAAAGATGCCGACAGCCCGATGTCAGATCGACACAATCTTCATCGTCTGAATCAATGGAAAGTTAATTCGGAAGTTCGGAAAAAGCATGCCCTTCGCCGCGAGGCAACGGTCTGAGTACAAATGGCATATTCAGGTACGCTATTATTTACGTTGTCTTCCTGTGATGTCTGCAGAAAAAAAGCGGAAACAGGCAAAAGTAACAGTCATTTGCATGATTGCTTGGCTCTCTCCACACCATAGCAACAGCCAAAGGGTTCGCCGTCTTTTAGCATATTAACCATACGCCGTTTTCACTTTTGGAATGATGGCCCTTTTCTAGCTTTCAATCGTAACTTCCCCGTAAATGCAACAAAGGTTAACCGCGCTATTAACACATCTATTGGATACCAATACTGAAGACGTTACACCGAATGGGTAATGTGTCGGTACTTATGACAAAGAGTAAATGGGAGTCGCTCAAATGACTTGCTGACCCTAGGAGACAACGCCTACAACTAACGACTGCATGATTGTCGTCAGCGATCGTAACGGTGCGATGTCATGTCTCAACTACATTGTATAAATGATGCAATAGCGTATGGAGTGTTCTATGTATGTGGGAGGCTCATGCAATGCAACACAATACAGGGAACGAGATACAAGCGGCGCTCAGAAAGTAATGCTTACTATTTTATTCCAAGAAGACAATAACATAATTTTTTCAAACAGCACAATACACTCATTTGATAGAGCAATGTCTTGTCTTCAAAAAACTATTTTTCAACACAGCCACCACCCTTGGCTATAAATTTTCTAAAATAAGATGAACAAGAGCATACCTGCGGTGCTCGTAAAAATCTGCACCAACAGAGGTGACCCACTGTTTTACAGCTGCTTTGACAGCGTCATAGCTATGAAAATGTTGCCCAAGTAGTCCATCTGTTATTGACCCGAACCGATGGAAGTGAAAAGGCGCCCAATATGACTATACGGTGGGTGTTGTAGAACAGTCCAGCCAAGACACACAATATGCTCAACGGTCTTCAAACTGGAATGGAGCCTGCCGTTATCGAGTTGAAAAAGATAGGTTGTCTTCTTCTCTGGCCTGACCCTGGAAATTCGTGCCTCCAGCACAGTCAGCGCTGCAATATAACGGTCAGAGCTGATGGGCAGAGTTTAGGTGGCACCACGTCTCCTTACCAGTAATGAAGCGATCCAGAAAACTGTCACCTTCAAGCTCGAAACTGATTAAACTTGCATTCAATATTCTTTCCGGTCTTGTGTAAACATTCGTGGGCTCTGGTCGTAATCCTCCGATTTGCGCGGATGAGTTGATCGAGATGTTCTTCATTGCGTGGAATGACAGCTGCACATGGCCGTACAGAACATGTCTGTCCTTCATGTCGCTTTCGCCACTGCTGAAAGCACAACCAACCGCATCACTGTGCTAACATTCACTGGTTGGTATCTGTAAACGTTCAGCAAGCGTCGACCAATATCAATTGGTGCACACACAAAAATCCACCAAACAAAATTGATGCAATATTTTCTGCATGAAGGAATTCAATTACGCAACTCTGTTTGTACCTCACTTCCATGACAGACTTCTCCTCTGCTGCCACATGTTGGACGGAAACACAATTTTACGGATACTGCTGGGAATGAACAAACTTTTCTGCCATAATGTCAAAATCTACTTCTGACTTCGTGGGACATCAAAATAAAATATGAGACATTACTGTCGGAGCGCCCCTGGTATATCATTACGTGTACGTACTTTGGAATGAGTGGTTTATACATCAAAAGCTACTGTTCTCCAAAAACAACAACTAAAAGGCAAACTCTATTGTAATCATCGTGTTCGGGACATATACAATTACTAACAATTATTTGTTTCTAGTTTTCAAAGACATTTGGTGATTTCCGTCTTGTTACATGGTTGTGATATGTGATGCGATAAGTCGTAAAATGTTAAAGTCTAGTCAAATGGGACATTTTGCAAGTACATGACTCCCCTACAATATCAACGGCAGCCACAACTTCACCAGCATCCACTACAACATAGCCAACATCCACTACAACATGCACTACAATATCACCAACATTCACTATAATATCATCAACATTCACTACAACATCACCAGCATCCACTACAACATAGCCAACATCCACTACAACATGGCCAACATGCACTACAATATCACCAACATCCACTACAACATCACCAGCATCCACTACAACATAGCCAACATCCACTACAACATGGCCAACATGCACTACAATATCACCAACATCCACTACAACCTCACCAGCATCCACTACAACATAGCCAACATCCACTACAACATAACCAACATGCACTACAATATCACCAACATCCACTACAATATCACCAGCATCCACTACAACATCGCAAGTAAAAACGACAGTATAAGCTATCTTCTGTTCTGGCTGCACTGGTTTTTGTCCTTAATTCCAGGGCTGGAATTGAACACTTGCCCTTAACAACTGGGATCACCAACACTGATAGCACCGCTTACACTGGACGGCTATTAACCCTGACCTCTTGACCTTGCCCTTTCAAGTAACGAAACACTGGGTCATCTGAAGACTGTTCTGGCGCAGACAACAGGAAATGGGAGGTGAAAAGAAAATATCAGAGGTCAGGAAAAGAGGCTTTGCTGACCGCCCACCAGTTGGTAGTTAGAAGGTAACATCAAATATAAGACGAGACTGCGACATTATTGAAAGTCAAAATAAAGTGTATAAATACATAGACAAAAACAGCTCAGACTACGCCTGGATAAGAACTTCAATTAGACCAATGTTACTATCAACATCTGCATCAGATACAAAGAACAACTCACATGAAAATCATTAACAAATTATGACAGTAACCAGGAACATATTAAAATACTTATAACTCGGTCGTCTCCCCTTGATGTAACTTGCATCTCACGGGGGCCTAAGTTCAGAGATCATTTAGAATACTTGAGTAGTCACACTTCACATAGTGCTGTCAAGGAGGGTGTGTTGGAGCAGGGTTTAATACGCGAAAAGTCTCAAGGTTTTCCATAAGATGTATATATGTGTACTGTGAGAGGTCTATGGATTCCGTAGAGGTCTCTATGTGTTCCCTGGGCGGTCCTTGTGTGTTCAGTGAGAGGTCACAATGTGTTTCGTGAGTTGTCTCTAGGTGTTGCTTGAGCGGACTGTGTGATCTGTAAGATTGTTCAATGTGTTCCTTAAGTGGTGCTGTGGGTTCCCAGCGAGATCTCAACGAGAGGTCTCTGGTTGTTTGGTGAGAGATCGAAGTGTTTTTCGTGAAATGTCTAGATGTGTTCTGTGAGAGCACTAGGTGTTTCGTGAGAAGTCTCTAGCGGTTGGAAGAGAGGGTTCTATGTGTTCTGTGAGAGCACTAGGTGTTTCGTGAGAGGTCTCTAGCGGTTGGAAGAGAGGGTTCTATGTGTTCTGTGAGAGCACTGGGTGTTTCGTGAGAGGTCTCTAGCGGTTGGAAGAGAGGGTTCTATGTGTTCTGTGATAACACTAGGTGCTTCGTGAGAGGTCTCTAGCGGTTGGAAGAGAGGGTTCTATGTGTTCTGTGAGAGCACTAGGTGTTTCGTGAGAAGTCTCTAGCGGTTGGAAGAGAGGGTTCTATGTGTTCTGTGAGAGCACTAGGTGTTTCGTGAGAGGTCTCTAGCGGTTGGAAGAGAGGGTTCTATGTGTTCTGTGATAACACTAGGTGCTTCGTGAGAGGTCTCTAGCGGTTGGAAGAGAGGGTTCTATGTGTTCTGTGAGAGCACTAGGTGTTTCGTGAGAGGTCTCTTGCGGTTGCAAGAGAGGGTTCTATGTGTTCCGTGAGAGGCCTCTATGTGTTCCTTGAGAGCACTATAGGTGTTCCGGGAGAGGTCAATAGATGTTCAGTGAGAGGTCTATATGGCTTCCGTGAGAGGTATATATGTGTTCCGTGAGAGGTCTGTGTTCCGTGAGAGGTCAATAGGTGTCCCATGAGAGGTCTATAGGTGCTCAATGAGAGGTCCATATGGTTTCCATGGGAGGTCTATAGGTGTTCCGTGAGAAGTCTTTAGGTGTTCCGCGAGAGGTCTTACATGATTGTGTTTGTTGCTTGTTCTCACACATAATTGTGTGTGTGCACACATGGGGTAAAGATATGGCACATCACAATCCATATTGTTATTACTATCGTCTTCTATTTCAATAATAAAAATGATGGATGCCCACTGAAAGCGAAGATGGCCACAGCATTAGATCTGTGATGTGATATATGATGGTACATATTGTGGGATATGTGATGGGAAATGGTTGCATATGAATTGCTCTCTCTGGCTACTGCAGATTAGACAAACATGAGAGAATTCAGTAGTTCGGATGCTGTACAATATACGTTATCGGGCAGTGTGCTTTCTCTGAGCCTATGCCATTATTTTCCGTTCCGTGATTTGAGCGCTTTGTGTGAGGTTGTGCGCCAGAAAAAAAGGGACCCCGGCAAGTATCTCCCGCGTGATGTCATCATTGCTGAACTAGTTCAGACACACTATCAACGAGTTTTTGCAGCGTTCTTGTGGCCAAATCACTGCCGTCACAAAAGGTGCTGCCTGCCCTTAGAAAGCGGTGCATTAGGGTCCTCTTAACCACTTATTCACATGAACAATCGTAAAAAAACAAGTCAATAAAATTAAACATTTAGATGAATATGGCATGGGCTAGTTGGTAAGGGGCATAGCTCACAAACTGAATGTGCTGGGTTCGCTCCCCAATTACAGCACCGACCGTTACCCAGGGGAAGCAAACCCTTAGAACCTGCAGGAGGGACCATACTCTTACATAAAATGCATGCGAAAGTCAGATGCACTGGGCTTACAGGCGCAAAATAAAAACATAGTGCAACGTATACCGCCTTGTGAAATATATAGAAATAAGGCGAAAGCCAAAAAAAATGTCAATAGATTAATTTTACTTTGAGCAAAAACAGTGTTTATACATAATAAAACATGGTACGTAGTGAGGATTAACCAACAGTACTTTTTGAGCAGTTACGTCTTGAAAAACAACAAACCTTTAAATATATAAATGCTCTAGAATAGATTTTCTTTGTTTTCAATTATTAAATCATGATGTTGCAAAGGGAGATTCTTTATTGGACATGCAAAACAGTACAAACAATCTTGGTATGGCGAACAGAGTAGCTATTCACGTTTTACAAATTTGCCATACCACAGTTCACGTTTGAATACATTCTTTGATAAATACCTTTTCTGAGTCTGAATTCTCTCTCCTTCGGATCTGTCATACACTCGGCATGTGTTTGAAAGGTTGCAATCACGACTCCGACATGATGTCGGGACCACTACGAATTCAGTCATCCCTTGTACAAGTATTCTTAATGCTCTGGAATCTGTGACGTGATTTATACACTCGGGACACTCCTTTGCCGTTATATATTCGTGTAATTCTTCTCGTGGAATGCTCTCTGCGTCAGCATCTGGTAATGGTATGTCTGGAACTAGGTGATCTGATGCAGGAATGGATGAAGATGGTGATCTTGTAGTTAGAGGAGCAGCACCTGTAGCAGGTGTTGCTCCTTGGATAACTCATTATAAGCTTGCTCATTTTCTCTGCTTTTCATCGAAAGATTATATATAAATATGTTACTCAAAATAAGTTAAGTGTCACTTAGAAATTCTCAATGTACTACAAAATCTAAACATGATAGGTCACTTTTAATTAACCAAAATATTGTTCCGTCATTTGGACATCAGGGTGTGCCATTTTCACAAGAAGAATGGACCCATCTGGATGAAATTGCTGTTTTAATGCTGAGCAGCGCGTGCGCTGCAATGGTCAGCGATCCATAGCTGACTGCTAGCGTCAGGGCCAGCGAACCATAGCTGCCAAGACGCTTCTACACCTCCACGCAGTGACCCTGGATAACAGGCTGCAGCAGGGCAGACTGGCTAAGGAGAAGGGATCGAAGAGGGAATGCTAACCCGGTACTCAAAAGTTGCTTGCTGAAGTCGGATGTGTTGGACCGAAAGGTGCAAATTTCGCAGCCAAGCTGTAAACTACGACACAGCGCATTCCGTTCTTTGGCCTACATTCTGCTACTTAAGCCCTTTCAGGGTTTGGTAGTGGGAGATTGAGAACGAACGAAGAAGAAGAAGAAGAAGAAGAAGAAGAAGAAGAAGAAGAAGAAGAAGAAGAAGAAGAAGAAGAAGAAGAAGAAGACTCCCTTCTTTTTGAAATTCTGCTCACGTTGTTATTCGGTAACGTGTATATCAGAGTGGGGCAGTTTCAAGAGAAATTGCTGGTTAGCGATTTTTAAAATTTGATGTCCGTATTAAATTGGTGCAAGATTTATAGAAAGTATGTATGACACAGATCAGTATTCTTGAATATTTTTACTCCCCAAGCACTCACAGGGAAGCCCCAAGGGACTTTTTCAAATGCCTTCTCCAAGTTACAAAGTCAGGTGCATCTCTTTAGCATGCTCAAGAGTCGTTTCGCTCAGTTGTTTGAGTGTAAAGATAAGATCTTTAGCACTTCTGTTCGCCAGAAAACCTCCTCGATATTTGAGCCTTACATAGTGTCTTAATCTATGTTCTATAGTAAACTTTTCCAGGGACACTAATGAGGGAAATACCTATATGGTTTTCACATTGGCGACCATCACCTATTTAAATGTAGGTATTGGGATGGCATTCCTTCCAATAGCTTGGCGTAATCTTGTGGCATCAGACTGTCTTTAGAATCTTCATAAATAGTAATTCCCAAGCAGTTCCCATCCATTTGACTAGGCTAAATGCAATGCAAGAATATCTAAAACTTTCTTCTTCTTCTTCGTTCTCAAACTACCGCCAAGGGGACGGCGTGGCCTAGTGGTTAAGTGGCACGGCTCACAAGCCAAAGGTGCTGGGTTCGATCCCCATCACAGCACCGGTCGTTACCATTTAGAAAATGCAGGAGGAAGCATACCCTTACATAAAATGCATGCTGAAGTCGGATGCACTGGGCCGACTGGCGCAAAAATAAAAACCACAGCGCAACGCACACCGCCTTGGGGAATAGAGAAATAGGGCGAACGCAAAATAAATAAAAACAAAAATCCCGCTCCAAAGCCTTGAAAATGGCTTTGCAAGTAACAGGGTGTTGTCCGGAGTTCGTTGTGTCGTAGTTTACAGCTTGACTGCGATATTTCCACTGTTCAGTCCAACATATCCGACTTCGGGAATGTTTAGGTACCGGGTTAGCCTTCCCTCTTCGATCTCTTCTACCTAACCAGTCTGCTCTGTTGCAGCCTGTTATCCAGGATGACCGCGTGTAGGTGTAGAAGGGTCTTGACAGTTCTGGTTCTCTGGCCCTGACGCTAGCAGACAGATTTGGGTCTCTGACCGGTACAGCTCACACTGTTCAGCATCTTGATCCCATCTAAAACTGATTTTGCAGGAACATTTTATGGAACGAAACATTATCAAAAATGACTGCAGGCAATTACCCAATTATTTTATTCGGATGAAATTTCCAATGCAAAAACCGATGATAATCAAGATATAAAAATGCATTCCCGTTCGTTGAACGAGATTCACGCTACAGAAACATGCCACAGGTTAAAGCTAAAGCGATAGAAAGAGAGAGATATATACAGACATACACAAGAGGTAGCGTGTTGTCATGGAGAGGAAGCGGGTGAGATAACATAGAAGTGAATTGTATGTTCGAAAGTTGTAACAAATAGTAAATTTGATAAGAGGAAATAGAAAGGGGAAAAAGGGTGGGGGAAGAGAGGAATACAAAGGAGGAGGCAGATAGGGAGACAGAGGGGAGACAGAAAGGGAGGCACATATGGGAAAACTGAAAGAGGAAGCAAAGGGGGAGGCAAAGGGGAAGACAGAGTTAGTGCAAATGGGAAGACAGAGAGAGAGGTAGATAAAGGGACAGAGGGAGACATAATGTGAGGCAATGAGGAGGCAATGAGGAGGCAGAGAAGGAAGAAAAGAAGGAAGTAAAGAGGAGGATAAAGAGAGAAACAGAGACGGAGGTACAGCGAGATATATAGGATGAGACAGAGAGAAGACAGACATGCAGACAAAAAATGGCACAGAGATACAGAACGGAATCATTTTAAGGATATGTAGAGGCAGATAGAGAGAATAATCTTGTGATGAGAGGATTTAAGGATTTCAATCAGTGTGTGTTTGAGAGAGAGAGAGAGAGAGAGAGAGAGAGATAGAGAGAGAGAGAGAGAGAGAGAAAACACAGAAATTGGAGCAGAATGCCAGTTTTTTCACAAGTACTATATGGAAAAAGCAGATACAAGCGATGCGATCGGGAGTGTGTGTCAGAGAGAGAGAGAGAGAGAGATAGAGAGAATGTGAGATATAGAGAGGTAGAGAGTGTGTGTCGTGAGAGATTGAGAATGTGTGATAGAGGGAGAGGGAGTATGCGTCAGAGAAAGAAAGAGAATGTGAGATAGAGAGAGGGAGAGAGAGAATGTGAGATAGAGAGAGGGAGAGAGAGAATGTGAAATAGAAAGTGAGAGAATGTGTGTCAGAGAGATAAATAGATTGAGAATTTAACGTCTTTATACTGGTTTAGAAGAACCTGCAGAGTCTGTATACAACCAGTTTCATTTACATTTCCTTGCTCTAAAAGCTATGCGAATCCAATCTATTCTTAAATGCATTAATTGTTCCTGCCTCCACTACTTCCTGTGGCAATGCATTCCAAACATTCACCACTCTCTGACTAAAAAAAATGTCTCCTAATATCTTATGAAGAATGTAAGATAGAGTGGGGAAGAGAGAGGGTGTCAGAGACATAAAGAGATCGAGAGAGAGAGATAAAGAGCATGAGAGTGAGAAACAAATTAAAAGAGATAGCATGAAAGAGAGACGAACGTAGAAGCCCATAATACGGCCTCATGCACATAAACAAAAAAAACATATTATCATTTTATACCCATTAAATCAAAAGGACATATCTGATAATTTACAGCAAGTATTTTTTAATTTTCTGTTTGGGATGGACAGGCTGTCCTGTGGCAGTTACCAGAAAACTTTCGTACACTTTCTTCCAACAAAGGATTATGATTTATCTCCAAGATTCCTATGTACTCTCAAAGTATGCTAAAATCACCAAAACCTCTACACATTCCTGTATTTCTATAGTCAAAAGTTAGCATAAAGCGGCCAGGTACACCCTAACGACCAGTTAGGCCACAGAGTGGAGGACTTCCTGTCTTATCTCCGGTGGGGTCGTAAAACTAGTGAGAATGCCAGCGGGTCGACGTGAAGTGTTAGTATTGGATCTACGTTACACTACTGTCTGAGACCTCTCGTAGGCTAGTCTGTGAGATACCTCACACTTGTAGTGTTATATTTTACACCGCCTCTCTGCTACTTCTTCTCGTCCTCTTTAAGTCGTAAATTTACCTCCTCCTCCATCTTTATCCATGCACCTGACAATATACAAACACGCTATTTCCGGTAAACATAATATCACAGTACTTCATATTTGATTCTCCTTTTGACCTCTTTTCTTTTCTCCGCTTCATTTTGGTTCTTCTCTCTCTCTCTCTCCCTCTCTCTCTCTCTCTCTCTATATATATATATATATGCCTGTGTGTATGTGAACGTGCGTGTGTTCGATCTATTGTTGATGGCTCTAGTGTAAGTCTACTCAATGAGTGTGTACTAGATCTATTGTTGATGGCTCTAGTGTAAGTCTACTCAATGAGTGTGTACTAGATCTATTGTTGATGGCTTTAGTGTAAGTCTACTCAATGAGTGTGTACTAGATCTATTGTTGATGGCTTTAGTGTAAGTCTACTCAATGAGTGTGTACTAGATCTATTGTTGATGGCTCTAGTGCAAGTCTACTCAATGAGTGTGTACTAGATTTATTGTTGATGGCTCTAGGGTAAGTCTACTCAATGAGTGTGTACTAGATCTATTGTTGATGGCTCTAGTGCAAGTCTACTCAATGAGTGTGTTCTAGATCTATTGTTGATGGCTCTAGTGTGAGTCTACTCAATGAGTGTGTACTAGATATATTGTTGATGGCTCTAGTGCAAGTCTACTCAATCAGTGTGTACTAGATCTATTGTTGATGGCTCTAGTGTAAGTTTCTTCATTGAGTATGTACTAGATCTATTGTTTATGGCTCTAGTGTAAGTCTACTCAATGAGTGTGTACTAGATCTATTGTTGATGGTTCGAGTGCAAGTCTACTCAATGAGTGTGTACTTGATCTATTGTTGATGGCTCTCGTTTAAGTCTACTCAATGAGTGTGTACTATATCTATTGTTGATGACTCTCGTGTAAGTCTACTCAATGAGTGTGTACTAGATCTATTGTTGATGGCTCTCGTGTAAGTCTACTCAATGAGTGTACTAGATCTATTGTTGATGGCTCTCGTGTAAGTCTACTCAATGAATGTGTACTAGATCTATTGTTGATGGCTCTAGTGCAAGTCTACTCAATGAGTGTGTACTAGATCTATTGTTGATGGCTCTCGTGTAAGTCTACTCAATGAGTGTGTACTAGATCTATTGTTGATGGCTCTAGTGTAAGTCTACTCAATGAATGTGTACTAGATCTATTGTTGATGGCTCTAGTGTAAGTCTACTCAATGAGTGTGTACTAGATCTATTGTTGATGGCTCTCGTGTAAGTCTACTCAATGAGTGTGTACTAGATCTATTATTGATGGCTCTCATGTAAGTCTACTCAATGAGTGTGTACTAGATCTATTGTTGATGGCTCTAGTGTAAGTCTACTCAATGAGTGTGTACTAGATCTATTGTTGATGGCTCTCGTGTAAGTCTACTCAATGAGTGTGTACTAGATCTATTGTTGATGGCTCTAGTGTAAGTCTACTCAATGAGTGTGTACTAGATCTATTGTTGATGGCTCTAGTGCAAGTCTACTCAATCAGTGTGTACTTGATCTATTCTTGATGGCTCTAGTGTAAGTCTACTCAATGAGTGTGTACTAGATCTATTGTTGATGGCTCTCGTTTAAGTCTACTCAATGAGTGTGTACTAGATCTATTGTTGATGGCTCTAGTGTAAGTCTACTCAATGAGTGTGTACTAGATCTATTGTTGATGGCTCTCGTGTAAGTCTACTCAATGAGTGTGTACTAGATCTATTGTTGATGGCTCTAGTGTAAGTCTACTCAATGAATGTGTACTAGATCTATTGTTGATGGCTCTAGTGTAAGTCTACTCAATGAGTGTGTACTAGATCTATTGTTGATTGCTCTCGTGTAAGTCTACTCAATGAGTGTGTACTAGATCTATTATTGATGGCTCTCGTGTAAGTCTACTCAATGAGTGTGTACTAGATCTATTGTTGATGGCTCTAGTGTAAGTCTACTCAATGAGTGTGTACTAGATCTATTGTTGATGGCTCTCGTGTAAGTCTACTCAATGAGTGTGTACTAGATCTATTGTTGATGGCTCTAGTGTAAGTCTACTCAATGAGTGTGTACTAGATCTATTGTTGATGGTTCTAGTGCAAGTCTACTCAATCAGTGTGTACTTGATCTATTCTTGATGGCTCTAGTGTAAGTCTACTCAATGAGTGTGTACTAGATCTATTGTTGATGGCTCTCGTTTAAGTCTACTCAATGAGTGTGTACTAGATCTATTGTTGATCGCTCTAGTGTAAGTCTACTCAATGAGTGTGTACTAGATCTATTGTTGATGGCTCTCGTGTAAGTCTACTCAATGAGTGTGTACTAGATCTATTGTTGATGGCTCTCGTGTAAGTCTACTCAATGAATGTGAAGTAAGCCATGACTAGACCCATCATGAAAATGGCCCAACCATTTTGTGTGTAGTTTGCACAGTGTTGTAAATACTTTTTAAAATCCAGACAATGACACGCGAGTCAACCTCACTTATACAATTTACTATAATACCAGAGAAGCTTCAGCCATACATATTCAGCCCCATGTCTTCAACTAATACATGCCTTGTCCTCATATCCTGAGCCCTCCCCTGCAGCTGTTCACATCTTGCGTATTTATTTTATTTTTTCCTCGAGTTATCTTCTTCTGCATGTGTCTGTTCTTCCTCTTATGCCCTGGGGATATTCTAACAAAGACTGCCTTGCAATGTTGTCAGTCGATTTCTCTAATGTGTGCCCGGTCCAACGTCAACGCCTCCTCACATCGTGTTCCATTGATAAATGCTTGGTTCATTTGAACAGTTCTGCGTAAGTGATCTTATATAATATCGTTTCAATCTATTTTGCCCAGACATCCATTTTGCTTAGTTGTTCTTCTATAGGTGTCAGCGTCGTACAATGTCAAGGACTTTACGCTGGAGTTGATATTAATTTCCATAACATTTCCTCGGGTATATTGCTTTTACTTTGCCCCATATTACGAATATGGGGCAGAAAACTCATCATGGACAAAATCCAGATCATCAAATTGTTTTGTCAGAATCTATCGCATTAAATTGCTGTTGGCTGTCTTTCTAGAATGTTTTTGCTTTCTATCATAGTTGCTCCGTTTCTCCGTAGAGATGACCGGAATTTTCCATTCAGAGATCTAATCTCCTTGAATGTTTCACGTTCCTTCCCCTCTATTTTGTTACATTATTATGTGCTGTTTCCTACCTTGTCTAATCTTTCTCCTGATTTCTCTTGTGTAATATCTGTATATATCTGTGTTTCGTTCTGTTCCTGTCTGTCTCAGTTTCCTTCTTGTCTCTACAAGTTGCAGTGTCTCCTCCGTAACGTATATATATGCAGAAAACATTATCAAGGATGTAAAGGCAGATTCAATTTCTACAGACTTCGATCCTGTCTCAATAGGAGGAAAGGAGATACCGGAAATACGATTTGACGACACAGTTTTGCTCTCGAACAGCGCCAATAGCCTAAAACAAATAATTACATCAGCCCAGAAACATAGTGAAGTCCAGAATCTCTGCCTGAATATAAAGAAAACAAAGATAATGACAACTGATAAGACAAAACTCCAACCTAAAATCGAGATGGCTGGTGAAAAGATTGAAAATATTGAACATTTTGAATATCTGGGATCAAAACTGAACAACAATAGAGACTGTACAAAGGAAGTAAGAAGACAGCTGACTGTGGCAATGAAGAAGATAATCAGTATGTAGAACCTATGACATAATACATATAAAGAACTAAAACTAAAGATCCTAAGAACTTGCATGTTTCCCGTGGCAACCTATGGATGCGAAATATGGACGATTACAAAAGCAATAAGAGCCGTGATCTGTGCTTTTGAAACACAGTGCTACAGAAGAGTCCTGAAAATCCCGTGGACAAAGAAACAAACAACAAATCCATCCGGCAAGACCTGGATGTGGAAGAGAATTGGCTCATAAATGACTCGAAAACGGGTTTTTTTGACACGTGAAACGACACAGCGGACTGGAGAGAGTGGTTATGGAAGGCATGGTCACTGGGAAGAGAGGCAGGGGCCGACCGAGAAGACGATAGACTCAGGAGATCAAGGAGACGCTGGATTTGACCTTGAAGCAGGCCGGAAGACAAGAGTTTCCTACAGACAGGCTGTCATGTGAGCGACGTTCTGAAAAGGACATGCTACATGATGATGTTGGTTGTCTTCATAATCCAGTCAACGGAAAGAGTAATGGTGACAAAAGACATCTCTGTCACACATCAGTTTTAAAAAGACACAGAAAGCTGACCCTCATGTTTAACTTTTCTTATTTGTATACGTTTTCTTAATGATATTAGTGTGCACAATAATGCCTCAGCGACTTCCCCAATGATTCTCTGACTAAGCTGCCAAAAGTATATTCAGTCCACGAAACCGGTATAAACTGGAAAGTGATTTCCAGTTTGGTTCAACTATTATTCTCTGTGTAGATATCTGGTCTGTACACAACCTATTTTGTTGAAAGTCTTTTTGTTTTTCTCTTAGCTGTTTGTTCTCTCATCTGTTTGTACATGTTTGTTCTTCTCTCAGCTGTTTGTACATGTTTATTCTTCTCTCAGCTGTTTGTTCTTCTCTCAGCTGTTTGTACATGTTTGTTCTTCTCTCAGCTGTTTGTTCTTCTCTCAGCTGTTTGTACATGTTTGTTCTTCTCTCAGCTGTTTGTACATGTTTGTTCTTCTCTCAGCTGTTTGTTCTTCTCTCAGCTGTTTGTACATGTTTGTTCTTCTCTCAGCTGTTTGGACATGTTTGTTCTTCTCTCAGCTGTTTGTACATGTTTGTTCTTCTCTCAGCTGTATGTACATGTTTGTTCTTCTCTCAGCTGTTTGTACACGTTTGTTCTTCTCTCAGCTGTTTGTACATGTTTGTTCTTCTCTCAGCTGTTTGTTCTTCTCTCAGCTGTTTGTACATGTTTGTTCTTCTCTCAGCTGTTTGTTCTTCTCTCAGCTGTTTGTACATGTTTGTTCTTCTCTCAGCTGTTTGTTCTTCTCTCAGCTGTTTGTACATGTTTGTTCTTCTCTCAGCTGTTTGTACACGTTTGTTCTTCTCTCAGCTGTTTGTACATGTTTGTTCTTCTCTCAGCTGTTTGTTCTTCTCTCAGCTGTTTGTACATGTTTGTTCTTCTCTCAGCTGTTTGTACATGTTTGTTCTTCTATCAGCTGTTTGTTCTTCTCTCAGCTGTTTGTACATGTTTGTTCTTCTCTCAGCTGTTTGTACATGTTTATTCTTCTCTCAGCTGTTTGTACATGTTTATTCTTCTCTCAGCTGTTTGTTCTTCTCTCAGCTGTTTGGACATGTTTGTTCTTCTCTCAGCTGTATGTACATGTTTGTTCTTCTATCAGCTGTTTGTACACGTTTGTTCTTCTCTCAGCTGTTTGTACATGTTTGTTCTTCTATCAGCTGTTTGTTCTTCTCTCAGCTGTTTGTACATGTTTGTTCTTCTCTCAGCTGTTTGTACATGTTTGTTCTTCTCTCAGCTGTTTGTTCTTCTCTCAGCTGTTTGTTCTTCTCTCAGCTGTTTGTACATGTTTGTTCTTCTCTCAGCTGTTTGTACATGTTTGTTCTCTCAGGTGTTTGTTGTTCTCTCAGCTGTTTGTACATTGCTTCCAATCTCTATCGTATGGTCCTGTTCAACATTATTCCTCTATAATTTTTACACTGCTGCAGATCTCCCTTTATTGGCAACTTGATTGTGTAGTATTCGTTCTAGTCGCTTGTATTTCTCATCTTAATCTCTTTTGAAGTATCTATGTCTGCTTTGATTGCGTCGGCTGGGCCAGTGATCATCTCTCAGAAGCATTAAGACTTTTTTCTCTAGTTTCTTGCAGTTCCTTTTATGCGGCCCAAAAAACATCTGGGAAATCTGGTCTATTTAAAAGTTATAAATGTTCTGCCTAACTCTACATTTATGTTGCTTATCAAATTGCATTCCTTATCTTTAAATCTTTAATAAAGTATTTTCCTGTTAGTTTCTTTTGGTTATATAGATCTTTCATATTTCATTTTGCTGCAGCTGCCTGTTTTCTTGTCAATCAATATATTTTCTCTTCTGATGCTCTTACATTATCATTTGTGGACATCATTGCTCATTTAGACTGAGACTCTAATTTCAGGGTCTCAGTACCACCACATAGTTTCTACTTGAGCGAGTTGGCATGGGCCAATGATTCTCCCCAGATCTGTGTGTTGGGGGCAGTACTGGGTTTTAGTGTATCTGATCACTTGTCTACTCCTCTACATAATTGTACATGGTGGAAAGATATTAACATATTGTTTATACATGTATTGTAAATATAGTTATCTGTCCTGCTTTATAAATGCACTTTGCGTATTATATAAATCATTATAGGTATATATCCCAAGTGATCTGTCTGGGTATTTGTGTTTGACAAGGACAAGAATAGCACCACTATCCCACAGAGAGTATGTCATCAAAGACGGCTGTGTGGCATGGCATAACACCGGCCATGGTTGGGTGGTTTGTTTAGAGCAGCACAGGTGACGCCTAACAGGCTGCAGGTCTTTGCTATAGTGTTTAAATCTATTAAGATGGACTTGCACATTTGTTAACGACCCTCTTCGGGCTTGTCTCAATGCAGCGGAGTAATACTCTGCTCAAACCTAGCCAGGTAAGCAGGAAATCCTCCTCCCGGCTACATCCAGCTCATACCAGAGCTAGGACCTGCACAGGAGCATCTGCCTCTGCAGAAGTACAGGTAGACTAAGAACTAAATGTATTGGTTTTCATGTTCTTTAGATTTAATTGGGCGCGAAATGATCTGATACTGGGTCAAACTCTGGTCTGGACTACATGTCCCCGTCTAACCAAAGCTGTAATTGGATACCTGATCATCTTCATGGAAGGCAAAGCAGCAAGGATTGAAACTGGTCATTCCAATGCAGAGAAAATTTAGTTCTGGTACAGGACTGAAGACAAAGTGAAGAAAATGACAAGAGTCACTGACACAATGCCATTATTTCACATCCAAGTGGAAGCCCTGGCAACAGGTTGCAACTGTGCAGTCTGGATAAAATAATCAAAGAGGAAAAGCAAACCAAGTCCCAAACATATGTCATGCTAAGACCAGTTGTGTCAGGCCAAAATAGAGCAAATATGACAGCCTCGTTGTAAACTAATACACAGCATAACAAAATGTCCTTATCAGGACAAACAAAGAAGATCTAGTACTAAAATCTCTACAAACGCCTCATCCCTGACAGCAGTGATTTTTTTATGGGACCAATTTTTAAAACAAATTGATAAAACATTTTTTAAAAATTAAGCACACACACAACTCTCAATACATAATTTATTCCCTTGCTGGGGTCAAATGAGGAGAATGAGGATAAAAGGTTGATGGTTCCTCCAGTCACCACACAGCGTGTAGGCTAAGCCTGTATTTGACCAAGATAGGAAAATCCACCTAGTCCATTCAATAGTTTTTAACCAATGTCTTTTTACCCTGACTGTTTGACCATACAATATAAAACATTAGGACAGTATCAGTGTTTAATTCAATAGAACAACAAAACTACAGTGAAAGGAGATGAAACAAAACATCAGACAGCCAATACTGATGTATATGTAAGTTTTAATTTCTCTTCAAAAGCTGTAACAAAAAAACAAAAACACCACCAAAAAAAAATTGTTCTTTCTATGTTAAAATTGGTAGTTCTACGGTCGTTCTTGCTTGACAGTTGAGAGCCAAGTAAGTTATGGCATGAACGATTCATCAACTCAGTCTCTGAAACAAAAGACAATGAGGCACTAAAAACACAGATATAAACTAGACAATCACTAACATAAAGTCATGGACAAACAATAAATAATAATTAACTCCCCTAATACAAATGTGTCTAAATTTTAATCTCCCATGCTTCCTTACTAAGCATATAACCTCTGCAACAGATGGCCTTCTACTGAAGCTTGCATCAAGTCCTCCTTTGTGTGTTCTGGCAGTGGTGGTTTCTGTATCAGTTTGTGTGACAAAATGAAATGACTGCTAGCCCTATGTACAACCCTCTTCATGCACACCATTTACAACATGCATGGAAGGTTGAAGCTTGCTTCCCAAGATCCCCATGATATATACAAAGAATGGCACAGAACTATTCAAGTACAAGGGGCGTGTCATACATCTTTACCCTGACTATGAAGGAGTAGGAGGAGAAATTAGAAATTTGGCCCATATTTAGCTCATTCAATTTGTACTTGATAAGTATGAATTTCTCTACTCTACAGGTTTACCCAATATGGTGCATGGTGCAACACACCTTATTGACAGGATCTGCTACTCTAAAGGTTTGTCAGAACATTGGAGAAATCAGAGGCAAGAACTGTGATAAAATTCTTGATGTTGCAGGGAAAAACACATACAGAAATACACAAGGAGATGGAACCATTGTTTGAGGAATTCTGTCCTTCGTATGCTTCTGTATAAAAACTGGTGTAGGCAGTTTAAGTGTGGCCGTTCCCATGTTGATGATCTTCAAAGATCAAGAAGACCATCCTCTGAGTGCAGAGATGAAAATGACAATCGCAGAGATATCTAGGTCAGCAACACTGAATGAAAGTAGTTTTTAGAATTTTACACAACAGACTGAACATGAGAAAAGTGTGTGCCCGCTGGGTCTCACGTCTGCTGACATGTGAACAGAAACAAACGAGGGTTGATTGCTGTGGCCAGTTGCATAAAATGTGTTGATGCAAAAACATGTTTCCGACTATTGTGACAGTAGATGAGACTTAATTTCACCATTATGAACCAGAATCCAAAATTTCCAGCATGCAGTGGAAAACCCTGGGCTCACCAACACATATCAAGCCAATAGCACAGAAATCTGCAAGAAAAGTGATGCTGACTGTTTTTTGGGACGTCAAAGGTGTCATATTGAAAGATTACCTGTCTCATGGCAACACGGTTTATGGGCAATATTATGCAGATCTCCTTACCAAACTAAGAAAGACTGACCAGAAAACAAGGGATAGTGCGCATTCAAATTCTGCCTTTGCTTCAAGTCAACCGCCCGCCCTCATAAAGCAAGGCTTGTGCAACGATTTGAATATTGAAATTCTTCCACACCCACCATATTCTCCAGATTCAGCTCCATCAGACTTTTTTTGTTTTCCCAAAACTTAAAAAACAGCTGAAAGGAAATCATTTTGACAGTGACGAAGATGTCATACTGGCTTGTGATGACAGGTTTAGTTCGAAAATAGGTTACTTTATTCTGAAGGTCTTTTCAAGGTTACGCAGAGATGACATAATTGTATAAATTCAGGTGGTGGCTACATTGAGAAGGAATAACTACTGTGCCAAATGTCAACTTTCTCCTCTTACTCCTTCATGGTCAGAGTTAAGACTCATGACAAGCTCCTTGTATAAACTACAATATGTGACTCAATAATCACAGAATAAAACAGTGAAATTATATCTTTGTGCTCGAGTTTACATAGAATGAATAATTAGATTGCTTGTTTCTTCCAGCAAAGGTCCCAGATTTGCTCCCCATTCCCAACTCATCCAGTCTACCTAGATGTAAATGGATACCTGATTAACAGTTAAGAAGGTAAAGCAGCGAGGAAGTCAACTGGTCAGCCCATTTAATATGAACTTACTTACTATCCGTGTTCGACAACTTCACTGTGTGTAGGAAGAGAAGTCCATCACCATGGATGCTTTTTCATTTGTCTCATAAGATTTTCCATTGCACAGGATTTCAACATTCTGGGACAATTAAGCAGTTGTTCTGGGGATGGGTGACCCCATCTTAACATATTTGATCTACACCTGTACACTAATAATAATAATGTTCACGCAAGCATCAAAGACCTGTTGCGTCGATCGACCCCTAGAATGTCCAACTGCCGAGGCTGTGTCCATGTGCAGAGTGTCAACCGAAATCCCTACAGACTCCCCAGGTGGAGCCGAGTACTCCGCTGCCTTGAGATGACGGCCACGAAGAGTGTGTTACACCAATGTTTGTGTCAGGCCTTCTGTGTCAAACTCCCCTTATTTTCCGTATCCCGTGGCCGAGTCCTCTAGATCGTGTCCACCCTTTGGTCAGCGTGACCCTTGCTGTGCTGAAAATATTAGGTTGGAAGAGGTATCCGTGTAACCTGCTGTAGAGCAAGGGGTGGGCAGGAGAAAGGCCGAGCAGGAAGGTCCTTGAGAATAGTGATAACCTGGACTGAACTTTGATGTGCAGCCAAGCGGAACGCCAAACTTCATCATGGACCCATGATTCAAGCAAGCATGAAATGCAGCATAACAAGCAGGATAACCAATCGAAAGCACATCAATTCCACAGAACAAAGTCCAAAATTCCACCTGGTGAAAAAGTTGTGAGTAATAATTCGAACAGGAACCACCAAACATCAGAAAACTTGACAACGCAGCTATTAAGGCGCAGCATCTGACTTTTTTTCCAAAGTTCTCCCTCCTTCACACAGTTATAATGCCATGTTTCAGAGCAGCTTCTCTTATACAGGCTGTAGTTTTCTTTTCCTTGATTTCAGTCATATTCTCTCTGGTTTATAATCTCTGATCACCGGACTGCTTTACACACGAACTGAGACCCTGTATAATGAAGTCTCGAACACTTTATCCTCGATGGCAGACTTACATAGAATAAAACTGACTGACTTAGCCGCACCTCTCACCATGTAAGAGGTCTTCTATTGTTTTCCTGAAGCGTATATTGTCTGCTGGATGGCCCTCTTATGGCTGGTTACAGTCTTACATTCTTTGTTCCTTTATCCATCCCTGGTAACACACAGTGCAGAATAAAATAAAGACAATTCTTCTCATTATAAAAACCATACATGCCAAATACTTCCCTTTACCAGCACTATGCATTTCAATATAACAAATATTTTCTGGAGAAATGTCATCTTGCTCCATTAAAAGCAATACTGGGGACAAAGATGCAGCACAGTGAATGAGCTGACAGCAGCCAGAGACTCATAGCTGGCTGATTGCATCAAGGTCAGCGAACCACAGCTGACCAAGACCCTATTCCATCTTCAAATGGCAGCACTAGAAATAGACTGCACTAGCGTAATCTGGCTAAGAGAACAAAGATCACAGGAGAAAGGCAAATCCGGTACATAAAAGTCAGCTGAAATCAGACGCCAGGCTGAAAGGTACAGATATCGCAGCCTCACTGTAAATTAAAACACAACATTCTTTTCAGGATGAGTTCTGAAGAAGAAAAAAAGCAATGCTTATGAGCAATGTCCTAGCTTACTCCAGTATTTCATTATGACTACAAGTGAACGTTCCAGAAGCAGGGTAGAAGATTGCTTGTCTTTCACTGTGAAATTTGTTAAATTGTAATGATCCCTCAACAACGACATGAGGTGCAGATAATGTGTGAAAACAATACCCGGTTGGACATCAGAGTTGCCATTAATTGTGATTGCTGCTTTCCCCATATTAAAAAAAAACAATAATTTATAAGTGCGAATATGATTTGGGGTGGGGGAGAAGAGAAATAATAATCAGATGTATAATAGACACAAATAATACATGCCCTATACAATTATCATCATATGATGTCACATGAAACAATAAGAACCTAACTGTAATTAATATTATATAATAGTCAAATTATATTAGCTGTTACCAGAACAGGACTACTAATACTATCAGATAATATTTCATGTACACCATAATCTTACTTATTTGACACTGCTGTGTGAGTTACTATCAAAATGGAGTTGTGGTCTTGAATCATAACTACTAAAGTTGTGGTCTTAAATCACAGCTACTGACTGTTCAATTTATATCCCAACCAAAGTTGTGGTCTTAAATCATAATTAGTGTAAAATTTATATCCCAACCAACATTGTGGTCTTGAATCATAACTAGTGCACAATTTATATCCCAACCAAAGTTATGGTCTTAAATCATAGCTAGTATTCAATTTATATCCCAACCAAAGTTGTGGTCTTGAATCATAAATAGTGTACAATTCCTTTATATCTCAACCAAAGTTGTGGTCTTGAATCATAGCTAGTATTCAATTTATATCCCAACCAAAGTTGTGGTCTTGAATCATAAATAGTGTACAATTCCTCTATATCCCAACCAAAGTTGTGGTCTTGAATCATAAATAGTGTACAATTCCTCTATATCCCAACCAAAGTTGTGGTCTTGAATCATAAATAGTGTACAATTCCTCTATATCCCAACCAAAGTTGTGGTCTTGAATCATAAATAGTGTACAATTCCTCTATATCTCAACCAAAGTTGTGGTCTTGAATCATAAATAGTTTACAATTCCTCTATATCTCAACCAAAGTTGTGGTCTTGAATCATATGCTACCGTACAATTCATCTTTATTTATAAACAAACAAAAATTGAATAATCATGAAAATTCTCTATTACTGTAAGAGCAGAATTAGGAAACAACTGAAATTGGCCCTATTGCAGTAATCCTGCTATAAAACATCTCTAGAAGTGCTGGTTTCTACAGTACTTTCTTTGACAAGATTACCAGCCCCAATAATAAACAGAACTTGGTCACATTTTACTATGTGCATAGTGAGATGCAGTGGTCTTAATCTATTAGGCGAAGTGGTCAAGCCGTTTGCCTCGTGTTCAGACAGTCAGGGTTTGATTTCGAGCTGCGACGGTCGGTCCATGATGTCAATTTTTTTCCGAGATCCCTGGAGCTACGGAGTTCGTGCTTTGTGCGTTGCTCTCGACAGATGGGGTACACATCTGCCGAGAGAGACCGAGCTAAAATTGGGAAAAAAACCTGAGGCAATGAAGTCGAGCCCTCGCTTAAAGATTTTGTTGTTGTTATCTTTCAATCAGTCCAATGCTCCTCAGTGCATAGACCATTGACCACATTTTCCAAGCATATGTGGTACAGGGTTACTATTTCTACCACTCTTCAGGTGTAAACAATTAATCAGTTTCCTACCAATCTCAGAAACACTTGACCGTTGCTAAGTTTCTTTGTTCGGTCCTGTTGTACGGCTAGACCAGGAAACCCCGGCCCATAAGATACTACACAAGTCGTTCCTCAGCGCCAAATGTCTTTCCCCCTGACAGACTGGAGGCGCAGAAGAGGCCTTCCCAGCATAGTATGGCTCCAGCAGATATCAACCACCATCCTGTACGAGGTCGGGAACCACGCCGCAGCAGTGGACCATGGATGTGGCTGACCGTTGCAACGGGCCTCAGGTGCTTAAGTGAACATTATTATTACTGTTAACAATGGACTAGTCTACGTTGTGTCACTTTGGTTATTCTTCATGACTTTTTACATAAACTTTTGTTTGAATCTTGAATTTTATGGATCTCCATATGCTGTATAGTGCCAGGAATGCTATTCTTTTCTTTCCTATTCTGTCATTTCAATAGTTTGTCCAAGTACGTTCCTGTTTCTGTGAATTGATGTCACTGCTCTCCGGGCATACCCATAGGTGCTCAGTCCCTGTCAGCAAATGGTGCAGGGTCTGGAAGTTGATGGTCCCTGTAGCTCGCTTGTTGTACACTCTCCTGCTCCATCCTCTCATACACCCTAATCCGCTCAAACCTCGTTTGATGTCAAAACTTTGCAGTCTGTGGATTGCTGATCCATCTATTTCGGTGTCCTCGTACAACAGACGGCCGTTGATTGATTCCAAAATGTCACTCCTATCCATCACTAACATGCCCATAATGGGAGCTTGTGAAGCCAAGATGTCAGCTCTTTCGTTGCCCTGAACCTCAGCATGACTTGGATAGTAGATCCATGTCAACACCTGAAGGTTTGAGGATTCACTCAACAGTTGCTATCCACTCGTACTTCAGCCATCCCTTTTGTACCTTCTGAAGTGTGACTTGTGTGTCAGTCACGATGATTGCCCCTGTTAGCGGCTGCACCTCGCTATACTCTTACCTCTTCTAGTGTACTTCTAAATGCTTGACTGACACTAACAGTCTGATTTTCCGCTATTTAGTCTGATACCAATCTTTACCCCTAAATAATGAGCCCCAGAAACAATCACTAGAAATAGTTATTTGAACATGTAATAATAAAAAAAGGCTCTATAAAAGACATGCCACAGTCTTTATTAAGTAAATCATAGTCCTTCTAGGAAGCAACATTTTTTGAAATGCTAAAATCAGTTTACGCTCATCAGTTATATGATTAGATAAGTGTGAATGTATATCTAATAATTTTGGTCATATTCTGAATAATTCATTGTTATTGTATATCTCGTTATGTAACGTTTTTGGAAAGAAAATAAAACAATTCATTTAAATATTTACTTCAGCGCTTTAAAAAACTGCAAATGTTCTGACAGGTATGCCTCAATTTTAAAATAATCCAGTCATTACCAGGGCTAATCCCAAACCAACTTGCCTCACCAACACCAACTTATAAACCGGTAGCCAATGTTTGGTTAACATGTCTCCTCTCGATGTGTTCCATCTGTCTAGGCAACAGAGCATGGCCAATCAACCTTTTAAACCTTCCATATGTGTACCAATGCATTGAAAGCCATACTGTCCTTCATCGAATATGTGACCATCAATAGAGATTAATGTACAAAATCTATGCTGACACAAATTATTGGATTTATTTCAGGTTTTGCTTTATCTTTAATATTTTTCCTAATTAAATTTAGTTCAACATTGACAATTGTGTTGTTTCGAATGTAAACAAAGAATGTATGTTTGCACTGGGTTGCCTGTTACTTCACTTTCTTTTTGTTGTTTGTAATATATGTTGTCCATGTGCAGATAAATACTTGTCTTGTGATGATCGTCACGAACAAACATTCTTTGTTTACAACTCGCTGCCTCGAAGTCTCCCCATATTCCCTTCCTTACCGCATTCCATAATTTAAACTACCACTGTTTGTTGTTTGTCTACCTGCGGCACAAGCATTCAAGACCTGTATGGTCTATGCTTGATGAAAGGAAGTATCTGAGTCTATACATTTGTCTGGATTGAACTTTCTGTATATTCCATAGTCGCAAGTGTTGAATAACGAAAGACTAGCCCAGTTGTGACATCTTTCCTGGGGTATCTCACTGGTCTGGCACCTTAACTCATCTCTTTTGTGGCAAGGCGCTTCCATCATCTGGAGGTCCGGTGTTCGAATTCCGGGCTGCCAACTATTTCACTTCCTTTTCTGTTGCTCTTTATATGCTACCGAATATAGATAAATACTTGTCTTGTGATTGTTGTCACAAACAAACATTCTTTTAGATGGTTGTTCTCTTGCCTTTAAACATTTCTAATCCTCCTGTTAAATGCTTCGATCAAAAGTGTTTTTTGTTTTAGACATTTCTGGGACTGACAGATGCAGCAGTGAGCTGACAATAACCAGTGACTCTTAGCTGGCTGACTGCATCAGTCAGTGAACCAGATCTGATAAGACACTATTTTGTCTTCAAGCCCTGGAAACAGGCTGAAATAGTGTAGTCTGGCTAAGAGAATAGGGATCACAGCGGGAAGGCAAACCCAGTACCCAAAAAAGCCCGCTGTAACCGGTTGTGTCACGCAGAAAGGCTCTGATATCCCAGCCTCGCTGTCAACTTCGACACAATTTTCTGTATAATGCCCCTTTTAGATAGTTCAGTCAACAATGTTTCTTGTCTTTAATCATTTCAAAATCTGTTATATGCTTCAATCAAGTTTTTTGGGGACGGCTTGGGCTAGTAGTTAAGTGACTCGGCTCACAATTCAAAGGTGCTGGGCTAGATCCCCATCATAGCACCGGTCATTACCTCGGGGAAGCAAACCCTTAGAAAATGCAGGAGGAAGCAGACTCTTACATACATACTGAAGTCGGATGCACTTGGCCGACAGGCGCAAAATAAAAACCACAGTGCAACACACACCACCTTGGGGATTAGAGAAATAAGGCGAAAGCAACAAAAAATAATCCAATTTTTTTCAGTTTTTAGGCATGTTTAATGCTCCTGCTAGATAGTTTAGTCAAGTGTTTCTTGTCTCTAACAGCTTTGTCCGTTACGGAAGGAATCTGTGGCTCACAAATCATCAGTTAACGGCCAAATTGGTAAAGATATGTATCTAATAATTGTGTCGCACAGCTACGCTTATCTATGTACATATGTGTTTTAAAATAACCGTAACTACGTTGGAATGCCCTGTCTGTGTGCACTTTTCATCTGTTCTGTACGCGGCAATGCAGTAATAGGTACACGTGTTTCAAATGTGCTAAAGACATGCTCTCCCTGCTGTGGAATTTGAAAGCTAAAATTAGAAAAATTATATATAATTTGATCAAGCCAATGATCATCCAGCCGGATCACATGTGGATATTTAATACAAGATCTCTTCAGACTTTGACCAGGACACAGAAGAAATGAGGTAATGCTATTGAGGGACACATGCCGTCATAAGTACCACCACATTTTCCAGTCTAACTTTCGTCTCCACATTAATAACATGGAAACCTCCATACTAATATTGCATGTTCATTAAGAAAACTGCATGTCATAGAGAATTTAATTATGTCTTCATGTCGCAATTATAACTCAATTTTGATAATATGAATGCATTTTATTTTGAAGAAAAATCCAGCTATTTGACATGCGGATTTGCAGCACTGGTCAAAGACTTAAGACAATTCTGCAAAACTAGTGTAGACTGGAAAAAGTTAACCATTTCTAATGTTCCTGTCAAATATTTTGATCAATAGTGTTTCCTGTCTTTAAATATTTCTAATCCTCTTGCTAATTGTTCTGTTACATTCTGCTCCACTGCTGTGGCCATTTTTCAACATTTGTTAACAATTCCAATTTTTAGCAAAATGTTATATTTGTTAAGAATTTATTAATTGCAATTGTCTGCCGTCATTCATTACTCCATCAGACTATGAAACAAAGATCTAAGCTAATTCTCTACTTCCAAATAAATGGGTACACTTTTAATTACATATCCTATACAGATTATGTATAGTAAATCTAATAATGAATGATATAAACAGACCTAGAGAATGTCGATATGCATAAAGAAATGTAAAGGTAAAAGAAAATATATACAATATATAGATATAGTAGGTACACACATTGGGATGAAATTGGTAGACAGTAGCAATGTGACAGAAAAATATATCAAGATAATTGGACAGTTATCAAGAATACAAAACATATTTTAAGAAAACCTCACAAAAATATGTGCATGGGGTAGGGAACCTGTAAGCATGAAACCAATTAGCAGGAGATAAATGAAATAGTTGATAGATAAGCATGCAGACCAAAGCATTTATAAAGCTTAACATATAAGCATCGAGAGGAAAGTATTTATAAAAACAAAATGATAAATATTATGAACATAAAATTTGTACATAGAAAGAATATGTTCCGACGGACAACACATACAACTTTGCATCAACAGTATTATGTGTAGGCAGCCTAGACCTCTAACTGAAATATAAACCTAAGAGCATTGCTAGATTTTGAACATTTATTTTCTGTACATAATTAAGGTACTTATAATCAAATTTCTGTTTCTGGGCTCAGAAATCTGTAACTCAAAGTATTACATACGAATGTTCAACATGTATAAACAAATATTTAGCTTATATATCCAAATATTTCAATGAAGATTATATAAAATCTTTTAATGACATTATATGGTTTATTTCCCAATTGAGAAACAAAGTTGCAGTTCATTAACTAATCTGAAAGACTGAACAAAGTATCTTGATAACAAAACCCATCCAGACTATTTAGAAACTGAGTACATTTCATACACATTAATGTTATCATTTTTTGTACATTAATAATATAATTTTTGGTTAATAAACACCTGGGTAAGAATACATGTCTGTTGTATATTTGACACAACTGTTAATTTCTTTTCAGAATAGGTAAGGCAAAGAAGAAATCTACTATTAATAATGCTCAACCTCAAGACTCAGAAACAATTACTTTTATTTAACAATTATCTATGAAAATTAACATGACCTGAGCATGACCTACAAAACGGTACTAACTGGGTATATTATCAGAAATATCTCTAAACTTAAGTAACCAGAAACCTTAAGCAGGGATTCTAAACATTTTTTTGTCCTGACATGTCCCATGATGGGATCGCCCTGTTTATGCCTACCCCTCAGCTTCACTAAATAACAGATAGCCAGAAACATTTTCTGGGAGTCACATCTTGGCTCTCCTGGACAGGTGTAGAAGTACAGCACTAAACTAAAATTTACATAACAGATTAATGGCACAGGTTCAAGGTGAGACAGTATATAGTCGGACAAAGCCAGATGACTGTTCTTTAGGTGGATATCTTCATATGACTGATTGTTCTTTATGTGGATATCTTCATCTCAGTGGTTCCTCTTCTAACCCAGGGTTGTGGAGTATTTCCTAATATCTAATCTGGACCTTTCTTTACTTAATTTGTAGCTATGCCCTCTTGTTCTTGTAGATTGGTTGTATTTTGAAAAACTTGTTATAGCTTAATTTATTTGTTCCTTTGATTATCTTATAAACCTGTATTGTCACCTCAAATTTTTTTCCTTTTTAGACACTGTAGGCCAGATTTTCTGAGTCTTTCCTCATAACTGTAATTCCACTATTAGGTTTGTCGCTCTTTTTTGTATTCTTTCCACCATCAAGTGTGTGTGCAGACAAATAGGTGATTGGCATGTTGTGATGGAGGGGTTGCCTCCTTCAAGTAGGCCACTTTCTTGCCCTGATAGCAGCTAAAAGCCTGTTCTTCTACATCACAGTGTGTACACAGAACCTCAAAGTTGATCATGTGTCCCTGAGAGGACTAGGCTCCGATCTCACATTTCTTAAGGCCAAGGGATACTTGAAACTTATTGAATACCCAACATTTCACACTTCTGTTCATTTGTCTCGTGATAGGTGAGCCCTTACCTTCCAGCTATAACTAACAAGGATCCTCCACCATATGATGTGGAGGCCAGGACTCTGAGAATAGACAAACCGTACACTACAATGCATGTAAAAGAATAGAATGCTTAGCAGAGTGTGGATGGGATTGGTAAAACTATGTAAATTGAAGTGCTAAAGAAATAGCCCCTGCAAAAGCATACATCCTTTGGCACAGATTTCTTACAAAGAAGCCAACTGCAACAGTGATGTCACACCCCTTTTGTAGTGAGAAAATGGATGGTGGTGATGGTGAAAGATTCCTTGTCTATGAGCTAACACCAGTGGTTGGCTACAACTTCAACCCTTTTCAGGGCAAAGTATTTTTTAGCACTGCACAAGACTTTAGGCCAAAATGAAAAATATATTTTGATGGCTCTAGCTCTCTGACACAACAATATAAGAAGCGTACTTTCACCACAAATGGTTAAAACGCTAACAAACAAAAACTACAAGCTAATAATAGAAAACTATCAAGACTTTGTTTTTTCCCCATTAATGTGATGATGTATGGTGTTGAGAAATAAGGGCTGTTTGCTCCAGTATGCAAGTAAGGTTATTTTATCCCTGACAAGACATACCCAGTCCTGACCGGGGCTTGAACTTCATCTCCCGACTAAGAAACCCATATCCTAACAGATCGGTCATCCACTCCTACTTAGTTAACAATGCTCCAAATTTAATGAAACCTCTGACTCTACTTCCTAAAATGGATGTGAGTTTATTGCTTAGAAACAATAAGGGTGAAAAAAAAATAATTGAATAGCAACTGTTAAAAAGCTGAACACCTTTCCCCTCATAACAAAACAACAAACTGAACAAATTTCCAACTAAACAGGTAAGAAGAAATGCATTTCCATCATTACTTCAGCCTAAACACTGCCTTGAGCGAGAGATGGTCTGACGGGATGTTGATGGAGGGCAGACCATTGGTTGCATCCACAACTTGAAGATCAAGGGCTTCCAAGACACCGACAGTGTCAACGGATGAAGCAGAGTGAAAGATGTAATCCAGGGTAGTGTGTGTGTTCCTGGTAAATGAAGTGATTGATGGTTCTTTGCCCTGGAATAAGCATACAACAGCAAAATACAGGTCAAGGTAGTCTCATAGCAGACATTGCTGCAGAGGATGAAGTGTTAGAGATATTGACTGTGTCAAGTCTCAGCATTTATGTTGAGGTGACCAGTTCCATTCCTCACTGCCTTGTCTTCCCTAACAGTAAGTTGGCTACCCATTTATCTGCTGGGTAGGCAGTAACATATTGATACTAGAAGAGTGCACCTGTCACCTCTGTTGTGAGACTCAAGCTCTCTAACCACTCTGCCACCCAAACATATACGAGAGGAGTAAAAACTAATCTTAAAAATGTCATATTCTGTTTACTTTTTTACTCCTCTTCTTAGCTTGCTCTGTTATTTTGAATAAACATACATTTTAAGTTATTATTGATGTGAATTTATGTTCAGAATTACCCAAGTGGTAAGGGTAAGGCTGACGTTAGTGTCACTGATCTAGTTTCCTGTTTCTCTGACGATCGTCATCGATTCGCCCTTGAGAATAGACTTATCTCCAGCATGGGTTGTCTCCAACCGCATGGCATTAATATCTTCCATACTTTTTCTTAAAACCTCATACTGCCCCCCCCCCCCCCCATTCTTTTATCAGTTTTCGCCCCTTCCCTTCCTATATTAATCTCACACCCTCCCGGCTTATATCACCTTCTCTTTGTTCTCCCACCTGGATCACTATTTGGCCATCATTGGCTTTACCGGCGCATTCCCCTACACTTCTTACACTCTCCTGGCCACCTTGTGTATGACCGCTCCGTTCTATATCCAGTCAAGTATCTGGCCCAACCGGTCGCTTAGACAGACTGGGTCCATGATCAGATAAGTTGACCATTTTTTCATTATATGTTGATTTGTTAGTTCAGCATTGTTGTCCCTGATGAAGGCCTATTGGTCGTAACGTAGTTTTTGTTTGTGTTCTCGTCTCGGTATCTGACCATACCCATTTTAAAATTTTGATTAAGCTCAACCTTGATCAACTTTTACCATTTTTGTTTTTGTTTTTTCCCCATTAAAGAATGAGAACCAATATCACCCAGAACAATAACAGCACGATTTCACTTTAAAAGGAGAAATGTTCACAATCATACCAAACAAAAATTCTATATGCTCCAAGAAACACTAGACAAAGTTACGAGACCATACATCAAAATAATCATGGGAGATCTAAATGTTAAAGTTGGAAAAGAACAATAATTACAAAATAATCATGGACAAGACGGGCAGACAAAAATGAAAATGGGAAGATCCTTATTAACTTCTGCGAATTCAATACCTAGTCATCTGTGACTTCATTGGATAATTCCTGGTCATTAGATACATCATCTTCCTATCTTCAACAGATGGGCACACCAAAAAGCATATTAGCCATTTCACAACACATCTGAAATAGAGTCCTTGCTTAAAGGATGGGAGGGTAAAGAGAGGAGCAGACAGAGAGTGAAAGACAAATGAGCACAGAACATCTGCAGAGAAAAGAAACAGCAAGACAAATGGTCTGAATATTGTAAAGAACTCAACAGAATATTTTAAAGAAACTCTACCATTATTCTGACATAGAATCAGCAAAGTAATCTTTGAATGCAAATATAAATCAACCAACAAAATAAGAGATTTTGTAAGCACTCAAAATATTTAAGAACTGTAAAGCTGCAGGACCAGATGGAAATCCGCCAGAAGCCATGGAAGTGGGCATCCCAACCACTACAGTGATACTACATCAGTTTTTCAAGAAAGTATTGGAACAAGATGCATTCCCAAAAGATAGAATGCGGGACTCCTGATTATATTATCAAAGAAAGAAAATCTGGCTTCATGCAGTAACTGACAAAAAATCTCTCCTGGCAGTGAATGGAAAAGTTCTGACCAGGATAATTCTTTATCGCATAAAAGGTGTTTTCGATGGAAGTCAGAGAAGAATAGGTAAGATTCCGATCAGGAAGATCTTGCACAAATCAAATTGGAAAGCTCAGAGTTATCATAAAGCAATTAAGATAGTGATGGACAACTCT
Source organism: Ariolimax columbianus (assembly GCA_036924085.1). Classification (NCBI taxonomy): domain Eukaryota; kingdom Metazoa; phylum Mollusca; class Gastropoda; order Stylommatophora; family Arionidae; genus Ariolimax; species Ariolimax columbianus. The sequence goes on from JAVGWX010000011.1 coordinate 64,470,524, forward strand.
ACATATAAACTTCATAGATTTTGAAAATGCATTTGATAGTATATGTGTGCTGTCACATAACCAGCAACAGCAAAATTTCAAATCAGTATGAACAAAACAAAGGAAATGACAATAAATAATAAGCAAAGAGATCCCATAATGGTCAGATAATCAATAAAGTGAAAATTTGACCTATCTGGAAAGTTAGATTGACGAAGACAGAGGAACAAACCAAGATGTTAATGTTAAGAACAAGACCAGATTTGCTTCCAACTATCTTTGCCCAATATGGAACACAGTGTCACTCTCCATGAAAAACAATATTATGCTGTTTAACACGAATGTAAAGTCGGTCCTGCTATATGGCTTGGGAACATGTCATGTGGCCAACAGTTATAACATCAAGACCTTTATCAACAAGTGTGTTCATTGCATATTTGACATAGATGGCCAGAGGTAACAACAAACATGGATCTGTGGGAAAGAACACAGCAATAACCAATACAGCAGGAAATGAGGAATAAACGTCCAGTGTCAAAAGGTACAACCAGACATGCGCTAAATTGGAATCCATAGGGAAAAAGACAAAAAAGTGTGGAGGCTGAGAAACACCTGGTAAAGAATGGTGGAAGAGTTAGTTAGGGTCACATCAGCAGAATAGGAACAGATTGAGAGCATCTCTTGTCACACTAAGTTCCAAGGTTAACCAGACATATAAAAGGGGATGGCATGAAGGCTGAAATCAGGGATTACCAAAATAACCTGTAGCAAAAACAAGAAGAACCAACCTGAGTTAGCTCATATGTGCTCTTCAGATTGGATGATGTGTGCTGGAAGGCCCTCCACATGTGGTTGATCAAAGCACGAGACTGAAAAGAGAAACACATGAAACTGGATCGGCACACCTCTCATTCTTCAGCCATGTGGCCCACCTCTCTCAAGACACCCTGGCCTGCTAGCTTCTACATACATCCATGGAAATCAGATGTGTGTGTGTGTGTGTTGTTGTTGACCAAATTACTTTACATTTTGTATCAAGATACATTTGTCACCTGCAGTCTAGGTTCCATTTGGCTGTGCATCCTATTATGTTATTTGCATTACATGTTTTCCTAGTGTTTATCAAATTAGTTGTCTGTGCGATCATTGTCGCCGTTCTGTCGGCTATGGCTCGGTAGTCTCGTTGTAAGGTGTCTGTCTTAACTGCCGGAGGTCGTAGGTTTTAATAATGGTGGAGACCGTGATTTTTTTCACGTGGATTTTCTGTTAAAAATTATCTGAATAGTGAGATCGGACTCCTGTGTTTAGTGTCAAGCACGTTGAAAATACCTTGGTAGTTAGAAATCTAAAAGAGTAGGCCTAACGGCCGCACCCCGGACAAAAGTTCTAGTTAAAAATCTACCCATATTATTTGTACCTTCCTCCAGACCTAGTAAACCGCAGGAAGTTGTAAAATACCTACTACATATAGCCGAAACATTCGGCTACCTGGCAACAGACATTAACATGCCTGTTTGAATTCTAAGTCACTAGCCTCAAAGTTTACTTTTGTGTCCTTACTTGAAATGATTTATATGGTAGGTTTATTTCATTGTTTCCTATTACTCTTTTTTCACTGATGCCCGCATCTTTAAATTATTTAAGCAAATATTCTAATATGTAGAATAATAGTAGTTGCCCATCACAAGCGGAGGTGACGAAGGCATCAGATATGTGTAGTTAGATGTCGCTGCATATGAACAGCTCAATTTGAATGCCACAAACTTTACAGTACGTGGTCAGCGTTGGTAATTGTCCTTTCATGCAGCTCACTTTTTCTGAGCTGCAGAATGATTGACTTTTCGTGATGCGAGCACCATGTATGATGGCATTGTGCCAGGCTGAACTCCCCAGGGGGCAACATTATTAGGAAACTGTTCAGAGATATTTGAAGGGTCTTTGTATCATTTCTGTGTTCTCCAAACAAGACCTTGCCTGTCCTGAGCTCTCTGTACAATAGTGTTTAGGAAGCTGATAAACAGACAATCAGACATGCAACCAACATGACCAGATAACACACAAATGAGTAGTTATACCATACTGTCAGGGAATCTTCTTCTTCTTCTTCTGCGTACACAGTAACCATTATTTTCTCGAAAAAAGCGGCGGTCATCCTGAGACTCTCGCCACTACCATAGAGCTTGTCTTGCAGTTCCACTGGCAATGGCCACATCTGCTCTCTCTGATCCTCGTATGTCGGGCAGTTCTGCAGCAGATGTTCAGTGGTCATTTTACCCGTACCGCACGGGCATTCGTCGGTACACCCTATCTTCAATTTGTTGAATAGGTGGTACCTCAGTCTGTTGTGGCCAGTGCGAAGTCTGAAGACAACGACCTGCTCTCTTCGGTTCAACTGGTAATAGGCATCGTTTTTGGTGTAACCAGTATGTTCGGTTTCCCATTTGGTCATGTATCTGGCTTTGATAAGCCGTTTTGACTCTTCGTACGTCATACTGGTATCTGTTTGTGGTAGCCTTGCACCTTCTTTTGCCAGTCTGTCTGCCTCCTCGTTGCCTTGGATGTTGCAGTGTGACGGAACCCACTGTACCACTACCCTTTTTGGTGCGGACTGCTGGCACAGTTTGCAGAGTGCTGCTCTTAAGTCATTAAGCTCAGTGTTTTTCTGGCTTTTTAGCGCTGTGACTACTTCGAGAGCATCTGTCAGCAGGACTATATGGCTCTCATTTTCACTGTGTGTTACCATTTCTTCCACTGCCGCCCTCAGTGCCTCCGCCTCTGAAATTGCTTGTGTACTTACCAGTAGCGAATGACAGTGTTATTTTTCTGCCATTTGGTAGGTTCAGGAATGCTCCTGCCCCTCCGTTCTGTGTAGTGTTTGTTACAGAACCGTCGGTGTATGCATGGGTCCAGTCCATGCTTGGGTAGCTTTTCGTTATGAAGCTTAGGGTAGTGTCTCTCCTTTCTTTTTCACTCTGGCAGTTTTTGTTTGCAATACCTGGTATATTTTCTACCACCTCTGGAAATATATCCTGCCTCCAAGTAGGTTTTCGTACAGTAGTGATGGGTTTTGGTGTTGTTAGTGCGTTTATGGGATCTTCGTGCATCTTTGCTTTGGCTATTTCTGCAAAGTTTCTCCGCTTTAGTTTCCCATTTCCCAAATTGTTTAGTCTCTGGTACATTGGATGGTCCATCAGTCTTCTGAGTTTCTCTGACTGCAGCTGGGCTCTGCAGTCTCTTCTATCGGTCATGGATTGCAGTTTTGTAATCTTTTCAAGTTCTACAATTGGCGTTGACTTCATGCCACCTGTTATAATTCTCATGGCTTGGTTTTGAAGTTTGTTAACTTTATCGAAGTTCGCCTTCGCTGCGGTTGTCCATGCCGCAATGCCATACTCGAGAACTGGTCTCACTCTTCCAGTGTACAGTTTCTTTAGTATGCCTTCGTCTGCTCCCCAGCTTGTGCCAGCAAGTTTCCTCATGATCGCCATTCTTTCTCTGGCTTTCATTCGGTTTCTCTCAATCTGACTTTTCCATGTCATGCGCCGATCAAATGTGACTCCCAGATAGGTTGGGTTGTCGTTTGGCTGCAGGATTTTGCCATTTAGACTTAATTTGGTACTTTGGGGTTTTAATGAGAGCGAGAATATTGTGCACGTGGTTTTCTCCTCGTTTATTTTGACCAGCCATGAGTTCGCCCACTCTTCCAGCGATGTTAGGGCCGTCTGCATCCGATTTCTTGCTATGGTGAGATTCTTTTCAGAGGTCCACATAGCCAGATCGTCTGCAAACATTGAGCTATGGACTCTTCTTGGTATATTCTCTGTAATATCGTTTATATATACCAGGAAGAGTGTGGGTGACAATACTCCCCCTTGGGGTACTCCCTGCTCGAGTGTCACCTTTTTGCTCATCTGCCCTTGTACTTGGACTCTGGCCGTTCTTTGTTTGAGGTAGTGGTTGATCCACTTGTACATCTTCCCACAGACATCACTTCTTCTTAGCTTGACTCTAAGTCCATCCTTCCAGACTTTGTCAAATGCCTTTTCCAGATCCACCCAAACAGCTACTGTGTGTTTCTGTGCCTGGTAGGCATCTTCTATCTCCTGGGCTATGAGGATGACCTGGTCCTCAGTGGATCTGTGCTGTCTAAAGCCGGCTTGCTGTGGAATTAGTATTCGTTTTTCTTCCAGATGCCACATCAGTCTGGTGTTTATCATCCGTTCCATCAGCTTGCCGACACAGCTCAGTAGGCTTATGGGCCTGTATCCATTTGGATCTGTTTTGTCCTTTCCTGTTTTTGGTACTGGTACCAGTATTGCATCTTTCCATGCCTGGGGTACAATACCCCTTTTCCAGCTTTGGTTCAGGACTGATAGTAGTTTCTTCTTCGCTGTTTGGCCCAGCCCCATCAGCATTTCGTTTGTTATCCCGTCTTTTCCGGGAGATTTCCTTTTCTTTAGTGTTCTCATGGCCTCTTCCATTTCGCGCATTGTTAGTTTGGCCATCATGTGCTCTTCAGGAGCCGTATTTATGTTTTCGTGTCCCTTTAGCTCTTCGCTAATGTCTGTATGCTTATCTGCAGGGACCTCGATGTGGTTTGCTCTGGCATAGTGATCGACAAAGGCGTTTGCGGCTTTCTTACCTGTGATCAAGTTCTCGCCCTGCTTGATAGTAATTTGTTTATTTGACGGGGTTTCGTCATTCATGGCTCTGACTAGCTTCCATAGCTTGTTCCCTTCTTTGTCCAGGTTTAGACTTTCCGTTTTATTTTTCCAGCTTTCTCTTGCTGTTTGCTTGAGAGTGTGTTTGTACTTCGCCGCGGCGGCTTTGAGGGCGATGTTTGCCTCCATGGATTTTTCTCGTTCTGCCATGTTCCTAGCATTTGTTACTGCATCTTCCACTTTCTGTAACTCATCATTCCAGTAGGGCTTATAGTTTTTCCTAGCTCCTCTTGGGATGGTTTCAGTGGCGGCTTGCATTATTGCCTTGCTTAGGCTCTCTACCATGGACTTCATTTTGGTGTTTCGTGTGTTGATGGTTTCACACAGCCCATCTGTCAGGATTGCAAATCTGTCCCAGTCGGCTCGTTTGTAATTCCAACGTGGGAGCGGTTTTGTTTCCTGTGGGCCTACTTCCATGTCAATGGTTAGCCTGATCGGCCTGTGGTCGCTACCTGCCAGTTGGTTTAGCACCTGGCGGTCTATTTTATAGTGTATGTCCTGTGTGGAGAAGGCCAAATCTGGAGTCGAGGTGGTATGCCATGTTCTTGAATAGAAGCTAGGGCTATCCTCCGGCCTATTGATTAGGGAGAGATTTGCATCTATCTCCCAATCTTCCACTTCGTCACCTCTGCTGTCTGTGTCAGAGTATCCCCATCTCTCCGAGTGGCTGTTGAAATCTCCAACTACTATGCAGTTGGAGTCTCTGACCTCCATACTCGAGAGCGATAGGTCTCTGTTTGGTGGTCCGTACAGATTGAAAATGCGGAGCTTCGTCTCTTGAGCCATTATGTCAACTCCTACAATTTCTCTGTCAGGGAATGAAGTTAAAGACTTCGGTAAACTAAGCCACAGCTAATATGATCAAGATACCAATTTACTGCTGGGTCGATTAGAGTGGGACAGTCATGGGAGTTGAACTTCACGCCTTTGTCATGAAATGCGAGTACTCTACCAGTCACTAATCACTCACCTTATTTGACCGCTCCTCTTAATTTTCAGTCAAGCATCTGGCCCTACCGGTCGCTTAGACAGACTGGGTCTACTATCAGATAAGTTGACCACTTTTTCCTTATATGTTGATTTGTTAGTTCAGTATTGTTGTCCCTGATGAAGACCTATTGGTCGTAACGTAGGTTTTGTTTGCGTTCTCGTCTCGGTGCGATATCTGACTATACCCATTTTCAAATTTTGATTAAACTCAACCATAATCAACTTTTACAATTTGTTTTCATGTTTTTTCCCACTTACTAACCAGACACTCACATATATAATGAGACCAAAACTGTCACCATGCCCTGTACCCCAAGAGAGAAAGGTACAAGTGAGCTCAACCTCAAATTTGGCAGAGTACTATGGAAGATGAAAGGAAAATCAGCTGGGACACGGTGCAAAAAAAAATTCCAGTCCACAAAAAAAAAGTGAGCAGAGTTTAGTGTTGCCCTGACATGACACTGACTTCTTCGTGTTATCAGATTAGGGATTCAAGAGGAAAAGATCATAAATTTTAAAAATCATGTGTATAATTTAATTAAATTTCACTCTGCAATACACATTTATATTCAGTTTACTTAAATATTTTGTGACTAATGTTTACTTAGAGGTCTTAATACATAAACAAATTATACAATTAGATCCACCACAGCTGCACTCATCCAAATGAAACAGTGTAACAATGAGATGTAGCGGTTAACAGCCAATAGCTGACTGCTAGCATCAGGGCCAGCGAACCAGAACTGCCGAGACCCTTCTACACCTCTATGCGGTGGTCCTGGATACCACTGCAACAGAGCAGACTGGCTAAGGAGAAGGGATCGAAGAGGGAAGGCTAACCTAGCACTCAAAAATACCCGCTGAAGTCAGATGTATCAGATCAAAAGGTGCAAATATTGCAGTCAAGCTGTGAACGGCGCAGCCCATTTGGTTCTTCGAGATAACATCCTGCTATTTGCAAAGCCCTTTTCATGGCTTGGTATTAGGAGATTGAGAACAAATGATGAAGAAAACAGTGCAAAATGTGCTGCTTGCTTGTCTGGGACATGCCACAGAAAGATAATTATTGCCAATCACTGAGCACTTTATACGGCCCCACTCGCCAGCTACGAATCACCTGCAAATTTTACAACTTGTTAGTGAATGTGAAAGCCCAAACAGCGGCAGACCCTTTTAATCAGCAAAAACTGAAGTCTGTTCTGTTTTCTTGTGGGTTAGTTTCTACAGGACAGGATAACTCACCTGATGTATAATAATCCACCATAGATGTCTCTTACATGTTGGCAGCTTACAGTGTTACCATTCTTTGCTCCTCTTTCAGGCCACAGTATTATAAGCGCTCTTATGTGACTAATATTGATAAAAGTATTTGATATTTATATATTTATAATGGATTATTCCATCCACTATTTGAATGTTTATTATCACTTACAGACCCATCAGTATTATCCAGGTTTTGCAGAGCCTGAAGTTTGTGGATGTGGTCATCAGATAGGTATCCATCCTTGGCAAGCTGATAACTGGGACTTGAAACCTCTGAGTTGAAGTCACCACAAACAATGTGAGGGTTGAGGTCATTGCCAGCTTTGGCCACTAGTTGCTTAATAGCACAGGCTACCTGATGATCAAGGATTTGAATATTACAAGTTTAAACATGGCCAGTAAAACTACAATGAACAAAATTCCACCACGTTGTTTCTGAATCCTGTACCAATTTGTTGGTCCTAAGACAACTTGGCAATAAAACCACAAAAGAGGGCCAAGCAAGATGGAGTGAGCTTGTGACTACCATGAAAAACATTCAGGCATTTCTTAATGTTTATGCAAAATATATTTCTTTAATCACATGCACAATATGCTTTTAGTTTTCATCGTCGACATCCATCATTCACAGTTCCCAATCAAAAATGCGATTTCTGAGGTAGCATCCTTAGTTTAAAGTCTTTCCAACAATTATTGCTTAATGTGAAAACCAACCACAAAGTGTGAAAACCCCAGATCAGAAGGGAAGAGGAACACAAAAATGATAGGCTGAGAACATCATTCCTTATTGGGGAACTACATAAAGCAATCAATAGAATACAAATTAACAAAACAGCAGGAATGGAACTGAAAAAAGAACAAATCAGACATTTTGACACAAAATCAAAGAAAGGATACTAGAATTAATGAATTCATGTACAGTAACCTTTCAGGTACCAAAAACCTGGAGAAAAGCTAGAGTTGTGGCACTGATCAAACTTGGGAAACGCCAACAGAAGCTAACAATATCAGACCTGTGTCACTGTTATGTCATCTATACAAAGTATTGGAAAAAATTATATTGGGCCGAATCTCAGTCATTATTGATGATAAACTTATCCCAGAACAGGCAGGTTTTAGGCCTAGAAAATCGTGTTGTGGACAAATTATTAACCTTATGCAACACATTGAGGATGGTTACAATCGAAAGCAGGTGACAGGAGTTGCTTTTGTTGACCTCACGGGGCATGTGTGTGACACAGTAAACCACCAACTGCTGCTGACAAAAGTATATAAAGTCACTAAGGACTGATGCCTACCTCAGGTGATCAAATGCTTTTTACGGAATAGAAGTTTCTATGTGACTTTGAAAAATAAAGACAGTAGATGGACGTTATACAATGTATACACCAATGATCATCCAGTTAGCCCAGGAACAAGACAGTTCGTATATGCAGATGACACTGCAATAGCTGCTCAGGGAAAGCGTTTTGCGGAAGTGGAGCTTGGACTTACAAAAGCTCTAGACAGAATGGCCGAATACTATGAGCAAAACCACCTCAAAGACAACCCCAGCAAAACACAGGTATGTGCTTTCCACTTGAAGAACAGAGAAGCAAGACAAAAACTTAATATTAAATGGCACGGACAGGTACTTGGACAGCAATGCACTCAAGTATTTTAGGCATTGCAATGGACCGCACATTATCTCACAAGGCACACTGCAATGCGGTAAAACAAAAAGTCAGTGCAAGAAACAATATAATTTGCAAGCTGATATACACTGCATGGGGAGCATCCCCAACGGTGCTCCGCACATCAGCCGCTACACTAAGTCTCGCAGAGGCAGAGTATGGAATATATCTCCACACATGAAACAGGTCAATGTGGCAGTAAATGAGACATGACGAATTGTAACAGGATGCCTTAACCTTTAGCACACCTTTGTAACACCCTAGTGGACCAACTCGGCCTACAAAAACCATGTGCGGAAATTTTTTAATTTTTTTTAACAGAGCCACTCCCGACAGCCATGTTTTTAATGCTGAATACGTCACCCTATTTACATGACATTTTGCCGGTTAAAGTATCGTATGTTAGATTACAAATGGCTTTTGAACACTTTTAATTTTGTATACGCCGTTTGGAGCAAGCCGACTTTTCGCGAAAGGTGAAGTAGGTTGTTGGGAATGATCTTTATCGAGTAGATCTGTTTTATTTTGTTTGTTTAGATGAAAGAACTACGTTTAAATTGGAAACTAACAGTTGTGTTGATATTGTAAACACAGTATCGATACATTGTTGTGGATTCCATGGTTTTCGATCGAAGCGACTAGGCCTAGCGGTCGAGTCCAAATTTTTTCCAGAGATTTTCATAAATTTTCAACTTCATCTTTTTGTATCTCAGAAACTAACAAACACACAACAAAAACAATAGCACCCCCATGTTCGTTATTCAATTGTGTCCCTACACACAAGAAAATCATATTTATTGACAAACAAACAGAAAAGTGACAAATTTTGAAAGTCGACTACCATAGCAAGAAATTAAGTTAATTAATTAGGTCAAATTTTCGCAATTAATAATTGGTGTGCTAAAGGTTAAACCAACACCAATGGATAAGGTCTATGTAATTGCTGGTATTGTACCTCCGGATATTAGAAAACATGTCGTATCTGAAGTTGAGAAACAATAACAGTCCTCTGACCAGAGACACCCATTTTTTTGGACATACACCAGAAAGAATACTACTGAAATCAAGGAAAAGTTTTTTGTGGAATATACAGCCCCCAGAACAGAACTCAGAGAGACAATGCATAGAAAAGTGGGGCCAAAATAACGGTGAAGGTTGGATGAAGATTTAAGAAGTACTTCCACCAGGACATGATTTGCCATACTCTACGTGAAGATCTCTGAAAGGTTAAGAACAGGTGTGTCCAGATGTGGGTCTAACCTGAAAAGGTGGGGATATGCTGACGATAAATATTGCAAATGTGGGGCCATCCAGGTCCCGGAACACCTAATTATGTGTCCAAGTATGCAGGAATGCTGCACAGTGCAGGACCTGATGGAGGCAACTGAAAGAGCACTGACGATGATTGGTTTTTGGACAAAGACTTTGTGAAGTTGCCGGACACGGAAAGTAAGTAACACAGCAATGGAGTCTCTTGAGAGATCAGTTGTTCTTGTATTTAACAGGCAAAACAAACTGATAAGAGATTGTTAGTCAGGGCCAAGCAAAACATACTGACCAAGACCCTCACCTCAGTTCCATGCACCTCTCCCAGGAAACAGGCTGTTTCTTGGCAGTCTGGCTAACAAGGTGGAGGATCGATGCGATCTGCTTAGTAGTGGGCAACGTGCAGATGAAGACAATCATAGCATACCCTTTACTGGGCACACTAAAGAGTAAACTTACTCATTGTGGGCATTCAACAACAACATCTTATAAGTAATTTAAAAGTGTATCTATATCTTGTGGTCACCTTAAGAGTGTGCCTACATTTTGTAATCAAAATGAAAATAAAGATTTGCAATTAACTATTAGTCCTTTACAGTCCAACCTAATTTAGATGTTAGTTCTAATGTTCAAGACAACGACAGTAATTGTGTCTGTTTCATGGTTAATAGAAAAAAATGACAAAACTAAATTTATGATTTTGAAATTTAAAGATACAGCTTTTCGTTTAAAAGTCAAATTTAGCTAAATAACAAGATATGGTTGATATGTGATTTCAGATAAATCGAACTAAGTGGTGTTACTCTAGTTGACTACAATGGACAATTTGGACTGTAAAGGGTTAAGTAAAACAAAATAACCCTGTGAAGCAAAATGTTGATAAGATTGTAGGGAAAGTAAATAAAACAGATTTAACAAGCTAGGGTCTTGCATCCACCTCTAGGAACTAACCTGAATGCACTGCACATCAGGTGCTTTGCTGTCATAGACAACATGAATGTTACACACAGTGATTACTTTGCCAGTCTTCTTACAGTTCAGCTCTGTCAGCAAAATAACATCAGCTCTGTCCAGATATTTCTTGGCTGCCTGGCTCACTTCTTCGCTCAGACCGCTGTCATCTACCTCCTGATGAGAGGTAAAAGAAACAGCGATAAAAGGAAATGAAATAAAAGTGAAAGCATAAAGACAATATCAGCAGTTTAAACATAATCAGTAGCTTCTCTTTTACAATGGGGCGTAGAGGCTTGTCAAAGAGAAAACCAGACTACTATGTCCCTTGACTTCCTACTGACCTAGATCCAGATTAGTCTCCCAAAAAATGTTTATAGTGTCCCATCAGCAGACTTGGGGTCTGGATACATGAGTTCTGGCTTACATGGTTGCCAGAGTAGCGGTTCTTTTGTTCTGCAGAATAGCCAAACAACCGCAATTGTGAAGGTTCCGCTCAAGTTCGTAGGGAATGGGCTTCCGTATTGTGATGTATGACTGTTCGTTCTGTTACTTGGACCATCATTCAAACCTAATGCCAGAGGTTTGTAATTTGCATTTTTTTGGTATTCTTTTATTTAAGATTTGCCTTTCTGGATTCTACTGGCGAAGGCATGTCCCTTTCGACCGTAGTCCTTTAGATTTATATCACGGTGTATTGGCCAGTGAATGGATGCGTGTGTGTATCTGCAGACACCTACTAGCTATTGTTTCTGTGGTGCAAAGGTTTGCTTGTTGATTCATTGTCCTCACGATGTTCCATCCACATTATTTATTCTATTTTTAATCTGATGTTCCTCCACTGGCACATATGATACGGCTCATGAGGTCAAATACCAACATGCATATATTTAGGTAAAAAATTGTTGTAAAATATAGAGACCTATTTGGGGAAATTTTTGTTGTCTCAAATACGCATTAATTTTTAAAAGAAAATTATTTTGTTATAAACATTCAAAAATAAACAAATTAGATGAAATGAATGAAAACGATAAATTAAATCAGTATAAATACATTAATTAATTTGTATGTTTTGTTGTCCTTGACAGAGATTTGTACATGTAAGCCAAAACTCTTATTTTGGTGGAGAGGTATAAAGTCATTTTGAATAATTGTACAAACACAATAAGGTGAGGAAGCAGTAACATCATTAGTGGAACTATAGAAATGACAGCAACATTACCTTGAATGCTAGCTCTCCTAGTGATAAGGACTGATGGGAAATAATGTCAAACTTTGATGTTTTTGCAAAGGTAGCTTCCCCTTCGTCCCAGTACTCCTTCGTTCGTTTGATAAAATGGCCATCATAGCCTCGGCTGCAAACACAAGTTTAGACATACAAAAGAGAATGAGATGTTTTAGGCAAGTTGTCAAAAGTTTTGTCCTGTCTGTGATTAGGGTTTTAACCTTTTAGGAGCCTCTGTTGCAGCTATAAGCCTGACAAAAACGATAAGTTTTACAATGAAAGTCGCGTCAATGCTGTAGCCACATAGACACCAGTTTATTGTGTATAAACAGAGGTCAATGCTATAGAAACGGTTGAACATGAGTATAATTTAATATAAAATCAACGTCACTTATGTCTGCTCAGACTTCAACTGGGAAAATGGCTTGTATTTTAAAGTGAATTTTCAAACAACTTATTCTCTTTTCCACTTGGAATTAAAGATTCCTCATTATTGAGTATTAAGTTGTTGCAATGGATTTCTCTGAGGTAGATTTGTTTATGTAGATGTAATAAATATTTGGAAACTAACAGATATGCCAATGTTGTAAAAGAACACTATCCCTTCTCTGTAGCAACTTAAAAAATTGACTGGACACCGTCCTAACCTGAATAGGTTAGTGCTATTTTTCAACATTTTCACCGCCCTCACAACAAAAACACCAACAAGTTCTATATTAATTTTTTGTCTCTACACACACAAAAATCATATCTATAGATAACAAATAAAAAAGGTTACAGGTTCTCAAAGCTATAGTAAAATGTGATGCACTGAAAAATAATGCAGCTGCAGGGGGAAAATTGCTTCAATTTGTAATTGGCCAAAGCATCTACTGTGATCTCTCCAATTAGCATTACTTACTTAATCGTCTAAACCAGTTTGTTAAGCCACCCTAATTCTTGCAGTACTGCAACAACGTCTCATTATTTAGTAGACTTAATTTCTTCTTTCTCTGCAATTATTGGAAGTCGGCCCCTTCCTTGGCTGTTCATTGTTTGGTGTATTGGGTGATTTCCGTTTGCTGAACTACTTTTATGTCCCATCTATCCTTCATCGGCCGGATGCCCGTTATTGTTTCTAGTGCCTCTACAGGTGTGGACTTCATGGTCCCAGTGATGATGCATTTGACTTAGTCCTTAACTTTATTTATTTTACCAAAGTGTGTTCTTGTTGCAGTGGTCCAAGCCATGGTGCCATACTCCAGTACTGGTCTGACTATTCCTATGTATAGTCTTTTCAGGATTTTGTTACCTGCACCCCAATTGGTGCCTGGCATTTTTTTCTGCCTTTGTTATCTTTTTAGTCCATGTTCCTTGATGATGGCTGTAATTAATTAAATATCTACTGTCATCTGCCCAACCAGCATTACTTAGTTCTAATTATCTGAACCAGTTCGTTAAGCCACCATGTTTATTGTCACAGTGAAAGAACATTCCACTTTTTAGCAGAGACAATTTAAAACAAACTTTTGGACAACATGCGACTTCTGGATAATGAGTAATGGAAAATATACATATTTTGAGCATTGTCTACATTTATAAACTTTGACTTTTCAAGTGATGGAATATTAGATTCAAAAGCTTAAAAGATGTGAGATAATTTAGTGTTTTATCTGGGCAGCAATGCTATGCTCGATTTAGGTTTTGACTACAGCCTAACAGACAAAAGTGGAAGTACATATGATAATAATGAGGTAACAACAATTTTAAAAGAAGAGATAAATTTAATTTAGAATTAAGCTGCAATAAAACAATTACATTTTAATGAATTATACTAACATATTTTTCTCATTTGAATAATGAAAATGACAGACAAATCAGTTCCAATTCGGTTAGTTTTCCTGTATTTAAATAATAAAATAATGGACTTGTGAAAGCGACATAAAAAAGCTTGTTCTGCTCGCATGAATTTTCTTATAGCAGTCATAGAGGAGATTGTGTCGGTCATTGATCGTCCAGATCAGAAACCACATTGTGACTTGGGGTACATGCACTCAGTGTAGCCACAGTAAGATCACTCTGGGTACATGCACTCAGTCAGTTTGTGTAGCCACAGTAAGATCACTCTGGGTACATGCACTCAGTCAGTTTGTGTAGCCACAGTAAGATCACTCGGGGTACATGCACTCAGTCAGTTTGTGTAGCCACAATAAGATCACTCGGGGTACATGCACTCAGTCAGTTTGTGTAGCCACAGTAAGATCACTCGGGGTACATGCACTCAGTCAGTTTGTGTAGCCACAGTAAGATCACTCGGGGTACATGCACTCAGTCAGTTTGTGTAGCCACAGTAAGATCACTCGGGGTACATGCACTCAGTCAGTTTGTGTAGCCACAGTAAGATCACCCGGGGTACATGCACTCAGTCAGTTTGTGAAGCCACAGTAAGATCACTCTGGCAAAGACTTTGCCAACAACACTGAGCAGTGAGATTCCTCTGGAATTATTAGTCACTTCTATCCCCTTAATTTTTTGTACAATGAGACAATTTCTGAATCCCTCATATCTTGGGGTATGATGACCTCTTTCCAACTCTGGCATAGCAGCAAATGTTGCGGTTTCAAGAGTGCGTTTTTACAATGCTTGATCAGGTCAGATGGGATTCCGTCGCTGCCTGCTGCTTTGCCCAGGGCCAAGTTGTCAATGGCTGTTTTGAGATCTTCTAAAGTTCAACGTCTAGCTCCTCTATTCTAGGATAGTCTTGAACATCAAGGGCTGTGGGAATGACCATACTGTCACACAACTAGAGCTCAGAGTAGTGCTCTACCCATCGCTGCCTCTGCCTTACTTTGCAAGTTATTTGATCTTACCAATAATGATACGGACAAGCATAGTTTGACATCGATTCATCTGTTCACTCCAAGCAAAGCATAGGGCCACTACTAAAGAAGGTCCATCTACAGGAAGCCTGTATCCACGTTTTGTAGTGGCGGTTTCAATGGCAATGGTTTTCTATGATCAGTTTGCTATCCTCAGGCACAACTATCTAGTTGTTTTTTACAACATGTTTGGAAGGTTCTTATCCTTTTCTGCCTGACTACAGTTTAGGCAACAGTTTAACATCTACAAATCTTATCATCATTCTCCTTCCTTTTCCAATACAAAAGGTACCCTCTTGCCTATTTTTTCACTCCAGCAGGAATATAGTGCCACCACTACAAATGGCCTCCTTTAGGAAGCCTGTGCCAAAAGAACTTTGCATGCTTTTGCAACACCTTTTACAACATACCTGTAGGTGCAGTGGACCTATATTTTTCTATCATATGACTGTTTTACATGATAATTTCTAACCACACACAACCCTCCTGTCACCTTTTATGACACACACAATAGTAGTGTGTGAGAGGGAGAGAGTGGCCAAGTGATTTGGATACTAGTTGCCTGACAAGGGGGACCAGGAAGCTAAAAGCCATGATGGGAAGGCATGTTTTCTTGGGCAGAGAGTGGGGATGAGAGGAGTTTGGCTGTCTTCTTCTTTGTACCCTGTCAAACATCGACTTGAATTTATTCAAAGAAAGCAGCGGTCATCTTGAGGCTGTCAACACTGCCAAAGAGCTTGTCTAGTGTTGGCACTGGTGATGGCCAAATGTGTTTTCTCTGGTCCTTGTATATTGTGAAATTTTGCAGATGTTCAGGGGACATTTTTCCAGTATCACAGATGCATTCGTCAGTATCACTTATCTTCAGTTTATTGAATAGATGCTACCTCAGTCTGTTGTGGCCTGTGCGGAGTCTGAAGACCACCACCTGCTCTCATCTGTTCAACTGGTAATAAGCATCATTTTTTGTGTAGCTCTGTTTCCCATTTGTACATATATCTGGCACTAATAAACCTTTTGTAATTTTTGTAGGTTACACTTGAATCTGGTAGTTTGGTTGTAAGACCTAACATGTATGCTGAGTGGCACCTATAGAAGTAAGCTGATTTTATTCCCTAGCCTTTGAAATCATCCTGCCAGAATAATTGCTGTTTATTTTATAGAAGTGAGCAGTGGGACTTTGCCCCAAAGTAGGAAACCTTGTGATCCATATAGAGGAAATGATATTAAGAGAAAAGTAGTCCCACGCAAATGCTGTCATCAGTTATGTAATATTAAAGGCTTTCACTCTATGAGGTCTCAGTTTTTGTGAGGTGAAATGACTAGCTCCCTACCACACCAATAATAATGTTAAAGGGGCCAGAAGTAGTATAGACTTAATGCTTTGTATGGAGCCAAACAGGAAACTGGACTGGAATCCAGTCTTTTATAAAACAGACCAGAATTCATTGTTTTACAAAACAGACTAGAATCCACCGTGTTTTACAAAACATATCAATTAAAAGATAATCCCCTGAATACCCAAGTAGTTTCTAGGAGTGTCCTGTTTGTTTCAGGTATGACAATATGACCACTGCCAGGCTGAGAGCATGTTATAAGAGGCAACTAACAATGTAGTCTCAATGTACTCTCTAAGGTAGAAGACCTCACCCACCTTTCATATAAACAAAAATCTTACTGAGTGTGGAGTAGTCTTCTAGGTTTGAAAGAAAGATCTAGAAACAATACCTTATTTATATATATAAAACAGGAATAAAAGTGAATAACTTTTTATTCTCCAGAAGAACTTCAGAATAGAATACACCTGACCTTTTCATGGCTGGTAGCAATGTCTGAGTGTAATAGGCTGGGTTGACTTCCTGCAAGCAAACAATGTCTCCGTCCAGGTAATCAAGTTCCTTCAGCAGCAGTGTGTGCCTGTACTCTTGGTCCAGAAACTGTGGTTCTGTGTATGAGTAGTCACTCCTGTCAAGAACAGATAATCTAAGTTCAGAACATAGTGGCCGCTCTTGACAAAGGGAAAGCATTAAAACAATGTATTTATGATACTCCAAAGTGCATTTACATGTGTGAATAATCTTCTTCGTCATTCACAAACTCCCACTACCAAGCCCTGAAATGGGCTTTGCAAGCAGCAGGATGTTGTCCAGAGAACGGAATGCGTTGTTTTGTTGTTTACAGCCTGACTGTGATATTTGCACCTTTTGGTCTGACACATCCGACTTCAGCTGGATGAATAAACTATGTTGAACAAGGATTTGATATTTTAATAAGACAACATTATATCTCATGGTATATAATGAACTATGGACGTAATATGAGAGGAAGTGCTCCGAGACATCTTTGTGCTAGATATTCTGTTGCATGAGGTCAGGGTTTACTTGCCTTCCCTTTACACATAGCAGAGGCAGGTACCTTTTTGTAGTAAGAGCTGGAAAAACTGGAGCTTTCGCTGTGAGTAAAAAGTGTTCTAAATACTATATTTATGCCCTATAGTGGATATTAACCTTACGCACGCTACATAATTTATGAAAAAAATTTGACCAAATTAATTTTCTTAATTAGTCGCCGTGGTAGTCGTCTTTCAAAATTTGTAACTTTTATGTTTTTTTGTCAATAAATATGATTTTCTGGCGTGTAGATACACAATAGCATAACGAACATGTGGGTGTTATTGTTTTTGTTGTATGTTTGTTAGTTTTTGAGATTTAAAAAGATGAAGTTGAAAATTTATGAAAATCTCGGGAAAAATTTGGACTCGACCACTAGGCCTAGTCGCTTCGATAGAAAACCATGGAAACCACAACAACGTATCGATACTGTGTTTACAATATCGCCACAACTGTTAGTTTCCAATTCAAACGTACTTCTTTCATTTAAACAAACAAAATAAACAGATCTACGCGATAAAAATCTTTCTCAACAATCTACTTCCCCTTTCGCAAAAAGTCGGCTTGCTCCAAACGGCGTATACAAAATTAAAACTGTTCAAAAGCCATTTGTAATCGCACATACGATACTTTAACCGGCAAAATATTGTGTATATATGGAGGACGTACTCAGCAGTAAAAAATGGCTGTCAGGAGTGACTCCGTTCAAAAAAAAAAAAAAAATTTCCGCACACCGTTTTTGCAGGCCGAGCTGGTTAGAAGAGATCGGACATTGGAGTGCTACAGGATAAGTTTGTGATGGGACCCTTAGGAAAATCTGCACTCCTTTCATCAAGAATTCCATTGCTGAGAGCATTGTCAGGAACTAAAGCATAAAGTGTGCCATGATCATGTCACAAAATTGGTTCATTTACTGCTCAAACAAATGCTCCAACATGTTTTTTGTCAATTGTGTGCCCTCTCATACACTCATTGGACATTTAAAACCAAAATGTGGACTCATCCTAAACAAGAATTTGCATTTCTTTCATTGATACAGAGATCTTTAACCTTTAGCACGCTACATAATGTATGGAAAAAATTTGACCTAATTAATTTTCTTAATTAGTCGCTGTGGTAGTCGTCTTTCAAAATTTGTAACTTTTATGTTTGTTTGTCAATAAATATGATTTTCTGGCGTGTAGATACACAATAGCATAACGAACATGTGGGTGTTATTGTTTTTGTTGTATGTTTGTTAGTTTTTGAGATTTAAAAAGATGAAGTTGAAAATTTATGAAAATCTCGGGAAAAATTTGGACTCGACCACTAGGCCTAGTCGCTCCGATAGAAAACCATGGAAACCACAACAACGTATCGATACTGTGTTTACAATATCGCCACAACTGTTAGTTTCAATTCAAACGTAGTTCTTTCATTTAAACAAACAAAATAAACAGATCTACGCGATAAAAATCTTTCTCAACAACCTACTTCCCCTTTCGCAAAAGTCGGCTTGCTCCAAACGGCGTATACAAAATTAAAACTGTTCAAAAGCCATTTGTAATCGAACACACGATACTTTAACCGGCAAAATATCGTGTATATATGGAGGGCGTATTCAGCAGTAAAAAATGGCTGTCGGGAGTGACTCCGTTCCAAAAAAAAAAATTTTTTTCCGCACACCGTTTTTGTAGGCCGAGCTGGTTAGAAGAGACAGGCCATTGGAGTGCTAAAGGTTAAGATCTTCTGATCCCAGAGAAAACATAAGTTTTCATTCTTGTATCATATTTGTGATATTGCTTCTAGAGACTTCTTACGATATGCAGTTAGTATTACGTGGTCTTATTCTCATCTCTGTCACACAAAGAGCCCTCCCAAAAGGACAATGAAATTATGCTCACAGCCTGTCTCCGTAATACAGGATAGACAGTTTTGAAGTAGAAAACAATTCCAGCCGGAATCCTGCCTCCATAATCTTTCAGTTCACTGGCATTTTTACCTCATTCTCCAAAATGGCACATCATAATAGTTTGTTTCAGAATATGTGTAATAAATAACTGAGAAATAAATAACAAATGAAAGCAACAGCAGACTTCAAAAAGAGCAAGGTTTTAGAAAAGTACAGGATAGAGAAATAGTCAATATACAGAAAATGATAATAAGACAATTATGTCCAGCAAAGGCATGACATCAACCAACAATAGTCAGAAGTTTACCGCTAACCTGCGCAAGTGACAGTCTGCCAGAATGTTGTAACTGACGACACTAAAGCAGAATGCTGGGTCCATCATTTCAACAGGAAAGGATGGGTTCAATATGAACTTGCGGCTATCAATGGTAGTTGAAGAAGGGACATACACCTCAGGGGCTGTCTTTTCTGGTATAGTTGTTAAATGAGAATCAGTGGACTCCTGTACAACAAGAAACATTTTCTTTACAATCATAAAAACAAATAATTGTTATTGCTCTAGACTCAGATAAATCTATTTTATTATAATCAAAAGACTGAAAGTTCTAAATAGTCAAAAATAATGGGGAAAAAATGATGAATCATGAAGTTTTAAACCATATGCATACCATTATTTTCTGTATCTTATTAGGGGATAAGATGCTGAGCAGTACATGAGCTGCAGCTTTCAGTGAACCAGAGCTGCCAAGATCCTTCTACACCTCCATGCGGTGATCTTGGATAACAGGCTGCAACAGAGCAGACTTGGCTAAGGAGAAGGAATCAAATGGGGGGGGGGGGGGGGGGGGGGGGCTAGTCCGGTACCAAAAAATGACTGCTGAAGTCGGATCGAAATGTGCAAATATCGCAGTCAAGCTGTAAACTACGACAACGTATTCCGTTCTCCAGACAACATCCTGCTACTTGCAAAGTCCTTATCAGGGATGGGTAGCGAAAGATTGAGAATAAACGAAGTCTCTTATTACATCATACCTCACAGAGATAAATGAGTAAATGGTGGGAAGGCAAAACCCGGTACTACCAAAAAAAGCCACTGAAATCGGATGTGTTAACTTGAAAGGTGCAGATGGGATCAAGACGCTGTGCAACGCATGAGCTGCAGTGGTCAGCGACCCATAGCTGACTGCTAGCGTCAGGGCCAGCAAACCAGAGCTGCCAAGACCCTTCTTCACCTCCACGCGGTGATCCAGGATAACAGGCTGTAGCAGGGCAGACTGGCTAAGGAGAAGGGATCGAAGAGGGAATGCTAACCCAGTACTCAAAAAATGCTTGCTGAAGTCGGATGTGTTGGAAAGGTGCAAATATCGCAGTCAAGCTGTAAACTACGACACAGCGCATTCCGTTCTCTGGACTACATTCTGCTACTTAAGCCCTTTCAGGGTTTGGTAGCGGGAGATTGAGAACGAACGCAGAAGAAGAAGAAGAAAGGTGCAGATATCACAGCCTCGCTGTAAACTATGACGAAATGTCTTTCTCAATATGAACACTGAAAAAGATTTATGCATTTTTTCAAATTGAATGGCTCTTTCTTTAAACAAATGGACAGAACACAATAAGTGTTCAATAACAGTCTCTACAGAAAGTTCACAGAACTTCAATAATCAAATGTTAACTCCATATTACATAGTCAATTGTTCCCATCTGTTATGCAACTGTGAATGCTGTTTGTTTTGACAGCAATTTGAGACGCTTCCTTGATGTTCTCATTCCTAAATATTTTTATGCATGATTCAGTTTCTTTTTCCTTAATCAGCACTGTCCTTTTGGCCTATCTTTCCAAGTCTTAAACAAGTCATTGAGTATGGTAAAAGTGGATTTTTCATACACGTGTCTGATTTTAGAAAAATTATAATTTCTCTTACATGCATGGTACAACCTTAGTCTAACTCTTTATTGCTTGTATCGCCAGACACTGGCTGTCGAAAACCGTAACAGGCAGCTCGTCTTTACCAAAATGAACCTTTGAAATATGCGTTTGTGTTTCGTGATTTAGTTTCCTGAATTTCATTTTTGTTACAACTCTACACAATGGTTGCATTCAAGCAATCAATATTTAACTGAACAATTACTTCCAACAGTTTAAGTGCATGTTATAATATTTGAAAGTCTACCCATATACTGCAACGAAAATGGGCTTCAAGATCATAGATACAATTTATTAATTGATCAGTCCCATAATTACGTTATTGCTTTAGTTGTGTGTGTGTGTGTGTGTGTGTCAGTTTTTGAGATACATGAAAATCTTGACAAATAGCACAAACATTTAGACTCGCCTATTTCTGGGTGTGTCGAGTGTCCAGTCAATTTTTGAAAAAAGTCACAGGATGGGTAGTGTTTGTTTACAAGATCAGCATATATGTTTGTTTCCACTACATTATATCTACATAAACAAACTAAACAGATTTACCTGAGAAATATTGCGTTGCAAAACAACTTAACTTCATCACCCTCAATAATGGGATAATCCTCAAATACGAATGAAAAAGAATATATTATTACCAAAATTCTTTATTACAAATCACAAACACATTTAAATGCAAATGCACGTATGTTCAGAGGTTTCTATTGCATTAATCTGGATGTTTATACATGATAAACCAGTGGCAATGCGACTGTCACGTTTATGCAACTGAGCCTGTAAAACTGAAATGTTTTTCAGTGCATCAACGGCGCAGTGAAGATTAACAGAGTTCAAATGTGTTCTCAATTGCTCTGTCCCTGATAAAGATCTACTTAGGTGACAAGTCTGTTATTGTGCTCATAGAAATATGCATATTAACTTCATTTCATTTCAGTCAAATACAAAACAAAACAGTAATGTTAATGGCATGCATTAACAAAGTAGACTGACCTCCACTGTGCCATTTTGACTTGGTGCTTCTGTTGGAAGAGAGGTAGTATTGCTACTTGCATTTTCCACAGGTGCTGACACACCCTGCACCGCTAGTGATGCAGAACACTGACTGGCTTGAATGACACGCTCGGAAGGTACAGATGGTAACTGCGAATCTACCACTGCTGTTTGAGAATCTTCTGTAGCTGCATTTGAAGGACTGTTTGGAACCAAAACTGGCTGATCCAAGGCAGGAACATTGAGCTGCTGAGAAACTTCCCCCAGCACAGAAGTTGTGGTTGGTGAAGTTGGATCCAAGGCACCTTCCCCTGGCATCTGGTCCACTGAGTCTAAGGAAATACCATCACTGATATCAAGTCCGCGAGAGGACAATCCAGTGATGTCTGATGCACATTCACTTCCTACCTCTACTAGAATTGATGATGTCTCATCTTTGTCCTGTGAGAACAAAAGAAACAGATCATTACAGTACTGTTAATCACACAATGAAGAAACACAACTGAAAATATCCTAGAACTGAAATAAAATAAAATAATGTAGAACAGAAAGAAAGAAAAAGCCATAGATATGAAAAAGGAAAGTGGTAGAGATGGACAGTGCACATAATGTTGTAAGCTTTCTGTTATAAAATATATCATAATAATCATCATCATGCCGACATAGAACGTAACTCCAATCAGTCTTTCTGAAAGAAACTTTCCCTTGCCAAAAATGTCAATCTTTCGCCAGTCATACTCAGGCATTTCTGGATATCTGGGTCCTTTGTCTTCTTGGTCTACCACTGCCTCTTTTGCTTGGCACCATACTTTCCATCACTGTTCTCTTGATGTGACCAAGGTATTAACATTTTCTGACCAAAATGGAATTGGTAAACCAGTTTTCCTCTATGTTCAACTCTTGCCAAATGTCTATATTTGTCTTTTTTCTCTGTCTAGGGTATTCTGAGGATCTTTCTGTAACATTTTAACTCAAAGGATTCGATTCTTTGTCTAGAAGTTGTGGTAATGGTCCATGATTCGCAGTCATATGCTGCCACAGGAAAAACACAAGCTCTCAAGACTTTCACTTTTGTCGTTTATTTTGGTGATCTGCCATAATTTCTCGAGGCTAATGCATGACCTGATCCATTTCCTTACCACCTACTATAAATTTATGTTGACATCGTATTTTGTTGGTGGTCATTATCTTTGTTTTGTTTATAAACAGGTTTTGAACCTTTTTTTTTTTTTTTTTACAATCTTGAATGTGTCCATTTACAGCTGAAAGTAGGTGCTCTAGCCCTTCTTCATAGTATCACTGTGTCGTCTGTGTATAGTAGCTCTGGAATCTTGTAATCACCAATCGTAAATGTATCGAAACTTTAAATGTTATCTTCTCTAACATTTCTCATAGATGATATGTAGATAAGGTGAGAGTATACATCCCTGTCTTACTCCCTTTTGTACTGCGAACCAATCTGATGTTTGCCTAGATACTCGGACAGCAGATCGTTGATATAATGTTTCAATGAGATGGATAATATGCACAGTAAAACCCATTTCTTTCATGATGTTCCACAGATTCTGATGTTCTACCGTATCTAAGGCCTTGGTGTAATAAATGAAAAACGTGTACAGGTCTACATTAAACTCTCTACATTTTTCGTTGATATTCCTCATATCTCTAATCCCTCTGTCTTTTCTAAAACCTGCTTAGACTTCCTGAATCTCAGATTCAAATCTTTTCTCTATCCTTCTCAATAGGTTCCGCAAGAGTATCTTGCTAGCGTAGCTGATTAGCGCAATAGTTTGGTAGTTTGTGCACAGCTTTAAATTGCCTTTTTTGGGGAGGGGAATATAAATTGAGTTCTTCAATGCTTCCATAAAATATATAAAGCAATGAAAAGGAAATGGAAGATATAATGAAAGAGAAAACTAAGAGTAATGAAATGGTCAAGAAAACAACTATTACATAACTGAAAGATGGAAGACAGACAAATATAAAATCACAAACACTGTATAAAGCCTCACTCATCAATTGTGAAACTTCTGCAAATTCTACAGCTTCTGCAATTTACTGCAAAAGAGCAAACAGCTCAGCAGATTTAGCTAACTAACCAACAACAAACATGGAGATGACAAAGACAGAGAAAGGGGAGGGGCGAGAGAGGATGGAGTGAAAAAGAGAAGTAGAATGTGATAGATTACCAAAATTCCCAAGTGTGTCAAGGGCACTAACTGTTTAAATATTTTCTTGCACTATTCAAGCTGAATGTTGGCACTTCAACTCTTGTATGTTATACAATTTGTTTTTATCTCAAAATGTAGATATCATTAATGGAGTGACCATGCAATCCCCTACCAGATTATGAGTCAAATGAATTGTGTAAAAAATTAGTATTAAACGATTTCTAAAAACAATAAAATTGACAGTAAGAAAACATCATAGAACTAATGAAAATCCATTTAACTTTTTCATATCAGATATATTTCACAATTCAAGAAATAATGATCAATAATCGTATAGTATAAAATAAATAAGCAAAAGTGTCAAATTGGTAGGTCAAACAAGGAAAAGGTGGCTGATCAACAAAAAGATATGCCAATTATAACAATAGGAGAAGAATGTCCATATCAAGGAACAAAAACTTCGAAATTCCACAACATAAAGTATTCTACATGTGCAGGAAGCAGCAGCAGCAACTTTTCCTTGCCAATTTTCTTGAATCCTTTACCAATGACTGACAAAGCAGTTATTAACGTCTGTCAGGACAATAATATACTCCCACCACTTTGCTCAGTCATTCTTTGAAAATGTTCCAGTCCTGATTCTTGATTTTTCATTTATATCTAGTTCTCCGTCAATTATTTTAGGTTGACCAATCTTTCACCTTGATGATATTGGGATCTCTTCTAAGGGTATCTTCTTCTTCTTCTTCGTTCGTTCTCAATCTCCCACTACCAAACCCTGAAAGGGCTTAAGTAGCAGAATGTAGTCCAGAGAACGGAATGCGTTGTGTCGTAGTTTTACAGCTTGGCTGCGATATTTGCACCTTTCGGTCCAACACATCCGACTTCAGCAAGCATTTTTTGAGTACCGGGTTAGCATTCCCTCTTCGATCCCTTCTCCTTAGCCAGTCTGCCCTGCTGCAGCCTGTTATCCAGGATCACCGCGTGGAGGTGTAGAAGGGTCTTGGCAGCTATGGTTCGCTGGCCCTGATGCTAGCAGTCAGCTTTTGGTCGCTGACCACTGCAGCTTATGCGCTGCTCAGCATCTTGATCCCTTCTAAGGGTATGACTGATGACCTGACTAAAATAATGCCCAGTCAACCACATCCTCCTGAGCTTGTTGTAAAATGCCCATATTCGTTCCAATAGAGCAGTGAGAGGAGCCGTAATTTGAATCGTCTCCTTGCTGTTTGGTGAGGATGCCAGCTTAATATTTAATACAGCTTGGTAATTTTTCATGCTATGCATAATTAGGTGTAATATTTTTATTCTTTTCTTAACTAAAAAGGGGTACTTGGATCCAAACTGGAAATGAGCCATGTTATATGCAAGGAATCCTGCTGATCTTCTGATCAATATGTTAATCAACATTTGCATGGACAAAATAACAACCGAGTCCAGACTACTCCGCATCACTAGAAGTGTAATTCAATACAAGAAACGAAGAACCCAACTCGAGACATGAGCTTCCTTTTGCATACGACAAAAGAATAATATTGTAGCAGACTAAGGCTTATTACATCCTGGTCACGTGGATCAATAATCTATAAGTAGCAGGTTAGGCGTATCTGAGCTTCCGAAGACGGAGGTGCAAATATCGCAGTCAAGCTGTAAATTAGCGACAAAGCATTCCGTTCTCCGGACTAAATCCTGCTACTTGCAAAGCCCTGTTCAGAGCTTGGTAGCGAGGATTGAGAATGAACGCAAAAGAAGAAGATATGCAAGGAATTTGTAAGTATAATTTAACCTTTTAAATAAACACTCACTATCTGGTTGGACGTGTATTGTTTGGCCAGTTCTGCTTCCGTCAGTGGGACAATTACAGGCATTCCTGGGATGACCATTAATGGATTGAACCTAGGGCCTTCACATCCAGCATCTTCAGGGGTGGTTGGCAGTGAAATCTTCTCTGCAACTAATGGTGGCAAAGAATCTGCAACCTAACAGATGTAAATCATTTCTGAAGTAAGACAATGACATCTCTGAGAGAGAGAGAGAGAGAGAGAGAGAGAGAGAGAGAGAGAGTGAGGAGAGAAAGACATAAGATGACATGACTTGAGAAAGGACAGAACAAACAAAAAGTTCTAGAAGTGGAACATACAAAGACTTAGATAAACAGGAACCATAGTTGAAAATACCATCTTTAAAAAATACATGCACACGACAAGTCACTCTGTCATGGGTTATCCAATCCAAATCTGTCCATGTATGTCTCAAGCTCTCTCATCTCTATATGTGTTTTAGTATCAGATATAATGGTAAGAGCAGATACCCTGATTGAAGTCTGCAGTACAAATGTGTTCTGCTGATACAAAGATGGTCTTTACCGCACCAGAAAAAGAGTTTTTTTACACGCCATGGTCGTGCAAACAAAAACATGGTAAAACGGCTGATCATACACCATTTTAATCAAATAAAACCAAATAGGTCTACCGTAAAAATAGATAGATTGTTATGATGGTTATAGTATTTTGTGTTAGATTACTATTGGATTTGAAACACTTTAATATCTTTTTTTTGCGTGGATTGGGGTTAGCCCATTATTGAGATGGTTAAGTTAAGTTGTTGCAAAAGATCTTTGCAAGGTTGATCCTGGTTTTGGTTTATGTAGATGAAATTAAATACGTTTTTAATGTAAACTAACACTTGTGGTGATATTAGAAAAGTATGGTATTGATACTTTGTGAGTTTTATTGATTTGAGGAGCGACATTCCCTAATCGTTTAGTCTAAATGTTTGTGCTTTGTTTTTATAAATTTTCACCATCTTCTTCTATATCAGAAATTATCACACAGACAACAAAAACAATAACACCAACAAGTTCTTTATTCATTTACGTTTCTACACACAATCATATTTATTGACCAACAAACAGAGAGGTTACAGGCCCTTAAAGTCAACAACCATGGTAAAACGTAACATGCTCAAAGTGATACAGGCGATGCTGAAGTTGTGTTCAATTTTTACTGAGGTGTGGTAAAGGTTAAGGTAGCCCAATAGCAGATACTGCCATTGGGTGATGAAGTATTCAAGAATTCATTACATATTGATTTTGTGAGGTCAGGTTGCCCCTTTTTTTTACTTACCTTTCCTAGCTTTAACAGATTCAAGTACCCATTTACAGCTGAGCGTACTGAAGTGTGAAACATCAGTTTTGATATGATTAGCAAGCACTCTAAGTGTTCTGCCACCAAAACACCAGTAACAAAAAAGTTTAAATAGACTGAACTAAGGTCTCAACAACTAATTATTTTGTTCTATTCCAAAGAAACAATAATTAGGTGACACTCTTATAAGAGGCTGCCCAAAATATCCATTCAGGCAGTTACCTCTCTGCTTTCCGGCCCTGGAACATCATCCTTGCTGACAACAATAAAGTCTGCAAGTTCATCTGCCTCTGGCTCATTCTGGCTCGTCTTCAGACGCTTGGCTGTGTGCTCATCTTCGTCATCTTCCAGCTTGCGTTTCTTGCTGGGACTTGGCTCAACTGCATCCTCTATGATAACCTGTCCAATATGAAGTAAATAGGTGCAATACCAATGATATAATCTAGAGGTTATAACAATCATAACGATTTTCCATTTACATTGTAAAAATAATGTTTCACTTATTTGTTTTTTTACATATGCCATTGCAATTAGTTAATCTCCATGTTAGAAATTTAAAATGTGTTTTAAAAAAAATTGAATTTAATATTTAGCATGTCAAAAAAAAAAATGGCACTGGCACAAAAAATAAACACACCCACATATACCCACTCACACAGAAAGTGACATCAGTGAGAAAGAGGCATGGCATGTTAGGGTTCAGAGCACAGTGAATTGATACAAATTGTTGTTTTGCAAATGAACTTTGACAATAGATAAATGTAATGTGAAAACTAAATAATGCACCATATGTCGTTAATTTGGTCTTGAATTCATACATTTACCAGTTTTTCCTAATCAACAATTAGACTGTTCTAATGACTTAAGTTTTATTCACTAATGTAGCGTTTTTTATTTTTTCCAAGACTTTGGCTTTAACCTTAATAATTGTGATAACTTTTAAGCGAGGTACATCTAACATATGCTGCATCGCATGTCAGGCATGAACACGCCTCACCCACTAAGTTTGATTAGTTTTGCAAATTGAGAAGCTTAAAGTTTGTTTTAGTTTTAATAGTTCATTTAGATGTCATTATGAATATTGTAAGCGCAAATATAAATGAATAATTTCTATACACAGACTGAACAAATTAAAATGGTGTCAGGTAAAAGAAGAAGAAAGCAATCAAACGTGGAAAAATGAAGAAATAGGTAGGATTTACAAGGCACGCAATTGATTCTATCGGGTATATAAATAAAAATATATGTGTGTGTATATATATATGTATATTTATATATATATGGCAGGCTGCTAAATATATGTCCATCGATATATACATATACATCACATTCGTGTCCCATCATCCCATTTGGTCTATCCTAACAAGCATTTAGGAAAGCCTGCCTCAATCTAGTGATTTCCAGTGTTGTTTCATAGCAATGTTTTCAACATGGGAATGACTAACAACGAAGAAGACGACAGATCAATGCCACAGCTAGCACATGAATATATCAGAGGATCCTTGCTGATTAACAATATACTATTTACTTAATGAACTCATCCCAAAATATAATTAAAAGTCAAGCTACTATAATAACAGTTGTAATGAATCATTATGCTTACATCAGTGACAGGTGGCACATCCTTCACTGCCTCTGGCTTTGAAGATGCAGCATCTTCATCTGTTTCCATAGGTTCTTCCACTGATTTCTCATCTTGCTGCTCAGGCTCTGCAGAAGATGCCCCACCTGCCTTTCTGGATGACCTACCCGTAGCAGGTGTTGGTTTTGTGGTTGCTTCTGTTTTTTGTCCTCTTCCTCTCCTTCCGCTGCTTGAAGGAGGTGTAGCAGGCTTGACTTCTTTGTTTTGAGTGTGTCTCTGCCTACCTTTAGATGTAGTTTCTACTGTATTTTCCTCTTTAGACTCCTCTACATCTTCTCCCTTATCTTCCTCTTCATTTTCTTCAACAGCAGCAGCTTTACCTTTGCCTCGTCTTCCACCTTGAGGTGATGGTGTGACAGTAGAGGTTTTGCCTCTAGATCTACTGCCCTTTCCTTTCACAGCAACGAAAGTCTCCTCATCCGTTTCTTCCTTGTCAACACTTTCTTCCGCCTCCATATTATCCTCTTCCTCAGCTGCCTTACTACTCCTTCCAGCCCTACTTGTATTTTTTGTCCCCCGTGCTGAAGATTTTCCGCCACGTCCCCCTTTTCCCTTGCCTTTGCTCTGAGCATTTGCTATAGCTGCCTTCTCTTCCTCCTCCTCATCACTATCTGCTGCCACTTCTTCTTCACTTTCTGGCTCTTCTTTTTTCCCTCTTCCTCCCCTTGATGTTGATCTCCCTTTAGCTGCTGCTCTTCCTGATTTAGATTCATCTGCTTGAAAATAAATTTAAAATGTTACCATTTTGCCGGATAAATATTTACGTTAACATCTGTTCATTGAATAAATCATGATAATATTAAACAGCAAAAGCCACAACTGAAAGAGCCTTGAGATAATCATTTATATATATATATATATATAAAATATGCCTTTACACAAGGTAAGGAGAGCCACAGAGTGTGGTGGAAACTACAACAAAGTTTGAAGTGGCAGCTTACCATAATATTTCAAGAAATTGGAGAATTAAGTAAAGGGTGTCCCATAGTAGACACTGCTGCCGGGGATGAAGTGTTAAGAGACTTCATTGTATGAAGCCACAGCTTGTTTATGAGGTGGGATGGCCAGCTCGCTTCCTCATTGCTTTCTTTCCCTAACAGTAAGTCAGGAACCCATTTATAGTTGGGTTGACTGGAGCTTACCAGTAATGGGAGTTGAATCCTGCACAAAATTGCCTTGAAAATGAGTATTCTACCACTTTGCAAATAGAGGAAGTAGATGGCAGTATAAATGTGTGTGTGCAAAGGTAATGCAATTATGTCAAAATTCTTTGTATCACTCACTAACAATTCTCCATATTTCATCAGTACCTAGTGAAGAAGTGAGTTTGTCAATATCAAAATTAATACAAATTCGAGTTCAATGTTGTCAAGAGAACAATTAGATTGTCAGGTCACATCATCAATAGAAAAGGTCATTTGGTCTATCCTGTGTGGTCCCCCTTCCAATATAGGACTCCCAATGTTGGCTATTTATGACCCACATCTTAAGCGTCACCCATTAAAATCAAATTGACTTGGCCTCTTCTTTCACAGCTCTTAGCCAGGTTTTCTTTGACTTTCTCACACTTCTGTTTCCTAGTGAGCTCCAATCAAATACATCGGCAAGAGTCAGAGAGGATCGCTACCCTCATTAAAGAGGCCACAGATTGCCACATGAAAGTCATAGAGGGGACATAAACATGCTGAAAAGAATACAAAAAAGAGCGACAAAGATGATAGTGAGATTCCAGAATTACAGTTATGAGGAACGACTCAGAAAAACCGGCCTATAGTGTCTCGAAGAGAGAAGAATTTGTGGTGACTTAATACAGTTCAGTAGATCCACAATATCCCTTGAAAGATTGAGGTATCTATGTCCCGTATCCACTAATGCCATGGGACTAAGAATATAATGAATGAATGAATCCATTTGACATAATGAGACCTGCATGTTGTTATTGAATTGAACGATATTTCAAACAAAACAGCATGAAAGTATTTGTTCTAGTTGCTCCTATGTGCCCATACAAATCTATTTAACATTAACTTGAATGATGACATAACATACAAGTCATTAACCAACCTTTAGCTGCCTGTCTTCCACCTCGTTTAGAGGGTGTTCCCTGAGGTTCTCCTACAGCAACATCCTCTGCTTCTGGTTCATCCTTCTTTGCTCCTCTGTGCACAACAAATTAATTAAACATTTACTTTAAAAAAATATCCAACAGTATTTTGAGAAAGAGTATAAATATTAGATCATGAAAAAGTACTCACACCTCTTGCAGAAAGTGACCACAGACCCATCAAACTTACAATAAACCTGGGAAACATTCCATCAGATCACAAGCCATTGCCCAGGTGGAACTATAAGAAAACAGATTGGCAGAAATTTGCCACAAGTACAAATCTTTACTGCCAGTCCATCAACACTCACCACAAGAAAGTAGGCAAGATGGTGGAAAAATTCAACCAGTGTCTTCTAAAGGCAGCAATGGAGAATATCCCAAGAGGCGCCAGAAGAAATTACAAACCGCATTGGTTACCTGAAGTGCAACAGATTGAACTTCAACTAAAAGAGGCAAGAGAAAGAGCGGAAATTGGCCAAAATCAAGAAAGCAACATCGCACTCAAGGCAGCTGCTGCAAGATATAGAAATACAGTCAACCAAGCATTCAGGAAAAGCTGGCACGAGCATACAGAAAAAATCTCAACTTTGATAGAGAGAGCAAGAAGCTCTGGATGCTAGCAAAGGCCTTGAGTGATGAAAACAGCTAAAAGCCAATAATTGCAATTGGAAATGAAGGAAAGGTACTAACTAGGAAAAAAGCAGCAGATGTTCTAATCCAAAATTATGCAGAAATAAGTAGAAACAAAAACCCAGCAGACATGAAAAGGTATATTATGAAAGAATAAACCACATGGAGCACTCAATGTGAGTACCTGAGGAACATCTGATAGTAAATATCACCAAGACAGAATTTGAGTCAGCCATTAGTATACTCAAGAGGAACAAAGCCCCAGGAAAGGATGGCATCACTAATGAAATTCTCTCTGGCATGGGAGAAGAAGCAAAGAACAAACTGCTACACATCTTTAACACAAGCTGGAAACAAGGAACTGTCCCCACAGTGTGGAAGGAGGCAAGGACTATCCCCATCCTTAAACATGGGAAAGACAACATGAAGCCAGGCAGTTACAGACCTATTTGTCTACTCAGCTGTGTGTAGAAACTAATGGAACGAATAGTTAAGACTAGAATAACCTGGCACTTGGATTCAAAAAATTTATTTATCCCCCAACAAGCAGGGTTTCGTAGAAACAGATCGACTGAAGATCAGGTGACATATATCTCGCAGGAGATTGAAGATGCATTTCAAGAAAAAAATAAAACACTGGCAGTCTGGATAGACCTTGAAAAAACCTTTGATAAAATATGGAAGAGCGGGTTAAAACTGAAACTACTGCAAATGGGTGTGTTACTTTAACATGTACAAGTGGATATGTTATTACCTAGGTAACAGGACAGCAAGAGTGCAGCTCCAAGGACACTTCAGCAAAAAAGATGAAAATGGAACAAGGAGATCCACAAGGTGGAATACTCTCACCCATGCTGTTCCTCATATATATCAATGATATAATCACAGAAATCCCTAAAAGAGTATACAGTACACTATATGCAGATGACTTGGCACTATGGACATCCGTAGAGTCTAGACTTGTAGCTAGAAACCAAATGCAGGAAGCCCTAAATAAAATATAGACATAGACACAAAAATGGCAAATTGCTATAAACGAAACCAAAACCACGTACACAATCTTCTCTCTATCTCCCAAGTCCCAAGAAGTGTTCCTGAAAGTAAATGGCCAGACTTTCCCCCTTGACATGTCCAACTTATGTGGGAATAACAATGAACCCAAGGTTGACATGGAAAAACCAGATAAAAAAAGCCACCAACAAAGCTAAGAACAGAATGGCCATAATGAGAAAGATATCAGGCTCAATATGGGGAGCTGACACAGGCACCCTAAAGAAACTGTACACAGGTTATGTGAGACCAGTGCTAGAATATGGGATAGCAGCATGGTCCACAGCAACAAAGAATAACTTTCAAAAAATAAATACAACCAAAAATCAAGGTATACGTATCATCACTAGAGATATGAGAACACCAATAAATGCAATGGAGAACATCACATGAATCGAAAGTATGGAGACACGCAGAGACCAAAAAACACTCCAGCAGGGAAAATTTTTTTGAAAATGCCTGATCCTCCAATATATGACAGGTTAAATTGCATGGGAAGAGGGAGATTAAAGAGAAACCACTTCATATCAAAAACAAAAGAACTTGCAAGAGCAGACCAAATCATAAGCCAGGCAGTGGTTGTAGATCTAAACCAAACATACCAAATCCCACCATGGAAAAAAGCTGTCCCCTTAAAGGGGATAGAGGGAATGGGGAACTCAGACAGATTTAGAAAGGAAATTTATCACAGAAGAATATCTTAGGAGAGTATACCCACCAGAAACATGAATACACATATATACAGATGGCTCATCTAATAAAGCCACATCCAATGGACGTGGAGGGGTCTATTACAGACTAAAGAATGGAGAAGAAAAAACTAGAGTATTAATAACGGCAACATACTCCAATAACTTCCGTGCAAGGAGCACTGAAGGCCGCAGCTGAGCTTGTAATCTAAGACAAAGATATCCACCAAGAAAACATAGCATTCATGACTGATGCCGTGTCAGTATTAGCAGCGCTAAAACAATACAACGATGAAGATCTCGGACAACGTATGTTTTCCCTGACACAGCTCTCAGCAACACCAAAGGATAGTCATACAGTGGATCCCATCCCACTGCAATATTGAAGACAATGAAGCTGCAGACAAACTAGCAAAGTGTGGAGGAGCATCCCCACAAACAGACCAGAGTATTACATATAATGAGGCCAAGACCATAATTAAAGCCAACTTCAGGGTAAAGAAAAGAAGACAGCTACTTTAACTTAACTAGAAAAGAGCAAGTCATCATCTTCATACTGAGAACTGGGCATAACAGACTCAAGGGTCATCTTTACAACAAAATGAGGATTGGGGCAGATAACAAGTGTCCATGTGGGAAGCATATCATGACCGTGGAAACATCCTGCAAAGCTGCATGCTCATGCAGGAAAAGAGAGAACAATACTGGCCTCATTGAAACAGATATGAGACAAAAGCTGTATGGAGATAAAAATAGCCTTACAAACAATGGTGTCCTTTGTAAGAGAAACCAGGACCTTGATATGAGGATGAACGAAGAAGAAAATCATGAAAAATAAAACAACTTGGGTTATGTGAAAAAGAGACAGAAAGAAGAAGTAGAAGTGAAATGAGTCGACCAAAGTGCAATTTAGCAATCAACAATAAGAAAAAGTCATTGAGACATACAAGAGATTTGATGTAAGGAAATCAATTGTGCAAGATTCTGAATACAAAGAAATTAGATTCAATCACCGATTGAACAACTCAGCCATGGCTGGTCTTTAGCCAACATGAGATTAGAGAGTTTGGTCATGGGGTCAGCTACCCATCCCATAAAGCCCATCTTGCTATAAAAACATCACTCAACTTATCTAACAAGCCGAACTTGAAGGAGAAAGGCCCTTGAACAGGGTCTATAACACATACTAGTCAAAGCCGCGATGAAGCTAGTTTGGCGAGATCCTTTAAATCAACACAGAAGACTTCCAGACTCTGCACCTGTAATGTGATATCCATGTGGGAGATGGAAAAAAAAGTTCAAATTGCAATAGAGAGAAAAAACATAGCAACCTTGGACAACAAAACAAGATGGATACAAGCAGGTAAAGTACAGATAACAGCAGGTGAAATAATTATATATTTAAGTCCCGAAGAAGATGTACCCCACAGTGAGGCAGCAGCTCGTATGTTATAACCAGAAGCCCAAAGTATTTTATTAAGAAGCATGTAGCTGGATCAAGACTATTTATTGCATTCTATAGGACCACATATAAAACACATGAACAAAAATTAAACTAAACATCATACTATGTTACTCACCAACTAATGGAAAAGAACAAATTAAAGAAACTTTCTACAACAAACTGCAAAATCTATTGGATAAGGTAAATTAAAGAGATATAATGGTAGTGATGGAAGACTTTAATGCCAAAATAAAAGAGGACAATGGAAGTTTTGAATACAACTGGTCTTGGAGCAATGAATGAAAATGGTGAGATATTTGCAGATTTTTACACACGAAACAAACTGGTCATTGGAGGAAGCATGTTCCAACAAAAGAAGATTCATAAGATAGCATGAATATTCCCCAGATCATGCAACACAAAATCAGTTTTACCACATTTGTACAGATATGAAATTTAGACTATCTCTCCATGATGTGTGTCTACACAGGAGTAGATGGGGTTTCAGACCACAATCTAGTGATGGTCAAAGCTATTAGAAAAGACATAGAAGCATCGACAAATATGCTTAAGTTTTATTGGACATACAAAATTAACAAAATATCCTAGAAGAGTAAGAGAGAAGGCTATGTAGTTAAGGTACCAAAGAAAGGTGATCTACGAGAATGTAAAAATTACAGAGGAATAATGCTCTTAGTAGTACCAGAGTTATATATGAGAGACTAAAAGAAGCTATAGATACCAAGTTAAGAGACAAATAGACATGTTACAGATAAAATAAATCATAAGCAAACTAGATAACCACATTGCGCATAATTGCAGAGCAGTCATCAACTGGAAAGAATAGAAGATGATCAATATGCCTGCATAAGGTCAGTTGATGGCTTATGCATCCCTAGGTAATAAGGGCAAAGAAGAAGACTGATTGGGCACTATCCTTTTGCCACCAGAGAGGCTTGCTTATTCAAAGTATGTTAACGTCAATTTAACAGACATCTCAAAACACCCATTTTAAAAAGGGCAACAATTAGGGAATAACGTCAGGAAAGCTAATATCAAGACTGGGCAAAACCAATCCTTATAAACAATTCGGTTCTTGTGCGTTAATTCACCCATTGTGAAATTCTATGACCACACGGCTTCCGTACAAAAATAATTATAAGTGTCTAGCTATCAGGGTGCAGTTTGGTTGTTTTTTGTGGGCCCTAAAAAGGACCTTGATGCTGGTTTGTGGGTTTTGTGAGCAATTAATGAATTTGCACAAACCTCACGGAGGTTACTGTTCCATTTTATGGCAGCATTATTGGCAATTCCTAGCTCTGATTTACAGAAAGCAATGCTAGTCATCTCTTTACTCAGTACATGAAGAGAATAATCTCCTTATAGGACAGACGTGTGCCCTCTAACCATGTGCCAGAACGAACAGGAATGTCCTGCTGATATGTGGGACATCTCTAACGATCTTGGTGAATTGTGAGAGACAAAGTCATAACATGATTTTTAGCACACAGTCAGATGGTGTGTATAAGTCATCTTTCCTGCAAAAACTGCACACATTTAATCTCTTGCGTGTGCAAGAAATCCATCTTCCACATACGGTGTTAGATCTGAGAATGACTTGGACATAGGTTTACCGTGCGAATTGAAGACGCACAAATTGAAAAGTATGGTGCTTCGTGTGGCTACATTCTACTAAATTTGACCTATTATATTCCATGGGTGAATTAACACACAAGTACCAACAATTCTTCTATCGCACATAGCTGTGATTCTAAGACCCATTCTGTGGGCCTTGAGTCTGCAATGTCCTGATATGAGCTTTAAGATCTTTATCTGCCCATCTCTGTCAATTTTGAATATGCTGTCATTTTCTGGTTTGTATGCAAACAATAATTACCCCATTATATGGAGTTGAGGATTAATTTAAGCATGTACTGCAGCTGATTAGTGCAGTGGTAGAGAACTCGTTTTCATGGCAAAGGTACAGGGTTCAACTCCCACTACCGGTAGCTTCAGTCAACCCAGCTGTAAATAGGTAAATGACTTTCAGTTATGGAAGCAAAAGGCAACAAGAAAGGGAACTGTCCAACCCCACCTCACAAGCTGAGGCTTAGTGTACTGAAGTCTCTAACACTTCCTTCCTGAACAGCTGTTAAGTCTGTTGAAGGACTTCCTTGACTTTTACCATACATATTTAAAACACGGACATATGAGAAATACAAATTCAAGTTAGTCACTATTCTTCAAGCATAGAAACCTCGGGCGACTTGGATAAGCTCTTGATAGTGTTTTGGACAAATTTAACCACTGGATTTTCAGTGTGGTTTCACTCTATGTTTTCAGTATCTCACAATCTTACTTTGTCTTTACAGCTCTGCCAAATTTTGCATTTTGTGAACATATTTTCTAATAATTGATGTTATTCAAATCTTCCAGCAATATAGACACTTTGCTATCACAGACGAGAACGTCTTCGGATTGCAACGAGTGAAGGTCTGTGCACAGTAAGTATAGTTTGAGTACTCTTTCCATCATTCAACTGACTTTTCTCTCTACTGAATGGTTTTTATCTTCAATGCAACATTGTCATGTATTGAAGCCTTCTCAAATTTAGTGCATAATACCGCATAGTGGTAGTTCTCTTCTTCTTCTTATGTTGTCAGACGTCGACCTTTATTTTTTCGAAAAAAGCAGCGGTCATCCCGAGGCTGTCGACACTGCCATAGAGCTTGTCTAGTGTTGCCACTGGTGATGGCCACATCTGCTCTCTCTGATCCTCATATGTCGGGCAGTTTTGCAGTTTTACAGATGCCTGCGCCTGAGATCCAACTACGAGCTTTTTAACTGCAACAACTTTAATATACGCTATTGGAGCTGGAATTACCACGGCTGCTGGCACCAGACTTACCCTCCAATAGATCCTCGTTAAAGGGTTTAAAGTGTACTCATTCTAATTACGGGGCCTCGAAAGAGTCCCGTATTGTTATTTTTCGTCACTACCTCCCCGTGCCAGGAGTGGGTAAGTTGCGCGCCTGCTGCCTTCCTTGGATGTGGTAGCCGTTTCTCATGCTCCTTCTCCGGAATCGAACTCTGATTCCCCGTTACCCGTTACAAACATGGTAGGCATGTCACGTACCATCGACATTTGATAGGGCAGACATTTGAAAGATGCGTTGCCGGCACATGAGGCCATGCGATCAGCACAAAGTTATCCAGAGTCACCAGTGGGGACGCTGCAACACCGCGAGGGGAAACGACGATTGGTTTTGAACTAATAAAAGCACTCTTTCCGCGAGGGTCGGAGCTTGGTAAGCATGTATTAGCTCAAGAATTGCCACATTTATCCAAGTAGGACCGTGTCATCTAAGGAACCTCGACTATTTAAGGAGCCATTCGCGGTTTCACCGTGAGACAGTGTGAACTGAGACATGCATGGCTTAATCTTTGAGACAAGCATATGACTACTGGCAGGATCAACCAGATATCTGTCGGAGACGTACGAACCACACACACCGGTCGGCGGAGGACGGAT
Organism: Ariolimax columbianus; assembly: GCA_036924085.1. Classification (NCBI taxonomy): domain Eukaryota; kingdom Metazoa; phylum Mollusca; class Gastropoda; order Stylommatophora; family Arionidae; genus Ariolimax; species Ariolimax columbianus. The sequence continues at coordinate 64,509,053 of JAVGWX010000011.1, forward strand.
GTGTAAAAAGCCTCACTAGGACGGCCGCAGGGACCGACTGACGGACGGACGTTCTATCCCTCACTCCGCCGACCTAGGACCGCATGACAGGGGCCCGTACACACACCAGACGACCGACCAACCGGGCTTGCTCGGGGCCTTTAGGCACGATTCCTGCTTTCCACTTTGCCGGTCACAAGCTCTTTGCGAATGACCACCAGCGAGACGAACTGTCGAGGTCGGCTATAAGCCTTCGAATAACCACCACTGACTGTCAAAGTTTCTCGATACGGACCACAGTAACACACCGTTGCCAGCGGTACGACGTCACAAATATGGTCTCGTTAGATGGCCTGGGAAAGGCAGCCGAGCGTGTTAGGCAAGCCCGCAATATCACCTCGTCTGGCGGGACTGAGATCGCTGAATGAATACTGGATGAGTGAGAGTCAATCGCGGCGGCAAGAGACCAGCCCCAGATAAGTTCTCAACATGGGAGAAGAATTGGAATTGAATGTAGAAGAAGAAAAACCAGATATAATAGGATTTACAGAATCATAGACATATGAGGACATTGCAGATCGTGAACTAGAAATAGAGGGATATACAATGTTAAGGAAGATAGGGTAGTTGGAAACAAGGCTAAGGGAAGTGGCGTTTTATTATACTGTACAAATTTAGTTAGTAAAACTATCAAAGATGATTTATCACATGGCAATAAAAATGAAAGTTTATGGGGAGAAATAGAAAGTGGGGGTGAAAAAACTGTGGTTGGAGTATGCTATAGATGTCCATCAAGTCAAAAAAGAGGAAGATGAGGAGCTAATTAGTAGCATAGAAAAGGCAAGTACAAAGAAATTATTATTAATGGGGGATTTCAACTTTCCAAAAATAAAATGGGATGTGGCAGAAGCACTTGTAGAGTCAAAACCTTTTGTTGTTTTGTTGTGCATAACTAACATTTTTTGATTCAACACGTACAAGCAACTACCGGAGGCAAAAACACGTTCAACCTAGTTTTCACAACAGAGGAAAATATGATTGAAAACGTAACCATTAGAGAACTGTTTTGACTCAAGTGATCATCAAATCATCTGTTGGGATCTTATAGCCGGGAAAGAAGTAAAAAACATGCAAAGATACAACTACTCTTCTTCTTCTTATTCTGTGGTCGTTCTCAATTTCCCGCTACAAAGCCCTGAACAGGACTTTGCAAGTAGCAGGATATAGTTCGGAGAACGGAATACTTTGTGTCACTAGTTTACAACTTGACTGCGATATTTGCACCTTTCGGTCCAACACATCCATCTTCGGCAGACGACTATTCTAAAGCAGATGTTAAGAAGATGAAATAGGCAGCGAGCCACATAGTTTGGAAAGATAATGTCGGAGGAACAGATGTTGAACAAGAGTGGGAGAGTTTCAAAACAGTTTTAAAAAAGCTAAACAAGGAATGTGTTCCATGTAGGGAAGTAAACCCCAGGCAAAAAAGTGGATAACTAGATTAGTAGTTAAATGCAGAAGAGCTAAAAATAAAGCATGGAAACATATATAGAGGCAAGTAAATCAAAAGAAATATATTTAAAATATTTGGAGAAGTAAAACATAGCTCAGAAAATGAATAAAGCATTAAAAATGGACTTCTTATGAGGAAAGACTCAGAAAAAACGGCCTATAGTGTCTAGAAAAGATAAGAATTCGAGGTGACTTAATACAGGTTTATAAGATAATCAAAGGAATGGATAAATTAGGCTGTAACAAGTTTTTCAAAATACAGCCACCTGCAAGATCAAGAGGGCATAGCTACAAATTAACTAAAGAAAGGTCTAGTTTAGATATTAGGAAATATTCTTTTAGTCAGAGAGTGGTGAATGCTTGGAATTCATTGCCACAGGAAGTAGTGGAGGCTGGGACAATTAATGCATTTAAGAATAGATTTGATGCACATAGCTTTTAGAGAAAGGAAATGTAAAAGAAACTGATTGTTTACAGACTCTGCGGAGTCTTCTAAACTAGTATTCAAACATTAAGTTAAGTTGTCTGAAAACATATTGCCAGAAGTGTAGAATAGATATTAACTTGGGATGCTTGTTGAAGGTTCAGCAAAACTACACCTTTCCACAAGTGATCGCTGCTATAGAATAATAAATTATTAACCTTTAGCACGCTCTGATGTCACGAAAAAAAATTGTTTACCGAATTAAATTACATTTATTTCTCGCTATGATCGTCCACTTTCAAAATTTATAACTTTTGTGTTTGTTTGTCAATAAATATGATTTTCTTGTGTGTAGAAACACAATTGAATAAAGAACTTGTGGGTGTTAATGTTTTTGTTGTGTGTTTGTTAGTTTCTGAGTTACAAACAGATGAAGTTATACAAATTTAGGAACAAAATTTGGACTCGACCACTAAGCCTAGTCGCTCCGATAAAAAACCATGGAAACCACAACAACGTATCGATACTGTGTTTACAATATCTACACAACTGTTAGTTTCCATTTCAAACGTAGTTCTTTCATTTAAACAAAATAAACAGATCTACTCGATAAAGATCTTTCCCAACAATCTACTTCACCTTTCGCAAAAAGTCGGCTTGCTCCAAACGGCGTATACAAAATTAAAATTGTTCAAAAGCCATTTGTAATCGAACATACAATACTTTAACCAGCAAAATATTGTGTATATATGGGGGACGTATCCAGCAGTAAAAAATTGCTGCCGGGAGTGGCTCCGTTAAAAAAAAATTTGTTTTTCCCCACACACCGTTTTTGTAAGCTGAGTTGGTCGGCTAGCACTTGACCGTAGTGCGCTAAAGGTTAACTAGAGCCGTTACTATTGCATATAGTAAAGCAACAAGACAAAATTTAGTTGGTATGAAATTGATACAGAAAGTTATACGCCTCTTCAAGTCTAAAATAATTACAAACACTTTTTGCCCTATCCTTATTCGATTGCAGAGTACTATTCAGTAGAAAACAAATAGTTAGGTTAATGCACTATTTGCTGTTTAATCGAATATTCTGTCCAAGAAATCTTACACAAGTTTTAAATTTGGCAATATCAAAATGCAGCTTTCTTAAATCTACTTCTGTACTCTACTATGGCTTCTGCTAATCTTAGTCAAGGAAAGGTGATGGCCATTACCTATATCTGCAATCTTTTGGCATTATGCAATGATTCTTTTAAAAGTATGTTGTCTATTTGATTTTATGTTGTCATGTACGGGAAAAGCATCTGAGTAGCAGAGAAGTTAGAGTGCTTGTCTCTCTCGACAAAGGGACCAGGTTCAATCACCCATCTTGACATATTTCAGTCTTCACAGGTGTAAATGGGCACATTGCTTTCAATAAGGGAACTAGTCATCCAAAATCTGAAAATCCTGAGAATTAGTACAATGAACTCTCCAACAATTCTCCATTTTAACAGCAGTGTCTTTTTTATGTACGAGTAGAAACTCAAGAATAGAGGGAAATGGAACTACACAGTAGCTCTAGTCACAAGCATTAGTAACTTACGCTCACAAAAAGAGCAAGAAGTAAACATGACAATTTTGGCTCACTTTAAACAGCTCACCTTTTCCTATGACTTGTAGACTTTGGGCTGTCTGCAGGAGATGACTCATCCTTAGAAGCTACACTTCGTCTGGTTACTCTCGGCATCTGCACAGATTTTGAACATGAAAGATTATTCTTGTGGATACAATTACAAATAATGTGATAAGCACATCCATGTGGATACAGGGGAACAAAGAATAGAACCAGTGCAACCTTCTAAATAGTTGTGCAAAAGGTAACAAAGTGGGTTGTGCAAGTGAAGTAACATCATTTAAAATAAACTGCTACAGAAACACCACCACAATAGCACAAGAAATGCTGTGGCAGCAACATATTGATAAACTAAATACAGCATGTAAAAAGCACAGTATGAGAATCAATGCAGAAAAAAACTGAGGTTATGAAAATATCTAGAATAGCCAGAGACATCAATATTACCATTGAAAAACAGCAAATCAAACAGGAGAAAGATTTCACATACTTAGGGAGCACATTACCAGCAAATGAAAGAATTAGGTCGGAATTCCAACAAAGATGTATTAAGGCAAATCAGATCATTGGACAATTAACTCCAATACTTAATTGCAAGCACGTGACAATAACTACCAAAAGAGCTTTATACAACACGATTTTCACCCCGACAACTATGCTATCAATGTCAAAACTGAACACTAACATCAAATTAAAAACGCTACATTATAACAACAGAAATGAAATGCCTGCAAGGAGAGACATGATCAGAAACAATGACATCAGGAGATTAATGGGAACAACACCAGTATTAGACTACATTAACTCTTAAAGGCCATAAGAACGCTGTCTGCGTTCTTCCTGCCGTCCGCTTAATGCCAGAAAAACGCTCATATCGTTAACAGCACATTGAACTAAATTTGTTTAGTATTTTCAGTTTTTCTAGATTTTAATTGACATAGTAAGGGAAGTTAGCTATTATTTTTGCATTTCATTTTGTAAAATTAGCGATGTGCTTTGTGAGGAAATTCAAAGTTGGAAAACATTTGTCATCTTTCAAGTCAGCCAAATTTTTGTTGTGTTTATCACAAAAATGTGTAGCGAACCTAGCACTTCAAGATTATCTAATAGTAGGTTGTTTTTATCTGTAGAAATGGCTAGGAAGTTGTGTACGCTAGATGAATTTAGTGATAAGGATTCACATTTTTCTGATGTTGAATTGGAGTCAGACATAGAATATAATATTATTCAACCTACTCAGCCTAGTATATCTGATGTTGAAGATGAGGGGGCGTTGTCACAACCAGGACTTAGTGTTGCTAAAAGGCAAAAATGTTTGACTGCACCATCAACAGAATAACAAAGATGCAATATCTTTAAAGCAAATTGAAGAGAACATGATAGTGAATGTGTTTCAATACCAAATTCCATCACCATGACTGACTAAGACCTAGAACATTCAGATTGCTGCCAAAATGTGTTCGACCATGTGAAGTGAATGGAGACCTGCAACTCAGTGTTATATCAACTCCATTTGACTGCTACAGAAAATGATTTGCTTGTAGATATTATTCATATATGGATTACCGTTATTCTAAAGTACACTAGACCAATCTGCATTACGTTTCAGTGGTTATTTATGGATTGGTGAAATTTTTGTGTGTGAAAAATAGTTTTTATTTCAAAAAATGACAATATAATTATTAATAATTACTTGTAATATTTTATTAAATTCTACAAGACCTTGATATGCTTACTGCACATTCATTTTCCTTTAATTTGATATATAACATGTTTGTCTTATTTGTGAAATAATTAAGAAAGGCAAGTTTTATGAAGAGACTGCTTTTATAGAAAAAATAATTCTGGTAAAACTAGTTACAAAATTTTGGTCTTTAAGAGTTAAAAGACAGCAACTAAAATGGTTTGGCCACATAACAAGACTACCACCAAACAGCACCTCCCAACAAGCAATGCTATTTAGATACAATGGATTCAAAGCCAAAAGCAGACCACGAAAAAGGTGACTTCAGAAATATCTGAGGCAGTAAATGCTACCATGCATGAGGAACACAGACAGCCTCGTTCTAGAGATTTCTTCATTACCTGATGCCAAAAGGCATAACAAGATAAGCACAAAAAAAGAAAGAAGTGCTGTGACACAGACTTTCAAAAGTGCCTTTTTTTTTTTTTTTTTAAAACACTAGATGTTTACAAAATGGAGATGATAAGGAGAATAAATAATTCTACTAAAGTTAAAGATTTCCATATGGGCATTCTGAGAATGCTTTTGTGAGAACAAATTTGCAGGAATCTGTTATTATGCTTATCTCTTTCGTCTTTTATCACCCAGGGGTGCATAGGCCATCAACCAACCCTCGTTAAGCAGCTCTGCCATGTGCAATTTTTTTCAACTTCCTTTCAGCTTTTCCCTGTTTTCTTTACTTACACCTCCAGATCTCGTCTCCATATATTCCTTGGTCTGCCTATGCCTCTCCTTCCCTGGGGGTTCCACGACAGGGATTGCCTAGTGATACTGGCCTGGGGTTTTCTTAACTGGTTACATACTACAAGCCACTCCCAGCGCCAGAACACTTATTTACCCGCGGCCATAAGCCGCTGTGAGTGCCAATATTTGTTTCATAGTAAAACAAGTTATAAATTTATAGTTTTCCTTTCCGTTTCGGTACGAGATTTTAATTTACCGAAGGAAAGTTGATTTTTGAATCACATGTGGACCAAATCGGATGTTAAAAATTGTATTCTTGTCATAATTATCATATTTTCAAGCTAGTTACCGAACTGTAAAAAATTGTTTACCATGGCAACAAGCGATAAGGTTACCAAAAGCACTTGTACGGCTCGTCTAACTATTGAACAGGCTAGAAACTTGTTTCAACAGATAAATAATACATCTAGTGAAGACGAGGTAAGTGAAACAGATGTCGACAATAATGATTCAATTGATTTTGATATATACGAAAAAAATAGTACTGACAGCGCAAGTAGTGATAGTTAAGATGGTGCACGTCCTGGACCATCAAAAGTCCCTAAAAACGCTAAGACGGCTGCTAGATTTACAAATAGTTCAGTAAAAAATGGAGCTCAAGAAAGAGAACAGTGGCACCAAGTAACTGAATGTGAAACAACAGGCAGTATTCCCTTTGTTCCAACTTGTGAACCAGGTATGCATGCAAAACTAGATGCATCTTCCTCTGAACTAGATTGTTGGTTTGCCTTGATAACACCAGATGTGTTAGATTCATTGGTATCAATGATCAACGAATATGCAGAATTGAAGAAATCCAAACAAGTTTCTTTACAAAAGTCTACACTTGAAAGTTGGAAGCCTATCACTGAATATGAGCTGTTAAAATTTTTGGCCATGATTATTGCAATAGGTTTAGGTAAAAAAGCATCGGTGAAGGATTATTGGGCACACAAACCGCACAACTACAACCCATGGTACAGTCAGATGTTTCCCAGATTGAGATTTGAAATCATTTACCACACCATGATGCATGTTGGAGATGCTGAATCTGTAGGCAAGGACAAAATAGAGCCATTCTTGAATTCACTAATAGCAAAGTTCCAGGATGCATTTTATCCATTTCAGGATCTGGCCATTGATGAAATGGTAATAGGATATAATGGACGCTGGAAGCACAAGCAGTACAATGCCTCCAAGCCAAGCAAGTATCACATCAAGACTTTTGGCTTGTGTGATTCTACTACAGGGTATGTCTACTCTGTATTGACATACTTCGGAAAAAACACATCATATCTCCTTGCCAATGACCGTACAAGTCAGGCCGTGAAGGTGTTTGATTACCTGCTGCAAGGAATTGGAAAAGGCCACCATGTATTTGCGGATAGGTACTACACTGTAGACACCGTGATTACATATCTGATATCTGTTGAGTAGGGGTATTGATTATACTGGCACACTCAACATCAACAGGAAAAATTTTCCGCTTCAGTTGAAGACCATTTCTCTACAGCTCCGAGAAGCTAGGTGGTACAGAAATAATGATGGATCCCAGATATGTGTTGCTTGGCGAGATAAGAAAGCCAAAAAGCCGTGTATTGTTGTCTCCACCAAGACTACAGTTCAGATGGAGCAGGTTTCAACTAGACGAGGCAAGACAGTTGAAAAACCCAAAGTAGTGCAGCGATACAACAAGTGTATGAATGGATGTGACCATAGCGACCAGATGGTATCATACTATGGAAGCTTCCAAAGAAAAACAAGAAAATGGTGGAAAAAAATATTTTATTGGATCATTGAGGTTTCACAGGTAAATGCTCATATATTATACACACTCTGTCATGCTGATGAGAAGACTATGCCGTTGAAAGTCTTCAAAGAAAATTTGATCCATCAGCTGACTGAGAAGGCTGCATCCATCATCCCGCAAGAGGTAGTAACCACAAACAGCAATAAAGTTGGGGAAAAATACAAAGAAGGAAACAAAATTAAAAGATATGAGGGTGCTGTGCATCTTGTGGATCACTCAGACAAAGACAGGAACGCATTGTATGCTCAACTCCTGCAAAGAGAGCCCACACAAATTTTTATTGCACTGGTTGCCCAGAAAAGCCACATCTCCACCCGAAGAACTGTTTTAGAGTGTACCATACACATGATCCTGCAGATGGTGCTCACTAAAGACATTGATGTACTGTAAATAAATTGGAGATATATATTTTTTTTCAAATGTTTATTTTTCAAAAAATGTTTAATTTTTTCTGATCTGGCCTACATGTGGTTACATTAGCTATTAGAAGTGTAAATATTATCCAATTTCTGTGTTCTTGGATTTGTTTTTCTTATTGTTGGATATACTTTGTGATAACCACCAAGTAAAAGACATTAAATGTTTTGGACATTCAAAAATTTAAGGTGAGTTGGCACTTTTTTTATAATTTTGTAATGCTTTTCTGTTGTAAATAATAATTTACCATTTACAAATTTCCTACTAAAAAATAACACACAATTGTTTTAGATCTATCTTAGAGAACATTCATTTACCTACAAAATGGTATATCATTCATAAAAATATGTTAATAATTAAGAAAACTGCAGCTAAATTTGTACATACACCTGCAAATGGGAAAATGGGACCTAAATTTAATTCTGCCACAGCCTGTTTTTCAATTCAGTAGCTAATCAGTTAATGTATAACCCATCCTTCTTCTTCTTCTTCTTACATTGTCAGACGTCAACCTGTATTTGGTCGAAGAAAGCAGCTGTCATCCTGAGGCTGTGGACACTGCCATAGAGCTTGTCTAGTGTTGCCACTGGTGATGGCCACATGCGCTTTCTCTGGTCTTCGTATGTCGGGCAGTTTTGCAGCAGATGTTCAGCGTTCACTTTCCCTGTACCACAAGTGCATTCGTCAGTGCCACCTATCTTCAGTTTATTGAATAGGTGGTACCTCAGTCTGTTGTGGCCTGTGCGGAATCTGAAGACCACGACCTGCTCTCTTCTGTTCAACTGGTAATAGGCATCATTTTTTGTGCAGCCAGTATGTTCTGTTTCCCATTTGGCCATGTATCTGGCCCTAATAAGCCTTTTGGACTCTTCGTAGGTCACACTAGAGTCTGGTTGTGGTAGTCTTGCACCTTCTTTTGCCAGTCTGTCTGCCTCCTCGTTGCCTTGAATGTTACAGTGGGATGGAACCCACTGTACCACTACTCTTTTTGGTTCGGACTTCTGGCATAGTTGACAGAGTACTGCTCTTAAATCATTAAGTTCAATATTTGTCTAGCTTTTTAGTGCTGTAACTACGGCCAGTGCATCTGTAATGAGGACTATCTGGCTTTCATTACTTTCGCCTGTCAGCATTGCTTCTACTGCAGCCCTCAGTGCCTTTGCCTCTGCCCTGAAATTGCTTGAGAATTTTTCAGTTGCCACTGACAGTATTATTTTTCCACCATTTGGTAGGCTCAGGAATACCCCTGCCCCTCCGTTCTGTGTTGTGTTTGTTACAGAACCGTCGGTGTATGCATGGGTCCAGTCCGTGCTTGGGTAGTTTTCCATTATGTACCTCAGGGTTATGTCTCTTCTTTCTTTTTCAGTCTGGCTGTTCCCTGTTTCCAATACCTGGTATATTTCTACCACCTCCGAAATGATATGCTACTTCCATGTGGGTTTGCATACAGTAGGGATGGGCTTTGGTGTTGTTATGGTGTTCATAGGGTCTTCGCTCATCTTTGCTTTGGCTATTTCTGCAAAGTTTCTCCGCTTTAGTTTCCCATTTCCAAATTTATTTAGTCTCTGATCCATTGGATGATCTGTCAGTCTCCCGAGTTTCTCTGCTTGCTGTTGGTATCTGCAGTCTCTTCTGTCGGTCATGGATTGCAGATTTGTAATCTTTTCAAGTTCTACAATTGGCGTTGACTTCATGCCTTCTGTTATAACTCTCATGGCTTGGTTTTGAAGTTTGCTTATTTTATTAAAGTTCGCTTTGCTGCTGTTGTCCATGCTGCAATGCCATACTCAAGAACTGGTCTCACTCTTCCAGTGTACAGTTTCTTGAGTATTCTTTCATCTGCTCCCTAGCTTGTGCCGGCAAGTTTCCTCATGATTGCCAGGCTCTCATTCGGTTTCTCTCGATCTGACTTTTCCATGTCATGCGCCGATCAAATGTGACTCCCAAGTAGTTAGGGTTTTTGTTTGGCTGCAGATATTTACCGTTAAGACTTCTTTTGGTGCTCTGTGGTTCATTTGAAAGTGACTCATCCAACTCCACTTTCTTCCTAAGATTTCCTGTTCCAATTTCCCTTGTCCTGGTCTCTCCCACAGTCTGTCGTTTGTAACTTTTTCAAACCATTGTATACAAAGTATCTTTCTCATACATTTGTTGACAAAACCCTGTAATCTCCTGTCATTACTTTTGGTCATCCTCCAGGTTTCTGCTCCATACAGCAGGACTGACTTCACATTTGAACTGAAAATCTTTATTTTTGTCTTCCTTCTTATTTCCTTGGAGTTCCATATGGGTTTCAACATGCCAAATGCAACTTTTGCTTTATGTATCCTTATTTTTAAATCCTCGTCTGTCCCTCCTTCATTGTTGACACTTCCTGGGTTTGTTACCTGCCCTCATGTCATGCTTTCTTGCTCCATCACCTTTCCCAAAGCAGAATTCTTCATCAAACAGGGATTCACATGCAATTCCCGTAACCTCATCTATTCTATCATCTGCCGCCAGTGTGGTATGACATACATTAGGGAAACTGGTATGGAACTGCGAGAGCATTTCCGCCAACACTTCAACGATATCCGCAACTGCACTGGTTCCCCAATTGCCAGCCACTTCAATGGTCCTGAGCACCAGGGTAAGGCTGACGTTAGTGCCACTGGTCTAGTTTCTTGCTTCTTTGACGATCGTCATCGATTCACCCTTTAGAATAGACTTATCTCCAGCATGAGTTGTCTCCAGTCGCATGGTATTAATATCTTCCATACCTTTTCTTAAAACCTCATACTGGTCCCATCTATTTTTTGTCTTCCTTTGCCCCCCCCCTTTTCTATCAGTTCTTCCCCCCCCCCCCTCCTATATATATCTCACGCCCTCCCGGCTTATATCACCTTCTCTTTGTTCTCCCATCTGGATCGCTATTTGGCCGTTTCCATATTTGGCCACCATTGGCTTATCCAGCGCATTCCCCTCCACTTCTTACACTCTCCTGGCCACCTTGTTTGACCGGTCCCCTTCATATTCAGTCAAGCATTTGGCCCAACCGGTCGCTTAGACAGACTGGCTCTACTATCAGATAAGTTTACCCTTTTTTCCTTATATGTTGATTTGTTAGTTCAGTATTGTTGTCCCTGATGAAGGCCTATTGGTCGTATCGTAGGTTTTGTTTGTGTTCTCGTCTCGGTGCAGTATCTGACCATACCCATTAAAAAATTTTGATTAAACTCAACCTTAATCAACTTTTACAATTTTTTTCATGTTTTATTCCTAGGTATGTAAATACCTATTATACCTCTTACAGTGATCTGATTGGTTCTGTATTTGTTGCATTTATCCTAATTATTTTTGTCTTTTTATATCTTTTTTTTTAATGCTTAATCATCATCAAATGTGCTGTTGCATTACCAACATTTTAAAAAAATATTTGTGTTTTATCTTTGTATTTATTCTTTGGCATTTGTCTTGAAAGGACATCTGTTACATTGTGGCATAGTTTACAACAAAGCTATGAATTCAGCTTAACAGATCCAATTTCAGCACTATATTTTTGGGACTGGGTTGCCTTCTCTTTTTGATCCCTATTCTCTTAGTCAGAATGCATGTGTACAGCCTGTTTCCTGGGCCGCCATTTGGAGACAGAATAAAGTCTTCATTAGCTATGATTTTGCTGACCCTGAGCTAAGCAGCCAGCTATGAGTCGCCGACTGCTCTCAGCTCATTCACTACTATATTTTTGATCCCACCTTTATATTTAAAATAAAGTAAGATGCCGCGCCTTAGTGGCTGAGCTCTCGACTCACTCCAGTGTTTGTGTCAAGTTTTCCAATGTGTGGTGGTTTCTGTTCGGATTATATTTCATTTGTATTTGAGATTATAATCGAAAAATAAATGGCATTTTGAGTACTTGGAGAAAAAAAAAAGATTTTAAAAAAACATAGGTGTTTTTAGATCAAGTGAATGGCGAAAAGAAAGGTTTCATACAGACTCTGCAGAGTCTTCTAAACCAGTATAAAGACATTAAGTTTCAGTTTAGACTATATGATGCTAAAATACACACTGTTTGAATAATCTGAACACAGAATGTCAGTGATCTAAAATTGATAGCAGCATTTCGAATTTACAAGCACTTGAAAAGCAGACTAAGTTTGCTTTATATATTCAGTTTTCCTACACGTTTGTAAATAAAAGTAAATGACTTTTAAATTCTGTTTCCCCTTATCGTGTTAGAAATGTTATGGCCCTCAGATGTTGCAAACATAAACTTAACAATATTTTGAAAATATTATCCTCCATATTTTGTTCTCCTTTTCTTGCTGATGACAGTTATGTATGAGTAATTATAAACAGGGCCAAACTCAAAGCAGTTGACTTAAGTTTATCATTACCATCGAGTGTTGGCAATTACATCTTATTTTGCACATAATATCATGTTTTAAAAATCACAATCATTAGCTAGAAATTTAAATTGTTTCTACTTTGCTAAAAAATGATGCGCTGAGCCTTAAAATAGCTGTAAAGCAAAAAAGCAAAAATTAGAGTACAAAATGACATTCACTTGTACTTCAGCTTCAACCATTTCCTGCACATTTAAAGAAGCCTACTACTGTTTTTAGCAGCCCCAAACAGATTTTCTCACTTCTGAAGTGTCAACTATTTCAGTTGGGAAGTCATCCACAAAGAAACTTGGTGTAATTGTCATATCTATATAACTAAGCAGCACACTAAGAAACAGAAGGACGAAATAGTTGACAAATGTGGACATGAGGAGGAGGGGGTATTTGAATTGAATGTGGACATCTAATGCACACACTACAGCAACTCTTACTGCCATGTAAATCTATCAACAGATCTTCTTATCTTTTAAAGCTTCTTACTGTCCTCTCAAACCCAAATGCTCACGCAGTTCCAGACCAGTCTCCCCAATGTATGCTGGACCTGGGTGAGCATTTCCGCCAATGCCTCAATGATATCTGTAACCACACGGGATCCCCTATTGTCAACCACTTCAATGATCCTGGGTAAAGCAGATGTTAGTGTCACAGGCTTAGTTTCTTGCTTCTCTGACGATCGTCATCGGTTCGCCATTGAAAACAAACTGATCACCCGCATGGGCTGCCTCTGGCCACATGACATTAATATCTTCCACACTTTTTCTTAAATCCTCATCTCATACCAGCCTCCATCTATTTTGTAACCCCTTTTCTCTTCTTTCTCTCTACTTAAATCACTTTTTGGTCTTTCAGTATCTGATCGTCTCTGGATTACCCAGCCCTTTCCTACTTCTTACGCCCTCCTGATCACTTCTCGCTTTTGTCAGTCATTTAGGTTCCTGCCCTTTTCAAAAGGAGTGATCTTTTTCTCAGTTAAGATAAACCCTTTTTCATCTCTATATATTGACATTCCCCCAATTTATGTATTAATCCCTTTTTCTTTGATTCATTTGTTAATTATTGTTGTTATTCGTTGTCCGTATTGGTTTGTAACATAGGTTTCGTTCATGTTTTCGTCTCGGTGCAGTATCTTCTTCTTCTTCTTCGTCGTACGCTGTTTACAGCGATATTTACGTTGCACTGTTTTATTTTGTTAAGCCTGTGGCTCAGTGCATCCGATTTCAACAGACGTTTCTGTAGGGTTGCCCTCCTTAGCCTTTGGCTGTCCCAAGCCTAATTGCAAGGCAGCAGTTGTTTTTGGTCAGAGTTGTCTCTCTTGGGAAGTTGTCTTGCAGGACTATCGAGTCTTCCCTACTCGTGTCTATAGGGTTTGGCAATGATATGATGGACTATGCACTAGTTTGTACTATCCCGGAAGAGAGGCAGTCCAGTGTGACTTTGTCCCAGGATCGTCACGTCCTGCCAGAAACGTAGCATATGCATGCGAGTGAGGTATCTCTTTGCTCCCTTTATTTTGTCGGCTCATCTGCAGTGATGGTACGCCTAGCATTCCCCGCCACCCGGGAGGTTGTCACAATAGGGCAGGAGGTGCAATGTCTGCTGGACTGCATCTCTTCTGCGTCCATTGGGATGACTGATAGCAGACAGAGGCAAAGAGCGAGGCAGGAGTGCATTTCTGCGGCTCGATCGGGCCGGGCTGAGACGCAAGCCCCAGCCATGTCATAGCCTCCCATCACAGCGGTGCTGAGATTTAGGGCGGGATTCTGGCTTAGAGGCGTTCGGCCGTAATCCCTCAGATGGTAGCTTATCAGCCAAGCTCGTGGACCAAATGTCAGCGACCTGTGATTCCTCTCGAAATAGTGCATTTAACCAGGGGACAAGCCTGGTCTTGCACAGAGATGTTCGCCTGGGGAGCGGACATATCTCATGGTCAAGGGTTGAGTCTCAGCAGTTCGCAGTGAAGTAGCTGATCTACTGCTTAGGGCACCCCGACCGAGAACTAAGTCTTCTACAAATGGTTTCATACCTCATCGCCGTATGGGGTGAATATCGAGCAGCTTCCCGCCCGCTTTGATCAGCGGACGGCAGAGACCTCATTCTGCGGCTCGACCGGGCGGGGCTGGAGCGGGGGCCCCAGGTCCCCACCATGTCGAAGCCTCCCTTTGCATTCGTGCTGAGCTGCTTTTGGGCGGGATTTTGGCTTAGAGGCGTTTGGCCGTAATCCCTCACCTTGTATCCTCACGCCGTTGGCTTATCAGCCTAGTACGTGAACCAAATGTCTGCGGCTCCTCTCGAGTTAAGCAGGATTACCGTAGCAACCCTGTCATTAGTAGGGTAAAACAGACCTGTCTTCCGAGGGTCTATTTCCAGCACCCGTTCAATAATAGCCAGGACGTATCTTCTTCTTCTTCTTCGTACGCAGTCAGACAGTAACCATTATTTTTTTGAAAAAAGCGGCGGTCATCCTGAGGCTGTCGACACTGCAATAGAGCTTGTCTTGCAGTTCCACTGGTGATGGCCACATCTGCTCTCTCTGATCCTCATATGTCGGGCAGTTCTGCAGCAGATGTTCAGCGGTCATTTTACCGGTACCACACGGGCATTCGTCGGTACCACCTATCTTTAATTTGTTGAATATGTGGTACCTCAGTCTATTGTGGCCAGTGCGAAGTCTGAAGACAACGACCTGCTCTCTTCGGTTCAACTGGTAATAGGCATCGTTTTTGGTGTAACCAGTATGTTCGGTTTCCCATTTGGTCATGTATCTGGCTTTGATAAGACGTTTTGACTCTTCGTACGTCATACTAGTATCTGTTTGTGGTAGTCTTGCACCTTCTTTTGCCAGTCTGTCTGCCTCCTCGTTGCCTTGGATGTTGCAGTGTGATGGGACCCACTGTACCACTACCCTTTTTGGTGCGGACTGCTGGCACAGTTTGCAGAGTGCTGCTCTAAAGTCATTAAGCTCAGTGTTTTTCTGGCTTTTTAGCGCTGTGACTACGGCGAGAGCATCTGTAAGCAGGACTATATGGCTTTCATTTTCTTTGTGTGTCACCATTTCTTCCACTGCCGCCCTCAGTGCCTCCGCTCTGAAATTGCTTGTGTACTTACCAGTAGCGAATGACAGTGTTATTTTTCTGCCATTTGGTAGGTTCAGGAATGCTCCTGCCCCTCCGTTCTGTGTAGTGTTTGTTTCAGAACCGTCGGTGTATGCATGGGTCCAGTCCATGCTTGGGTAGTTTTTCGATATAAAGCTTAGGGTAGTATCTCTCCTTTCTTTTACAGTCTGGCAGTTTTTGTTTCCAATACCTGGTATATTTTCTACCACCTCTGGAAATATATCCTGCATACAGGTAGGTTTTCGTACAGTAGTGATGGGTTTTGGTGTTGTTAGTGCGTTTATGGGATCTTCGTGCATCTTTACTTTGGTTATTTCTGCAAAGTTTCTCCGCTTTAGTTTCCCATTTCTCAAATTGTTTAGTCTCTGGTGCATTGGATGGTCAGTCAGTCTTCGGAGTTTCTCTGACTGCAGCTGGGCTCTGCAGTCTTGTAATCTTTTCAAGTTCTAAAATTGGCGTTGACTTCATGCCTCCTGTTATAACTCTCATGGCTTGGTTTTGAAGTTTGCTAACTTTATCGAAGTTCGCCTTTGCTGCTGTTGTCCATGCCGCAATGCCATACTCGAGAACTGGTCTCACTCTTCCAGTGTACAGTTTCTTTAGTATGCTTTTGTCTGCTTCCCAGCTTGTGCCAGCAAGTTTCCTCATGATTGCCATTCTTTCTCTGGCTCTCATTCGGTTTCTCTCGATCTGACTTTTCCATGTCATGCGCCGATCAAATGTGACTCCCAGATAGTTTGGGTTGTCGTTTGGCTGCAGGAATTTGCCATTTAAACTTAACTTGGTATTTTGGGGTTTGATTGAAAGCGAGAATATTGTGCATGTGCCAGGACGTATCAATAGAGGGCTTTTAGTTTGTTAATGGCCAAGTTTCTGGAACCTGCGATTTCTGCAGGGTTAAGACCAGATTACCGTAGCAGGCGCTCTTTCATTAGGGGGTTAAGAGACTGACCTGTCTTCCGTGGGTCTAATACCAGCACATGTTCATTATTAGACCCCACGAAGGTGCTCTCGATTTGACAGTCATTCTACAGTATTGGCGTGTTAAGTCAATTTAAGCCGCAGGCTCCACTCCTGATAGTGCTCTTCCGTCAATTCCTTTATCAAACACTGAATGCAGACCAACCGAGCCACAGAGGGCATAACCCCAGATTTCTGAGGGTCTAAATCCAGCACCAGTTCCATATTAGACCCAAGGAAAGTGGCCTCGGCATGTCAGTCATTTCAGTGTTGGCCGTGTTGAGTCAAATTAAGCTGCAGGCTCCACTCCTGGCGGTGCCCTTCCGTCAATTCCTTTAAGTTTCAGCTTTGCAACCATACTTCCCCCAGAACCCAAACACTTTGGTTTCCCGGAAGCTGCCCGCAGAGTTATCGAAGCAACTCCTGCGGATCGCTAGTCGGCATCGTTTATGGTCAGAACTACGACGGTATCTGATCGTCTTCGCGCCTCTGACTTTCGTTCTTGATTAATGAAAACATTCTTGACAAATGCTTTCGCAGTAGCTCGTCTTGGGGCGATCCAAGATTTTCACCTCTAACGCCGCAATACGAATGCCCCCGTTTGTCCCTGTTAATCATTACCTCCAGTTCCGAAAACCAACAAAATAGAACCGAGGTCCTATTCCATTATTCCATGCACCATTATTCAGGCAGCCGAGGCCTGCTTTGAACACTCTAATGTTTTCAAAGTAAACGCGCCGGCCACCCAGGACGCTCAGCGAAGAACACCCATGGGAGAGAGCCGGCAGATGGTAGGGCAGAAGACAACGGGCAGTGAACCGGCGCGAGCCGGACCGCCCGCCTGCACCTGAGATCCAACTACGAGCTTTTTAACTGCAACAACTTTAATATACGCTATTGGAGCTGGAATTACCACGGCTGCTGGCACCAGACTTACCCTCCAATAGATCCTTGTTAAAGGGTTTAAAGTGTACTCATTCCAATTACGGGGCCTCGAAAGAGTCCCGTATTGTTATTTTTCGTCACTACCTCCCCGTGCCGGGAGTGGGTAAGTTGCGCGCCTGCTGCCTTCCTTGGATGTGGTAGCCGTTTCTCATGCTCCCTCTCCGGAATCGAACACTGATTCCCCGTTACCCGTTACAAACATGGTAGGCATGTCACGTACCATCGACATTTGATAGGGCAGACATTTGAAAGATGCGTTGCCGGCACATGAGGCCATGCGATCAGCACAAAGTTATCCAGAGTCACCAGTGGGGACGCCGCAACCCTGCGAGGGGAAACGACGATTGGTTTTGAACTAATAAAAGCGCTCTTTCCGCGAGGGTCGGAGCTTGGTAAGCATGTATTAGCTCTAGAATTGCCACAGTTATCCAAGTAGGATCGTGTCATCTAAGGAACCTCGACTGATTTAATGAGCCATTCGCGGTTTCACCGTGAGACAGTGTGAACTTAGACATGCATGGCTTAATCTTTGAGACAAGCATATGACTACTGGCAGGATCAACCAGATATCTGTCGGAGACGTATGTTCCGCACACACCGGTCGGCGGAGGACTGGTGTGTAAAAAGCCTCACTGGGACGGCCGCAGGGACCGACTGACGGAACGGACGGACGGTTGTTCCACCCGTCCCTCACTCCGTCGACCTAGGACCGCCTGACAGGGGCTGCTACACGCACCAGACGACCGACCGACCGGGCTCGCTCGAGGAGGGATGGCAGCGCTCTGTGCAGAACGGATCCCAACGACCCCGGCGATGAATTTCACTGGGACTAGAGACAATTTGGCCTGCC
The DNA here is from genome assembly GCA_036924085.1 of Ariolimax columbianus. NCBI lineage: Eukaryota > Metazoa > Mollusca > Gastropoda > Stylommatophora > Arionidae > Ariolimax > Ariolimax columbianus. The sequence continues at coordinate 64,527,524 of JAVGWX010000011.1, forward strand.
GGCCTGCCCTTCTCCCGAGGGTTGGTCCCCGGGAGAACACAGAGCCTTCAGGCACGATTCCTGCTTTCCATTTGCCGGTCACAAGCTCTTTGCGAGAGTCTGACCACCAGCGAGACGAACTGTCGAGCTCTGCTATAAGCCTTTGATAAATCACCACCGACTGACAACGTTTCTTGCTACGGACCAGAGCAGCGCACCTCGGCGGAGGAGACGCCAAAAAAAAACCGCATCCCAATAGCTCTACGGGGAAAGGCGAGCAAGCGTTTTCCGCAAGCCCGCGCTATCGCTCCGCCTGGCGGGACTGAGATCGCTTTACGAACACTGCTTGAAATTGAATCGCGGCGGCGAGACAACTACCCCAGATGGTGCAGTATCTGACCATACCCTTTCATAATTTTATTTCACTTGTTTTTTGCACTATATAGCCACAGTGCCGCTGCAGCCTCACCTTATTTTAATTCAGCAATTTTGGAACAAACTATATTTAGGAAATCACAAGTTCAGATGTACGTACCCAGAGAGTTAATACACCAAAGTTTGTTCCAGAGAACAAGAGCATAAAAGTTAAACATCGCATTAGTCTAATTGGATAGTTTAAGATTGGAAGGCTTCAAGAGGAACATAATACAATCTGAAGAATGTTTAGATTTATTTAGACATATAGATAAAGAAGCTTTCTTAACTTAACATCTTTATGCTGGTTTAGAGGACTGCAGAGTCTGTATACAACCAGTTTCATTTACATTTGCTTGCTCTAAAATTGTCCTTGCCTCAACTACTTCCTGTGGCAATGCATTCCAAGCATTCACCACTCTCTGACTAAAAAGTATTTCCTAATATCTAATCTGGACCTTTCTTTAGTTAATTTGTAGGTATGCCCTCTTGTTCATATAGGTGGTTGTATTTTGAAAAAAAAACTTGTAATAGTCTAATTTAACTTTTCCATTGATTATCTTATAAAACTGTACTGTCACCACGAATTCTTCTCTTTTCTGGACACTGTAGGCCGGTTTTTTCTGAGTCTTTCCTCATAACTGTAATTCTGGAATCCCACTAACAGCTTTGTATCAGCTACTATGTTTAATATTTATTTTTATCATATCCATGTTGTATGTGAATTGGACGTCCGCTTTCAACATGCCCTATCCAAAATACTCCCTCCCTGTTTGAGTGTCCTAAGGCCACACCTCTTCTTCTTGTGGCAGGGCAGACCAGGCCCTTAGTCTTGGTTGGCGGCTGGTCTAGGAGTGAAGCCCGGACAGGCGAACAGATAGAGCATTGCTCTGCTGATCCGGCAGCTTGCCTTGTTCCAAATGTATTGGTACTACCTTTCCCTTGGAGTAAACAAGGTAGACCGAGAGAGGGACCATACTGAGCCCGGGCATACTCAACTGTATAAGTATAAATAAGCAACACCTGGTCTTAATATTTCTGCACAGGCTTTGTGGTAATAGCGCAATTACTATAGTCTGACAAGACGAAAAGAGCCAATGATATAACTGAATGCCATTTTATAGTTCTATCAAACTGTTGTGTTTATAATGCTATATAAAATGATTAGACTAATGAGAATGTTACGTCTGCTGAGAATCTTGCGCATACGCAGTTTGTTTCGGTATCTTCACTTCACTATTAACATTTTCATGAAACTCACTCTTGGAGAATCATAAACTATTACAGAACTAGGTTTTTAATATTTCAAATGTATGTACCTTACAGATATTATAAATGAAAAAGAGTGTTAGCTTTTGAATTAAGCAAACTGGAAATAACATTCAAGAATCAATTCATCACAAAATCATGTATTGTTATCGAAAACAGGTTACAATACGCCTAATAAGCAATTCAAAGTCCACTTCGGATGAAAAGCTTCTGTTTACAAAAAACGTAACCACATTTTTATATCATCAATAAAGATTAACGTAGGAAACCTAACCTTGTATCTGTAGTGATGCTGAGTGTATATAACTTCTTGGAGTGACCACTGACAAGGAGCGACGCTATTTTTACTGAAAATAAGGTTGCCGCCATTAACGGAGAATATGTCTATTCTGCAGTGACGAGCTTCGATGTTCTTGAATATACAGTTTTTAATTTACGGGAGTAAACTAATTTTACTTATATTACTATTAACATATGTGTGGAATAGCAGTATTTAGTCCTCATTGCATATGCATTTAATGCATTTATAGCCATACACTGTTCTCTACGGCTTCACTGCTTTCTAAAAAAAAAATTGCAAGAAAGATAACCTGAGTATTGGCTTCCTCTAAATTATTATACATAGTCTCCCCTATATGTAGGGTGCAAGTAGTTGGCATGGCTTATGTCTGGGTCTGGTGCACGTACTGACCAATGCCCCACCATCATATGTGCATGCCGTGCATGTGGGAAAAGGTCGTATTACAGCAACCTGGCCCGAGAGGTGGGCATTGACACTGTGATCCCCGTAATGAGCATACTTACATTGCATAGCAGCGAGTAAGCCAGCGTCCACCTTCTTCAGTGATTGGCATCCTGTCAGTCTCGAGAGAATTACATTCAAGCTAGACATTGGTCTTAGTCAGATGTCGCCCTTGCTTTCATCGTACACATTTTGAGTCTGCATTTTGTTGCATCTTGGCTTCCACTGTCTGCAGGCCAGCACACAAAGTCTGCCTCCAGCAAGTTTTGTGTTATTGTTGACAAGTAACTCTCAATGTGAGGTGTTCGTGTCTATCGCTTTCAGGTCACGCTTACAAACGTCTTTCTGGCGAAAGAAGTGTCTGCCTTTATTACAGTTGCCTGATATCAACTCTCAGTATAGGATATCTGTTGGAATTCGTCCGTCCTCCTTCCTGCACACGTGGCACAGCCATCTTAAACGGCGGTAGCGGAGAATCATAACTAATCTGGCAAACTTAGCACGTCCTACACCTTGTTGTTTGCCACTGTCTCTCCGTAAAATTCGAAGGATTTAGTCTTTACTCTGTGAAGCATACAAGGTCCACAATTCGCTGGAATAGAATAGGGTACTAAGTACACAGGATCTGTACACATACATCTTTGTGCAGACGGTCAATATATTGTTGTTTTTCCACAATCTCTGCCAGAACACGGCAAGTGCTGTTGAGGCTATTCCAAATCTCTTTTGCAGCTCTGCGTACAGTGAAAGGTTGTCGGTGATGGTGGATCCTTCTTCTTCTTCTTCTTCCTACGCAGTCAGACAGTAACCATTATTTTTTCGAAAAAAGCGGCGGTCATCCTGAGGCTGTCGCCACTGCCATAGAGCTTGTCTTGCAGTTCCACTGGTGATGGCCACATCTGCTCTCTCTGATCCTCGTATGTCGGGCAGTTCTGCAGCAGATGTTCAGCGGTCATTTTACCGGTACCGCACGGGCATTCGTTGGTACCACCTATCTTCAATTTGTTGAATAGGTGGTACCTCAGTCTATTGTGGCCAAGAAGACAACGACCTGCTCTCTTCGGTTCAACTGGTAATAGGCATCGTTTTTGGTGTAACCAATATGTTCGGTTTCCCATTTGGTCATGTATCTGGCTTTGATAAGACGTTTTGACTCTTCGTACGTCATACTAGTATCTGTTTGTGGTAGTCTTGCACCTTCTTTTTGCCAGTCTGTCTGCCTCCTCGTTGCCTTGGATGTTGCAGTGTGATGGGACCCACTGTACCACTACCCTTTTTAGTGCGGACTGCTGGCACAGTTTGCAGAGTGCTGCTCTTAAGTCATTAAGCTCAGTGTTTTTCTGGCTTTTTAGCGCTGTGACTACGGCGAGTGCATCTGTAAGCAGGACTATATGGCTTTCATTTTCTTTGTGTGTCACCATTTCTTCCACTGCCGCCCTCAGTGCCTCTGCCTCCGCTCTGAAATTGCTTGTGTACTTACCAGTAGCGACTGACAGTGTTATTTTTCTGCCATTTGGTAGGTTCAGGAATGCTCCTGCCCCTCCGTTCTGTGTAGTGTTTGTTACAGAACCGTCGGTGTATGCATGGGTCCAGTCCATGCTTGGGTAGTTTTTCGATATAAAGCTTAGGGTAGTATCTCTCCTTTCTTTTTCAGTCTGGCAGTTTTTGTTTCCAATACCTGGTATATTTTCTACCACCTCTGGAAATATATCCTGCATCCAGGTAGGTTTTCGTACAGTAGTGATGGGTTTTGGTGTTGTTAGTGCGTTTATGGGATCTTCGTGCATCTTTACTTTGGCTATTTCTGCAAAGTTTCTCCGCTTTAGTTTCCCATTTCCCAAATTGTTTAGTCTCTGGTTCATTGGTTAGTCAGTCAGTCTTCGGAGTTTCTCTTACTGCAGCTGGGCTCTGCAGTCTCTTCTATCGGTCATGGATTGCAGTTTTGTAATCTTTTCAAGTTCTACAATTGGCGTTGACTTCATGCCTCCTGTTATAACTCTCATGGCTTGGTTTTGAAGTTTGCTAACTTTATCGAAGTTCGCCTTTGCTGCTGTTGTCCATGCCGCAATGCCATACTCGAGAACTGGTCTCACTCTTCCAGTGTACAGTTTCTTTAGTATGCTTTCGTCTGCTCCCCAGCTTGTGCCAGCAAGTTTCCTCATGATTGCCATTCTTTCTCTGGCTCTCATTCGGTTTCTCTCGATCTGACTTTTCCATGTCATGCGCCGATCAAATGTGACTCCCAGATAGTTTGGGTTGTCGTTTGGCTGCAGGAATTTGCCATTTAAACTTAACTTGGTATTTTGGGGTTTGATTGAAAGCGAGAATATTGTGCATGTGGTTTTCTCCTCGTTTATTTTGACCAGCCATGAGTTCGCCCAATCTTCCAGCGATATTAGGGCCTGCTGCATCTGATTTCTTGCTATGGTGAGATTCTTTTCAGAGGTCCACATAGCCAGATCGTCTGCAAACATTGAGCTATGGACTCTTCTTTGTATAATCTCTGTAATGTCGTTTATAAACACCAGGAAGAGTGTGGGTGACAGTACTCCCCCTTTGGGTACTCCCTGTTCGAGTGTCACCTTTCTGCTCATCTGCCCTTGTACTTGGACTCTGGCCGTTCTGTTTTTGAGGTAGTGGTTGATCCACTTGTACATTTTCCCACAGACAGGTGATGGTGGATCCAAGGTAGTTAAAATTATTGACTTCCTCCAGATTTTGACCCTTTGGACAATACTTGGAAGATCTACATCCTTAACTTAACTAAACGTTTTTATACTTGACTTAGAAGGCTCTACAGAGTCTGTATACAACCAGTTTATTTCACTTCACAGATACCAAAAATACTGTGAGCTTCCAATCTATTTTTAATGCATTAACTGACTCTTCTTCTATACATCCTACAGCAATGCATTTCCAAGAATTCACCACTCTCTGACAAAAAAAAATATTTCCTAATATCAAATCTAGACCTCTCTTTAAACAATTTGTAGCTATGCTCTCTTGTTCTTGAAGCTATGCTCTCTTGTTCTTGAAGCTATGCTCTCTTGTTCTTGAAGCTATGCTCTCTTGTTCTTGTAGCTATGCTCTCTTGTTCTTGAAGCTATGCTCTCTTGTTCTTGTAGCTATGCTCTTTTGTTCTTGTAGCTATGCTCTCTTGTTCTTGAAGCCAGTTGAACTTTGAAAAACTTGATATAGTCTAATCTATCCTTTCCATTGATTAATTTATACACGTACTAAGTCACCTCGAATTCTTCTTTGTTCGAGACACTGAAGACCCGTTTTTTATAGTCTTTCCCCATAACTATAATTCTGAAACCCTGCGATCATTTTTGAAGCTCTTCTTTGCACCATTTCCAGCATGTTTATATCCACTCTATTATATGGACTCCACACTTAAACAAAATACTCTAATTTAGGTCTCACTAATGATTTATATAACTTGACTATTACTACTTTGCTCTTATGTGAAATGTTTCTTTTTATCATGCCCAACATGGCATTAGCCTTTTTCACTGGCACATGGACTTGCTCCCGAAGCTTTCCTATATGATCTATTATTTTTTAATTTTCTTTTAAATCTATTATAACTCCTAGATCTCTTTCCTTTTTTATTGCCCTAATATTGTTCTCTCACATTCTGTAATTATATTAATTATTGGATTATCTTCCGATGTGGAGGATTGTACATTTTTCTACATTACACTACATCTGCCAGCTCTCATACCATTTTCGAATCGTATCGTATATAAATCCGATCTTAATAGATCCACCTCTTCCCGAGAAGAGACCCTGCCACATAATGTTGTGTCATCCGCGAACTTTGCAATCGTGGATCTGATATCAATGTCCAAATCATTGATATATATTAAGAACAAAATTGGTCCCAATACCGATCCCTGTGGCACACCACTTATTACATTACACCAGTCAGAGTACTCCCTATTTATGCCCACTCTCTGCCTTCTGCCCGTCAACAAATTGTCTTTCCAATTGGCAACTTCCCCACCTATTCCATGTGATTTCAACTTTCGAAACAATCGTTAATAAGGTACTCTATCAAAGGCCTTTGTAAAATCCAGATAGATAATATCCACAGGCTCTCCACCATTTAACATTTTGGTAACATCCTCCATGAATTCTAATAGATTGGTGTCATCATCACTTTCGTCTTGTACAGACTGAACGACCAGCGCAGCAACATCGTGTACTAAGAGAATATCCAGAATGACAGTCTGCCTTCTCATACTTTTTGCTCGCAGTCTAGTTAGACTGATTAATCTCCAATCTTCAATCTAGTACGCAGGAAGACCCCTTCTGCAGTAGATCTAAAAGCCTGTTTTAGCACGAAAACAAAGGAAATACCTAATAGAGTCGGGGCCAGTACTCAGCTTTGTTCAACTGCGCAGTTAACGTCAAAGGCCTTCGATTCCTGATAGTAGTGCAGCTCTGTAATTGTCATGTCGACGAGAAAAGACCTATTAACAGTAATTTAGGCGGACATCCAATTTTGGACAATACTTGAAGCTACCCTCCGACGATAATGATGATGATGATGATGATGACGATGACGATGATTATGATGATGATGATGTTGAACGTTCACAGTGAGGGAGATGACGTTGATCTCCCACCTCGTTAGCACGGATGCCATGAAAACAGTCAGTTTTCAGGGAGAACTGCAAGGAAGCCGAGGTGGGGGTCTTGGCCATTAAACTTTGACTAACATGTGCGATCAGTATGTTTTTGCCTCATCAGACGTTGGGCTCCTCTCCCCGAAAAGACCCTCTCTAGTTTCTGAGGTCGAAAGCTTGGTGAAGTCACGTGCGTACACTTTGTCTGCAGTGCTTAAGAATAATATTACCCTGTAATTGCTCCAGTCTTCTCCATCGCCCTTTATTTTTTTTTTCTGTAAATTGTAGATGGTGATGATGTTGGCATCTCTGGTGTCATGTGATACGGCTCCATCATTCCAGCACCGACAGACATGTCCGTACTGGTACTGAAGAAGACAATTTCTCGCGCATTTAAAGCTTTCTGCTGAAATGTCATCCTTACCGGGGACCTTTATCACTGGCATGCTCTCGGCAGCTTTTTTCAAATCTTCTATGCTCGGTTAATCAACTAGTTCCGTCAATACACGTATGACCTCGATTTTGTTGAGACGGGCTGTTTCTGTCCAGAGGAAGCAGATGGGAAAATCCCATCCTCGTCTTGCATGGTATATCGACTCTCAGAAGCAATGCTGGTCTGATCTTTCTCTAACAGCTGCCTAGAAAAATTGATGCGAGGACCTCAAATCACAACGCCCTACTCCACGACAGATCGATACTACTTGGCACTGGTGGCTTCGCAGGAGTTGTCAGACCGACATTGTGTACAATGTCTGTATGCCTTCAATTCACCCACGATATAAGAAGAGCCACTTCAACCCGCTTCTAAAGCAAAATTCGTAAAATGTAAAGAACTCAATGTGCAGCATCGTCAATGAATGTATATAACAAACCGTCCTTGAAGGCGGGGAAGTGTGTGGTCTAGGGGTTGTCAGCTTTGCTTACAATCCTATCGTACCGGTGTCAAATCACGTCATGCTGAGGTCGCACGTGTCGTGAGTTTATTCCTGGTCTCAGCGTAAATATTATTCAGGCGCGTAGAAAAGCCGCAGACAAGTGAGCTGAGGAAACTTTTTAAACAAATGCCAATGTCAAATCTGTAAACAATGGAAACACTTCCAAAACACAATTAATTCTTAAACCAGGGGATACAGCAGATATTGAGAACTACCGTATGATATGATATGTTTGCTCTCGTCCAAGCTTTTCACGAGAGTAGTTATGGACAAACAAGATAAGCAATTTGATGAGAATCAGACACGAGAGCTGATGGAATTCAGGAAAGACTACTCCACCACTGACCACCTCAACACTCTCCACCTGTTAATGGAGAGGGCAATGGAAGTAGGTATGCCCATTTGCCTAGTGTTCGTGGACTATCTTCGATAGCTTTGAAGTGACTGCAATAATAAATGTCCATGAAATCAAGACATTGAGGAGCAAGCAATATGCGCAATTAACGTCAGATATAAACAAGGGTTGCTCTACAAATATCACATTTTTTTTTACGGTCAGTTGATACACATTCAACGTGGCATACGTCAGTCAGGGTGATAGATTATGTAACAAACTTTTCACGGCAGTCCTTGAAGAAATCTTCCGCACACTAAATTGGAATTTATTATCAAAGACAGCGAAATGCTCAACCATCTTCGGTTTGCAAATGACATTCATCATCAGGAACAGAATCTGGGAAGCTGAGCAATGCCTAGTTAAACGGGCTCAACAACCACGGCCATCTTTATAATTATTATCAAGATGGCCGTGCACCAACTCAGGCGTAGCAGTTAGCTTACAAATAAATATACAAAACACACAATGCACGTTCACTACAAGGAAATGCGGCTTGAAAATGATTCCATCAAAAATGGGACTTCCTACATCTACTTGGGGCAAGAAATTAAAAACTACCACGAAATGCATTCAGAAATCTCACGAAGGATAGCTGCAGGATGGTACAGCTTCTGTCGCTTTAAGCCAATACTTCAACAGGTGACAAATATCGAACGACAGTTTACACCTTCAACAGAAAAGTATATGATTGCGAAGTGTGGAACCTACGAAAAATAGACATTACGCGGATCCAGACTACCCAACAGGCGATGGAACGAACATCATTGTCAGCCTTACTATTGGGTCACATTCGGAACAGCCCCATTAGGAGTCAAACTTGTTCCAAATTGCCGTTATTAAGAAACTACAGCTGGGCTGGTCAGATTTCACAACATGCCCGACAATTGATGGACACGTTAAGTGACGTCACGGTAACCCTACACCTTTAATCGTTGACAAAGACGTCACCAATGAGTTATAGAGATCCCATGCGACAGAATCTTGGTCTGGCATGGTTTTCTGCGGCAAAACACAGAGATGAGTTCAGACGCTACATGCCTAACCGGCGTAGAGCACATGATTGTGCCTGAATGAACACTAGTATTACAGTATTGCAGTAACTTAACACAACGAAATATAAGGTAACAACACATAAGTAAACATAACACAAATTAAAGAAACATTACAAAACTAAACATAATATAACAACACATAATGGAATAGAATAAAATTTAATAAATAACAACTAAACATAACACAATTTAACAATATAAAACATAATATAGCAACACAAAATAACATTAACAAACATTACATTACAAAACATAAAATAAATTAACATAACATAATATAATATAAGAAACATTGGGATCAAGACGCTGAGCAGCGCATGAGCTGCAGTGGTCAGCGACCCATAGCTGACTGCTAGCGTCAGGGCCAGCGAACCATAGCTGACTGCTAGTGTCAGGGCCAGCGAACAAGAACTGTCAACACCCTTCTACACCTCCACACGGTGATCCTGGATAACAGGCTGCAGCAGGGCAGACTGGCTAAGGAGAAGGGATCGAAGAGGGAATGCTAACCCGGTACTCAGAAAATGCTTGCTGAAGTCGGATGTGTTGGACCGAAAGGTGCAAATATCGCAGTCAAGCTGTAAACTACGACACAACGCATTCCTTTTTCTGGACTACATTCTGCTACTTAAGCCCTTTTAGGGTTTTGTAGCGGGAGATTGAGAACGAACGAAGCCAAGCCATACAAGAAACGTAGTACACCATAACAAAATATAACAGAACACACCATAAGAAAACATATAACATAAAATAACATAAAATAACAGCAGCTAAGTAGAAAAGAAAGTGCACGCACATATACAATACGGTACTTAGAACAGTTATAGAGCTCTGACACATGCAACCATTCATACAATTCATACAATCTTCCACTACAGTATATCTTTCTCTCCCCGGACTCACAGCGAATCAATAGCAAGGTCAGACAAGAGAAACAAGCCCATGAACTATTGATGTGGAACATGTTAGGCTCATGTAACACAGGTTTCTAAATACAGTTCTGATTTCCTCTATTTTCAGTTTATGATGACATTCTTAGGTTGTTAAACGAGGATATTTACTGTTTTCCAGAGGTTAAAAACAAATAATGACCGATAATGCAATGTCATTGTGAAACATATAACAATGGCATACCACCCTATTAAAAGAAAAGCATTTGACATTGCTCCTCGTTTAAAATCAATTTATGATACAATATCATAAACTGAAGAGCCAACGACGTGGTACCTGCATGATAAAACAGCTAGTAGTATCAACCATCAACTCAAATAACCAATGCGATCATACTTTACACTAGAACATCTATTGACATCACATCTCAACCGAAATCATCTAATATCATTATTGAATCTTCTTCTTCTTTCTCGTTCGTCTTCAGACCTCAACTTCGATGACTCTAACAAAGGCTGCAGTCGACTCAAAGCTCTGTACGCTTCCGTACAGCTTCTCGTGGAAGGACACTAATAATAATTATGTTCGCCTAGGCGTCTGAGACCCGTTGCGTCGGATGAATACGACCATGTCCAGTTGTAACTGCGTGCTGCCAGGCCTCCTCTAAGGCAGATTGGGAGGCTGCTACCTGTTGGAGCCACGTGTTTCGAGGACGACCTCTCCGGCGCTTCCAGCCAGCAGGGTGGAGGCCGTTAGCACTGTTGACTGTCTTTTGAAGAATCTCGTGAGCTGGGACCTCCTTGTCCAGTCGGACAACATGACCGAACAGGGAAATGCGGCGACATTCCAGAATAACCGAGACAGGGAAGATGTGTCCTTGCAGAAACATCTACATTCCGGACGAAGTCGTACCAACGAATGCCAAGGATTTGTCGCTGATTTCGCATATGAAAGGCCTCAAGTCTCGAGGTGTCGCTTTTTTCAGGATCCAGGTCTCGGAGCCATACACGAGGACCGGGATTACGCACGACTGGTAGATGCGCAGTTTTGTGACCACGGAGAGCCTACTGTTCATCTACACACGGCGGAGATCGTTCATCGCCGATGCCGCTAGACCAATCCGCTTGTGAATGTCAGAGTTGCTGCGGCAGTCGGGTGAAATCGTGCTGCTAGGTAGGAGAGATCATTTGCACCCTCCACAGTGTGACCATTGACTACTATGTCATGAGGCCGTTTCTCAGAGCCAAGATTCTGAATTTTGGTCTTTACCTTTTGCGGTCTGGGGGACCGGTCGTGTCCCAGCCGAATGGCGCGATGGAATAACTGTCGCCCTATACAAAGGAAAGGGAAGCCGCAAGGATTGCAACAACTATAGGCCAATAACACTACTCTCAGTACCAGGACAACTATAGGCCAATAATACTACTCTCAGTACCAGGACAAGTATAGGCCAATAACACTACTCTCAGTACTAGGACACCTATAGGCCAATAATACTACTCTCAGTACCAGGACAACTATAGGCCAATAATACTACTCTCAGTACCAGGACAACTATAGGCCAATAATACTACTCTCAGTACCAGGACAAGTATAGGCCAATAACACTACTTTCGATACCAGGCAAGGTATTCGCACACGTGCTGAAACTCGGCTAAGCCCACCGCTGATCTCAAAACGACGCCCACAACAATCGGGATTTACACCAGGTCGATCAAAGGTGGACGCCATCCTCGCGCTTCGCCGCCTGGCAGAACTACACCGTGCATTCGCTCGCCCCTTCTGCGCTGCCGCATTTGACTCTGTGGACAGATCTGCTCCGTGGAAAGCAATGCAGGGCATTGGCACTCCTGTCCCGCTACTAAATTTGATTAAGGAGTTGCACACAGACACCGGCGCCAGAATACGCCTCGGAGGCACACTCTCGGAAAGATTCTCTACATCCACAGGTATCAGACAGGGTTGCGTACTCGCTCCAGATCTCTTCTGCCGGGCCGTCGACTGGCTCATGCACCGCGCCAGCACCCACCTACATGGAATTACTATAGATCAGACACTCTTCACAGACCTTGTTTACGCCGATGATATAGTCCTGGTCGGTTCTGACAGTACAGCACTGCAGCAGTCCCTTGAGATCCTGGACAGCATTACGCGAAATATGGGCCTGTCAATATCATTGAAGGACACTGGCTGTTACCAAATGCTACTTCTTTTGTCGGTATACAGTGGATAGGACTGCAAAATATGTTCTGCCTTTATGGGGGCTGTGCCGCAGGCACAAAGGTCTGTAGTGCCAATCTTGAACTTGTTGTACAGATGGCATCTAAGTCTGTTGTGACCTGTGCGTAGTAGGAGAATTATCACCTGGTCTCGCCTGGAGAGTTGATGGTAGGCATCGTTTTCTATGTGGCCAGGGTGGTCTTTTTTTAAATTATTGAATAATAAATAAATAATCAATGGTATGATACATCGACAAAAATGTATAATGACTTCTTCTTCTGCGTTCGTTCTCAATCTCCAGCTATCAAGCCCCGAACAAGGCTTTGCAAATAGCAGGATGTAGTCCGGAGAACGGAATGCGTCGTGTCGCTAGTTTACAGATTGACTGCGATGTTTGTACCTTTCGATCCGACACATTTGTCTTCGGATATAACATCATATCTTAACGTAAAATTCAATGACATCAATTCTCTACCAAAAACATATAATGATTTCAAATCATAGCGATCAATGACATCATTCCTCTACCAATAATAACTAATGACATCACACCATGACGGCCAATTACATCATCCCACAATCAAAAACAATCTTTACTATCTCATCACTATAACAGAGCCTATAACAACATCTCTCAACCACAAATACCAATGTTTTCACACCATTACTATAACAAACCAATGACCTCACACTTTAGTATAACAACCAAATGACCTCACATCATTACTATAACAAACCAATGACCTCACAATTTAGTATAACAACCAACGACCTCACACCATTACTATAACAAACCAATGACCTCACACTTTAGTATAACACCCAATGACCTCACACCATTACTATAACAAACCAATGACCTCACACTTTAGTATAACACCCAATGACCTCACACCATTACTATAACAAACCAATGACCTCACACTTTAGTATAACAACCAATGATCTCACACCATTACTATAACAACCAATGACCTCACACCCTTACTATAACAACCAATGACCTCACACCATTACTATAACAACCAATGACCTCACATTATTACTATAACAACCAACTACACGATACCAGACCAAAGACAGCTATTGCCATTACAAAAGAAGAAATAAGCACTGACATCAAACCAAAAACACTCAATGAAGTCAACAAAATTATTCATATAACGTTTATTTCCTTTGCTATACTATGTCTGGCGATTTATATGAGTGAGAAATAAAGACCGCATTTTCAAGCAGTCACCGCGCTGGATATATGGTAGGGTTTGCCCCTACCAGTAAAACACATAAATCTTACCAAGGTCTCAATTCAATGTCCCCTTAACTGACCTGTGTCATAACCTCTCTGTCGTCAGTTACAATGGAATAACACAATCTAACACAATCAAAACAGTAAATCGCATCCCATCTCATAAAAAAACCAAAGTGAAGGTTGATCTTCTTAGTAATGCATCCGAGGGTGTCTCATTGGAAACTAATCTTAGTCTTAGTGGACCTGAACTTCTACAGAGGCAGATGTCGCTGTGCAGGTTCCAGGATACAAGCCTGGCAGTACTCAGACACTGGCTGCTGAAAACCTGGAGCATTCACAGCGTTACCAAAATATTTCCCCGAGTTGGTCAATCGTCAATTTTGGTATGAGCATTCTCACACAGCTAAAGCCGTAGTGTTAACTGTTGTAACTCACATATAATGTTACTGGTCTTAGATTCACTCAAAACCTTTCATCTCCGTTTCGAGCACAGGTCTTAAAAAATGCACGTCAAGGACTCTTAGTCTGCGCCAACAAGTCAAGCTCTGTCCCGGCGTTCCCAGTTTCTTTTATGCTTGTCTAGAACTCTTCTTCATCTGTGTATTTGTCTGGCTCTACATTTCTTTCCTTGGAGTTCCCCGAATAGAGACTGCAATGTAATACTATCATCTAGTTTTCTTAATGTGTGTGCTATTAAAAGCCCGTGTCTTTTTCTCGTCTCATGTTCCATTGATATATGTCTAGTTCTTTTCAACAATTAGTGATCTTATCATACAATTTGATAACATTGATGAAAGTATGTTTCTTTATACTTGTTGTTCTCCTTACCAAGTCATCAAATAGAACGAACTTTACAGTGAATGGAATCGACTGTTGACCATTGCGTGTGTTTGTGCGTGTAGTAAAAGTTTATTGATTTACATTTCCGTTGTTTGATATAGTTGTTCTCACAATCCAGTCTAGAATTAACAGATAGAGAAATGGTGATAAGATACATAATTGTTGCACGTCAGTTCTTATCTCACAGTGCCCAGAAAGGGGACCACCATATGGAACTCTACATTTGATTTCTTTATTTGATTGTTTAATTATTTTAATGAACTTCGGAGGCACTCCATAGTGTCTGAGCAACTTTCAGAGTGATTCTCTATTTGATATGTCAAATGCTTTTTCATAGAACACGAATCCCAAATAAAGGGGTGAGTTTGATTCCAGACGTTGTTCAGCTCTTGTTCCCAGTGAAGCCTTCTGGTCCTAACATGCCTTATTTTGTCGCCTGCTCTTCTCTAAAGCTATTGTTTTTTTAATATTTGCTGCTCAATATTTCCCCCAGCACTGATAATATTTTGCCTCTATAATTTTCACACTGTTGCAGATCTTCATTCTTTAGAAACTTGACTGGATAGCATTCTTCTCAACCTGCTGGTATTGATTCAAGTTCCCAAACTTTACCAAGAAATTTGAAAAATATTTCTTTTGAAGGGACAAAACCTGATCTGCTTTGATTGCTTCTGATGAGAATTTTCGTTTAAATCAGTTGCTCACCATAAACGCTAAAGGTAACAGCGTCAGGATAAAACTATGTTTGCCTCGTCTAAGGTATGCCACTGTGATATGTGCTGTAATTAGGTTTATTTAGTAAGATTTGCACTACAACATGCGCTTACCCCTTATCTCTCTTTTTCTCGCTCTCGTTACAAGCTACCTTATTCCAGTGACAAGACGTGGTAGTCGAATCGACGAGAGATGGGGTGGGGGAGAGGGTATGAGGGGAAGTTTTGGTGGGAGAAAGCGGGGGGGGGGGGGGGTGGGGGGGTATTCACTTCCGGCTGCACGACTTGGGTAGGTATTTAATCTATATCCGTAAGTTTTTACCAGTACAGCGCCGAACATCATACGCTTTTTGTATTTATTTAAGACTGCCAATGATTCTTTTACGTGTAAAAAATTACATGGATCTTCCGAGTTTATCGCCCGTCTCCGATAGGATTAGGTACGCGATCTCACCTCTAGAAACTGCGCTAAAACTTGTGGGATTCGAACATTCAGTTTCATATCGTTTCTTGAGAGGACAGCGACATACGGTATATGTTTCGACCCAATTAGGATGAGATACCATCTGGACAGTGGCTTCATCATCTTTCAGAAGCATCTTGTCTTTTTTCTATTTCTGATTTGTTTGGCTTCTTACAAATAACTTCCGATTCAGCCAACTGAATGTATGAAACCTTTGGTGGAGCTGGTCTATTTAAATGTAAAAATTCTTCAAAATATTCTTCACATCTTGTCCAATGCTTATTTAAATTGGAAATCACATTTTCTTTCTTATCTTTACTCTGCCTCTCTTACCAACTTATCAAATATTTTCTCTAGTCTCTTTTCATGTTCTGTCTTACCCTTTGTTTAGTTCAGTGTAAATTTGAGTTTTGGAAATATTATTTCTTGTTTTGTTTCTGTCCAAACCTACTCTCTTCCTTTTTCTTTGCTGCCCTTTTACTATAGTTTCTATTGTTATCCATGCTTTATGTTGGTGTTCTCTTTTTCTCATAACTTCTCCACACATTTTTAAAAATATTTGTAATCGTTGGTTGTGCTTTGTTTGCATCCTCAGTTTCTTTTAAAATTTTGTAATACATTATGTCTATATGTATTTGATGCCATAACTTTACTACATTTATCTTGTTATTCCGTGTTCCTTTGGACTCTCACAATGAATTGTTGTATGTGGTTATACGTTGTGGTATATTATTTTAATTTGATATTTATATACCTAAAGGTTGGTAACAGATAAATAGACAGACAGACAGACAGACAGACAGACAGACAGACAGACAGACAGACAGACAGACAGACAGACAGACAGACAGACAGACAGACAGATAGATAGGTAGATAGATAGATAGGTAGATAGATAGATAGATAGATAGATAGATAGATAGATAGATAGATAGATAGATAGATAGATAAACATCAGGCAGGCAGGCAGGCAGGCAGGCAGGCAGACAGGCAGGCAGGCAGGCAGGCAGGCAGGCAGGCAGGCAGGCAGGCAGGCAGGCAGGCAGGCAGGCAGACAGACAGACAGACAGACAGACAGACAGACAGACAGACAGACAGACAGACAGACAGACAGATAGATAGATAGATAAACATCATGCAGGCAGGCAGGCAGGCAGGCAGGCAGGCAGGCAGGCAGGCAGGCAGGCAGGCAGGCAGGCAGGCAGGCAGGCAGGCAGGCAGGCAGGCAGGCAGGCAGGCAGGCAGGCAGGCAGACAGACAGACAGACAGACAGACAGACAGACAGACAGACAGACAGACAGACAGACAGACAGACAGACAGACAGACAGACAGACAGATAGATAGATAGATAGATAGATAGATAGATAGATAGATAGATAGATAGATAGATAGATAGATAAAGTAAATAATCAGGTCCTGAGGTATCGAACCAGTATTAAAGATGTAATTACACAAATCGGTGATCTACGCCAAATTCCTCTAGAACTTCTATGAATTCTATATTTACTCTAACCATGCCTGCTGCTTTGTCTTTAAACATATCTCTTATTGCTATCTCTACGTTGGATGTGAGGATGCTAAGGCCTTCATTGTTAGATTGTGATAGTTTGGTACTTATGTAGACGTCTAACAGTTCACGTAGAGTCATGAACGGATTTACTTTCTCATTGATGCAAAGATGACAGCTATAAAATATCTAAATAAATGGATTAAATATCGTCCAGATTGAGGACATTAGATTTTGAGAAATGGGGAGAGCGATACTGAAATCAATCAACGATTGATCGTTTGTTAAATCTCACTCATATCGATGCATTAATAATCCAAATGAGTATGGGTTTAGCACGGAAAGTGCCTGCGATGACCTATCAGGGCTGTAAACAAGCAAAGAGATACAAGAACTGTCAGGACTCTCTACAAACAACGAGACACATGAACGATCAAGACTCTCTACAAACAACGAGACACAAGAACCAGCAGGACTGTCTACAAACAACGAGGCACAAGAACTGTCAAGACTCTACAAACAACGAGGCACACGAGCTATTAGGACTATCTACAAACAATGAGACAAAAGAACCAGCAGGACTCTCTACAAACAACGAGGCACAAGAACTGTCAAGACTCTCTACAAACAACGAGGCACAGGAGCTGTTAGGACTATCTACAAACAACGAGACACAAGAGTCAGCAGGACTGTATACAGACAACGAGACATAAGAGCCAATAGGACTGTCTACAAACAATGAGACACAAGAGCCAATAGGACTGTCTACAAATAACGAGACACAAGAATCTGCATGACTGTCTACAAACAAAAGAGACACAAGAACCAATAGGACTGTCTACAAACAAAAAGACACAAGAACCAATAGGACTGTCTAAAAACAACGAGACACAAGAGCCATTAGGACTGTCTACAGACAACGAGACATAAGAGCCAATAGGACTGTCTACAAACAATGAAACACAAGAGCCAATAGGACTGTCTACAAATAACGAGACACAAGAATCTGCATGACTGTCTACAAACAAAAGAGACACAAGAACCAATAGGACTGTCTACAAACAACGAGACACAAGAGCCATTAGGACTGTCTACAAACAACGAGACACAAGAGCCATTAGGACTGTCTACAAACAAAAAGACACAAGAACCAATAGGACTGTCTACAAACAACGAGACACAAGAGCCAATAGGACTGTCTACAAACAACGAGACATAATAGTCATCAGAGCTGTCTATAAACAACAACGCACAACAACTATCAGCGTTGTTTATACGTCAAAGAGACACCATAACGATCAATACCCATCTGATGCTCGTCCATTATGTATGATAAAGACTGCTCTCTATTTATCCGTGGGATGATGAGGCTAACGTCTGGTCAGGCAAAGCACATCGACTAGAGAATGTAAGCCAGGGCTTGGAGAAATATACTGGTCAAGACCCTCACCTGACCTGCTTGTTGGTCGTCATGGAAACGGGCTGTTGTCGAGGACAACAGTCTGGCTAACAAGGTGAGGTTCGGCGTGATCTACGTAGTAGTGAGCGACACGCAGGTGAAGCTAAGCATAGCACAACGGCCTGGATGATATCTGTCCACCTTCATCAGCACGCTAGAGGTGTGAGGAAAGTTACTGCAGCCCGTCACTTAACGCCCTTTTCAAGGAGCACATAGGAGTAACCTTCTGATTGTGGAAATTCGAAACAACTATTTATTCGTGTGGAAAATCTTTTCCTTTTTGTTCTCTCTCCGCTGAAATGTTTGACTTGCGCGGTGATTTGGATTAATGTAGGGTGAATTTGAGCAATATGTTAACCTTAATCTCTAGTATTGATCTACATTTGGCCAGTGGCAAGACAGTATCGAGACGACTTGGGTTAGCACAGGATGCAGATTTATGCTCAGGGTTTACTCCCGAAGGTTTTCCCGTAAACGGGAATCCTGCAGGCAGCGAGGGTGTGATATCTAATAGGATGGAAATGTGAAGTATGACCAGATTTATATGTTCATAACAAATGGCACAGGAAACTGTAAGTACCAAATAGTGTTCCAAATATTCATAAAGTATTGTCACAGAGTGAAAGTCAAAGCCACCAACATAGTGACAGACGCACTACGATTAATCTGGCTTTCCTGAACCCACAGAAGGCAGCTCATCCAGCCAAATTGGGATGATGTGCGTGAAACAAAGATACAAGTCACAAACATTTGATTTATGGCAATGGCAGCTGAATAACTAATCGATCGTTGCTGGTAATCTATTTGCTCCATCTTGACTATAACATGTCACGCGATATCATTATCCTCATGTAGCCTGTCCTTTATAGAACGTCGCTCCTAACACAGTCTGTCTGAAATAAACTCTTTCTCTTACAAAAACTTCAGCCTCCGCCACAGTCATACCCAGGCATTCCTGGATATCTTGGTGCCGTCGTCTTCTTGGCTTACCCCTGACTTTTTTGTCTGGCACCATACCTTCCATTACTGTTTTATCAAGGCCGTTGTGTCTCTCGATGTTTTTTTTTTTTTTTAAATTTTGCTTTCGTCTTATTTCTCTATTCCTCAAGGTGGTGTGCGTTGCATCCGACTTCGGCATGCATTTTATGTAAGGGTCTGCTTCCTCCTGCATTTTCTAATGGTTTGATTCCCCGGGATAACGGCCGGTACTGTGATGGGGATTCCCCTAATCTCTCGATGTAACCATACAACACAATAAAATATGCTTGACTTCAGTCCGACAGATGTGCTGTATGTGAGGTAGTCAACAATGTCCTGTATGCACCCCGATTTTTGCTGTGTTGTACTATTTCGGATCTAGGTCTCTCAACAGACGCTCTCGCCATCGTATGGGCTGGCGGTCGCGTGGTCGTGCATAATCATGTGGCCACCAAAACGTCGTTCTGAGTGTCCATCTGTTATCTGGCATGCGCACCCCGTGGCCAGCCCAGTTATATTTGCGAGACGAGCTCAGCCTCCACGACGTCTCGAAACAGAGTGCGTTCTCTGGTTTCAGCATTGTGGATTCGATCTCTGATGGAGATCCCGAGGACGCGTCTTTCCCTTGCTCGCTGGGTAACTCGTAGTTTCTCTGCATCCGCGTCGCGTAGATTCCACACTTTACATCCGTAGATAATGGTTGGTATCACCGCACAATTGAAAAGGTGTGCCCTTGCCAAGATGTTTCTCAGATGCAAGAGTATGTGACAACAGTATTTAAATTTTCTGGTCAAAATGGAATTGATAAACCACGATATAAGGATAACAGATATCACGGACAAGGAAATCAGCGTTACAATAGGAAACCGTCAAATCCTCACACTCGCTATGGTCATATAAAATGTCAAACAAAAAGCCCTCTATTAATTCATCCAGTCTAATAGTGAACGGGTGCTGGTAATAGACCATCGGAAGACAGGTCAGTTTTACCCTACTAATGACAGGGCGTTGCTACGGTAATCCTGCTCAATTCGAGAGGAGCCGCAGACATTTTGGTTCACGTACCAGGCTGATAAGCCAATGGCATGAGGCTACCATGTGAGGGATTACGGCCGAACGCCTGTAAGCCGGAATCCAGCCCACAATCTCAGCACCACTGCAATGGGAGGCTTCGATATGTCGGGACCTGGGGCTCGCGCCTCAGCCCTACCCGGTCGAGCCGCAGAAAGAGGTCTATGCCGTCCGCCGATCAAAGCCGGCGGATAGCTGCTCGATATTCACCCTATACGGCGATGGGGTGCGAAACCACCAACATAAGACTTAGTTCTTGGTCTGGGTGTCGAAAACAGAAGAGCAGCCACCTCACAGTGAACTGTCGAGACTCAACCCATGACCATGAGATATGTCCGCACACCAGGCGAACAACATCTCCGTGACATTACCAGGCTTGTCCCCTGGTTAAATGCACTTCTGCCTCGATCTCTACCTCTCTATGCTTTCAGCCATACCAAAGGACGCAGAAGAGATGCAGACTAGCGGACATTGCACATCTGCCCTATTGTGTCAACCTCCCAGGTGGCGGGGAATGCTAAGCGTACCATCACTGCGGAGAAGCCTAAAAAATAAAGGGAGCAAAGAGATACTCCACTCACATGCAAATGCTACGTTTCTGGCAGGACGTGAGGATCCTGGGATTCAGACACACTGGACTGCCTCTCTTCCGGGTTAGTACAAACTAGTACATAGTCCATATCATATAACATATCTCATATATCATCACCGCACCCTATAGACACGAGTAGTGAAGACTCGTTAGTCCTGTAAGACAACTTCCATAAGAGAGACAACTCTGATCACAAACAACTGCTGCCTTGCAGATAGGCTAGGGACTGCCAAAGGCTAAGGAGGGCATCCCTACAGAAACGCCTGTTGAAATCGGATGCACTGGGCCACAGGCTTAACGAAACAGTGCAACGTAAATCGCAGTATGATGACAGAACAACCGATCAGAAAAAAGTATGGCGCTCATCCTGCGGAGTCCCGCCAGGCAGCGAGAGTGCCGGGCCTCACGCCTCGAAGGGGCCCACCCTTGACTACTGGTGGTCACCCACCCATGTGTTGTGGATTCAAGGCACATGGCTATGGGGCATTTTCTATTGACCAAAAACTCAAGTCCCTCAAAATACTACAGTGGAATGCGGAGGGAGTCATTAACAAAAAGCTTTTCCTAACACATCACTTGCATGAAGGTAAGATTGACGTGGCATGTATCCAAAAAACGCACCTCAACAGCAACCATAAATTCTCAATCAGAGGATACCAGGCCTTCTGCCTGGATAGAGAAGGTCACAAAGGAGGGATTCTGATACTGACCCGTAACTGCATACCGAGTAGTGCGGTATCTGTCAATCACACCGGACAAGCAGAAATTGTAGGAATTGACATAATGGCTCAAGAGACGAAGATCCGCATCTTCCACCTGTACGGAC
The DNA here is from genome assembly GCA_036924085.1 of Ariolimax columbianus. Classification (NCBI taxonomy): domain Eukaryota; kingdom Metazoa; phylum Mollusca; class Gastropoda; order Stylommatophora; family Arionidae; genus Ariolimax; species Ariolimax columbianus. The sequence goes on from JAVGWX010000011.1 coordinate 64,549,756, forward strand.
CACCAAATAAAGATATATCGCTCTCGAGTATGGACGTCAAAAACTCCAACTGCCACTCGGAGAGATGGGGATACTCGGACACAGAAAGCAGAGGTGACGAAGTGGAAGATTGGGAGATAGACACAAATCTCCATCTAATCAATAGGCCAGAGGATAGCCCTATCTTCTATTCTAGAACATGGCATACCACCTCTACTCCAGATTTGGCCTTCTCCACAGTGGACATTCATCATAAAATAGACCGCCAGGTGCTAAACCAATTGGCAGGTAGCGACCACAGGCCAATTAGGCTAGAAATTGATATGGAAGTAGGCCCACAGGAAACAAAACCTCTCCCATGTTGGAAGTACAAACGAGCCGACTGGGACAGATTTGGAAGCCTGACAGATGGGCTGTGTGAAATCATCAATACACGGAACAATAAAATGAAGCCCATGGTGGAAAGCCTAAGCAAAGCAATAATGCAAGCTGCCACTGAAACCATCCCAAGAGGGGCAAGGAAAAATTATAAGACCTATTGGAATGATGAGTTGCAGAAAGCGGAAGACGCAGTCACAAATGCTAGCAACATGGCAGAGCGAGAACAATCTATGAAGGCAAATATCGCCCTCAAAGCCGCCACGGCGAAATACAAATACACTCTAAACCAAACAGCAAGATAAACGAGGAAAAAACGACATGTACAATATTCTCGCTATCAATCAAACCCCAAAACACCAAATTAAGTCTATACGGCAAATACCTGCAGCAAAACGACAACCCAAACTACCTGGAAGCCACATTTTATCGGCGCATGACATGGAAAAGTCAGATCGAGAAAAACCGAATGAGAGCTTGACAAAGAATGGCAATCATGAGGAAACTTGCTGGCACAAGCTAGGGAGCAGACGAAAGTATACTAAAGAAACTGTACACTGGAAGAGTGAGACCAGTTCTCGAGTATTGCATTGCGGCATGGACAACAGCAGCAAAGGCGAACTTCGATAAAATTAGCAAACTCCAAAACCAAGCCACGAGAGTTATAACAGGAGGCATGAAGTCAACGCCAATTGTAGAACTTGAAAAGACTACAAAACTGCAATCCATGACCGACAGAAGAGACTGCAGAGCCCAGCTGCAATCAGAGAAACTCAGAAGACTGACTGACCATCCATTGCACAAGAGACTAAACAATTTCGGAAATGGGAAACTAAAGCAAAGAAACTTTGCAGAAATAGCCAAAGCAAAGATGCACGAAAACCCCATGAACGCACTAACACCAAAGCCCATCCCTACAGTATGAAAACCTACCTGGAGGCAGCATATATTTCCAGAGGTGGTAGAAAATATACCAGGTATTGGAAACAAAAACTGCCAGTCTGAAAAAGAAAGAAGAGATACTACCCTGAGTTACATAACGGAAAACTATCCAAGCATGGAATGGACCCATGCATACACCGACGGTTCTGTAACAAATACAACACAGAACGGAGGGGCAGGAGCATTCCTGAACCTACCAAATGGCAGAAAAATAACACTGTCATTCGCTACTAGAAAATACACAAGCAATTTCAGAGCGGAGGCAGAGGCACTGAGGGCGGCAGTGGAAGAAATGGTGACAGGTAAAAGGAATGAAAGCCACATAGTCCTGCTTACAGATGCTCTGGCCGTAGTCACAGCACTAAAACGCCAGAAAAATACTGAACTTAATGATTTAAGAGCAGTACTCTGTTAACTATGCCAGCAGTCCGCACCAAAAAAGGGTAGTGGTGCAGTGGGTTCCATCTCACTGCAACATCCAAGGCAACGAGGAGGCAGACAGACTGGCAAAAGAAGGTGCAAAACTACCACAACCAGATACTAGTATGACATAAGAAGAGTCAAAACGGCTTATTAGAGCTAGATACATGACCAAATGGGAAACCGAACATACTGGCTACACCAAAAACGATGCATATTACCCATTTGAATAGAAGATAGCAGGTCGTGGTCTTCAGACTTCGCACTGGCCACAATAGACTGAGGTACCACCTATTCAATACATTGAAGATAGGTGGCACCGACGAATGCCCATGTGGTACCGGGAAAATGACCGCTGAGCATTTGCTGCAAAACTGCCCGACATACGAGGATCAGAGAGAGCAGATGTGGCCATCACCAGTGGCAACACTAGAGAAGCTCAATGGCAGTGTCGACAGCCTCAGGATGACCGCTGCCTTTTTTGAAAAAATAATGGTTACTGTCTGACTGCGTACGATGAAGAAGAAGAAGATATAAAATGTCACAGAAAATTAATGACAAATGTGCCTACATTAATCATGCATATCTCTAGATGACGAAATATACAGCAACTGGTAAAACACGATTCCAGCCTCCGTACACTGGCATATGATCAGACTCTCTATTTAAAGGTTGAATCAAATCCAATGGTTAACTCAGGAAAAACCAAAAAGTCTACTTTCAACCATCTTTTGTGGAGTAAACTAAAAGTGAACCATCACCTTGGTTGCTACGTGACGTTTTCTGACAAAACCTGAACACATATCAGTCGTTAATGGTGTCAAAAAGTATGTACAAATTAACTTAACGTAATTATACGAGTTTAGATGACTCTACAGAGTCTGTATACAACCAGTTTCTTGGATGGTAGTTGTTACTTATGTGCGAGTCTATCTTAGTAGACTCAAACACTAGAGCTAAGCAGACCCGCAGCCAGTTAGCTGCTGTTAACGAACCACGTGGAGAAATGTACAAATAACTTGGGTAGACTTTTAAATTTGAATTTTGCCTGGGCAGCAGTCGTTAAGCCTACTCTTTTCGATTTCCAACTGCCAAGGAATTTTTAACGTGCTGGACACTGACACACGAGTCCGATCTCACGTGAAAAAAATCCCAGTCTTCACTGTGATTTGAACACGCGACATCCGGCACCCGAGGCGGACACCTTTCCTCGAGACCACTGTTAATTCTGAATTTTGGTTGCCAATTCAAAAGTGCTCCTAAACATTACTTCAGCTTTTAACAATAAAAGATTTCACATCTCAGCACAAAAACACTCAATAACGTAGTAAAAAGGTAAAAACAACCTCAAAATAACCACTGCTGTCAGCAATGAAGTGTTAGAGACATCCTGTTACTAGGTCTCAGCTTTTCTATAAGATAGGGAGTCCAGCTTCGTTCTCCAATCTCATTCTTTCTCTAACATTAAGCCAGTAATGTAAAGTCAAGTCGACTGAAGCGTGTGGATAAATATGATCGAACCCGGTACCATTGCGGTGGGAAGCATATGCTTTTCTTAACATTCTGATACTCAAACACTCAATAACATAACACATTAACCAAAGAATAGCGAACAAAAATCAATATCTGTCTGATTTATCGGTCTGTTAATCTCTCTTCAGCTCATAGCCAAACGCAGACATTTTCTCTGTGACCACATTCGACCGCTATCTTCCGCTTAAAACATTTCATCAATGAAAATATCGCCTATCTGTTGACTCGGCCCAAAAGCAGAGCAGAGAATAGTAATATTGCAACCTGCCAGGCTTGTCATACGTTATGACTAATAAAGTTTGAGATTGGGGCGTGGCTGTTCCATTATGTAAAAAACTATAAACCACAAGTACAGAAAAGAAGACTTCTACATCACATTATCTACGCGCCATCATCTATTTTTCATAATTCTCATAACATAATTCACATCCCACAATTCACATCCCCCAATTCACATCACATCATTTATCTTCCATCATTTACATCCCATCATATACATCCCATCATATACATTCCAACATATTAACTCCATCCTATCAGGTCAGGTCATCCCGTAACCGGTAAGGTCGTTGGGGCACACATGAAGACATCCTCACAACTCCACGCCATCCCTCTCTGTCAGAAGCCGCTGCCTGTGACTCTTCTGGTCGGAGACTGGTCAATTCTTTTATGTTGTCTTCCCATCTCTTTTTGGGCCGGCCTCTTCGTCGTCTGCCATGCACCTTCCCGTGGAGGATTGTGTTTGCAAGACCATTTGATCTCGATATGTGACCGTACCAAGTGAGTTTCCTTCTTTTGACAGTTGCCAAGAGATCTTCGAAAGGCCCTATTGCCGTCGTAATTCTATTTCGGATTTCCTCGTTTGTAACTTGATCTTTGTACGTGACGTTAAAAAGTCTTCGGAAACATCTCATCTTCAAGGCCTGTATCCTTCGTTGAAGGTCAGCTGTAACTGTCCATGTCTCACACGCATAGAGAAATATTGACATGACCAGTGTACGCATTAGTCTGATTTTCGTGCGTAGTGCTAACCGTTTATCTTGCCAGATTTTGTTAAGCCGTGCAAGCGCCGCTATTGTATGTGCTATGCTGGCCAATACTTCACATTTTGATCCTTCATCACTGACAATCGACCCACGATATTTAAAACGGTCAACTACTTTGAGTTCTTGACCGTTTGCTTTTATCTTGCTGTTGAAGCCCGTAGCGTTGTTTGTCATTAGTTTTGTCTTTCTAGCGTTTATCTCCAGACCATAGTCAAGAGCTGTTTCATCGAGCCTTCTGACCCGTTCCTGGAGTTCTGCTTCTGAACCCGCCAACCCGTCGATATCATCTGCAAAACGAAGGTTAGTAATCGTTCGGCCCCCTATCTTGACAGTACCAACGTGACCTCCAAGTGCCTCACTCATAATTCCTTCAAGGAATATATTGAAAAGAGTTGGAGAGAGTGTACACCCCTGTCTCACACCAACTGATGTGCGAAACCAGTCTCCTCGCCTCCCATTCACAAGAACTGCACTAGACGCCTTGTTATACAGGTGTTCAAGGACCGTTATAATATTTCCATTGATATTATACATCCTCATGGTTGCCCAAAGCGCTTTATGCCATACCCTTTCAAACGCCTTCTTAAAATCCACAAACACATGATACAGTGTTTGCTGCTGTTCTAGATATTTCTCGCTTAGCAGCCTTAAATTAAATATCTGTTCTGTAGTGCTTCTTCCCTGTCTGAACCCTGCTTGCTCCTCGGCAATAATGTTCTCTGCTTGGGGTTTCAATCGGTCGAGGATTAATTTAAGCATGACCTTGCTAGGGTGGCTGATGAGGCTTATTGTTCTGTAATTTTGGCACAGCTTGAGGTTTCCAGACTTATGTAGCAGTATAACTATAGATTTCGTCCATAAGTCCGGCCAGTTTCCTGTCGCCCATATTTTGTTACAGATGTGTGTCAGGCCTTCCACCACTACCTCTCCACCTGCTTGTAAGAGCTCTGCTGGTGTATTGTCCACGCCGGCCGCCTTCCCTCTTCTCAATGTCTTCACCGCTGCAATTACCTCTTCCTTCGTTATCAGTTGGTTATCCTCTATATTTGTTGGTGTTGGGGGGAATGTTTTCTCAGGTTTGTTTCGCCCTTCATAGTTGTATAGCTCGGAACAGTACTCTGTCCATCTTTCCAGTACATCATTTCCCTCAATGAGACACTTGCCGTTTTTATCATGAATCATAAGGTTCCTGCTTTGTCTTGGTGTTACCAGTTCTTTGACCACCTTGTATGCTCCTTTAGCATCATTTCTGTTTAGTCTCTCTTCGATGTTTGCGCATTGCTCACATATCCACGCTTCTTTCGCCTCCCATCATATACATTCCATCATACACATTCCATCATAAACATGTCATGATATACATTCCATCATATACATTGCATCATATACATTCTATCATACACATTCCATCACATACATTCCGTAATCTATCTCCCATAATTTATATTCCATCATATACATTCCATCATACACAATCCATCATCTATCTTCCATCATATACATTCCATCATCTACATCCCATCATATACATTCCGAAATATATATCCCATAATTTACATTCCATATCAATCTTCCATCATATACATTCCACCATATACATTCCATCATACACATTCCATCATATACATTCCGTAATATATATCCCATAATTTACATTCCATATCTATCTTCCATCATATACATTCCATCATACACATTCCATCATCTATCTTCCATCATATACATCTCATCATCTACATCCCATCATTTACGTCCCATCATCTACATACCATCATCTATATCCCATCATTTACATCCCATCATCTACATCCCATCATCTATCTGTCATCATTTACATCTTATCATTTACATTGCATCATTTACATCTCATCATTTATATTCCATCCTATACGTCCCATCATCTATATTCCATCATATACATCTCATCATATACATTCCATCATCTATCTTCCATCATTTACATTCCATCATCTATCTTCCATCATTTACATTCCATCATCTATCTTCCATCATTTATATTCCATCCTATACGTCCCATCATCTATATTCCATCATATACATCTCATCATATACATTCCATCATCTATCTTCCATCATTTACATTCCATCATCTATCTTCCATCATTTATATCCCATCATCTACATCCCATCATTTACATCCCATAACTTACATCCCATCATGTACATCCCATCATCTACATCCCATCATCTACATACCATCATGTACATCCCATCATCTACATACCATCATCTACATTCCATTATGTACATCCAATAACTTACATTCCATTATCTAGATCCGTCTAAATTCGCAGAAACAAGAAGATGGACTACGTCAATTCAGATCAATATTTAATAACAACACAATAACCTGTGATATAAAAATGCGGTACATGACTAAAGTTTGGTTAGTTATCAGCTCACAGTCACATGTACCCTGGTCGACGAGGTAGGGAGCATGTCGCTACTCCCGAACTACAGCGTCCAATCAGGAATTATTTACCTGTGTCACTGGAAACTCGTCTTTACATCGTCCATGCACCTTCCCCTCGATCGTCTTCTCGCTCTCATCGGGCTGTCAGACGTTGTACATCAGTAGTGGAAGGTGATCGACCATCGCAATGCGACTGTCCTTGCTTCTCAATCCGCCTGTCCTGGAAACGCCGGAGGCCATTCGCAGGTGGACATTTTACTATCTCGTTCATTGGACATGACGCATGTTTGGCACTTAGCAGAGCGTTGATAGCGAGATGCCGTGAATCATTTTATTTCATTTCTTTTGTGTTGTTATATATGTTATTCGAGGACAGATATATACTTGTCCTGATCGTTGATACGAGCAAACGTTGTTTCAAACTGATTCAAGCTCAAGATATAGGACGACCGATGATGGATAAGTAGAGCATAATAAATAAGAATGGAATACATTTAGAGTCGTTAAATAAGAGCCATTTAATGTTAGTGCACGTTAAATATGAGACGTTTAAAATTTAATGCACTGTACTAGTTAAATAAGAGCCATTTAACATTTAATGTCCTGAACACGTTAGATAAGATCCATTTACCTTATAATGCAATGTACTGGTTAAATAAGAGTTATTTAACATTTAATGCCCGTACACGTTAAAGCTTCTCTAAGAAACAACACTAAAAACTAATCTGCAGCTCGTAAAATGAGACCAAAAAAAAAAGGAGCCGACAGATATAAACGTTAGTTTTCTTGATGGAATGAAAGGAAAAGACATATTTGCATTTTTAGGGTATTAAACCAGCCTTATAAAATGGGAAGCTGGTAATTACAGGACATTTTTGTTATTTGTTTTATTAATTTTATTTCGTTTCTGGCATGCCGTTTTAAAGGTTACAACTATCTGGTTTCTTCTTCTTCTTCTTCTTCTTGTTCTTGTTCTTCTTCTACTTCTTCTTCTTTCTCTTCTTATTCTTAATTTTCTTCTTCGTCTTCTACTTCTTCTTTAATTCTTCTTCTACTTCTTCTTTTTCTTCTAGGATTGCTCTGAAAAAGGTTGTTTTGTTATTATGTGTCGTAGTTATACAGCGAGGCTACAATATCTGAGCACGTCGGCCGGCACACTATGTCAGTCATCGTGACAGACGCGCAAGCCGTACTTCAGAAAGTACAGAAGGGATGGCTTAGGTACGAGTGGATAGCTGCTGTTGAGGCCTCAAACCTCCAGGCGCTGACCTAGATCTACTGTCCTGCTCATGCCGGGGTTCAGGGCAATAAAAGAGCTGACATCTTGGCTTCACGGGCTCCCATCATGGGCACATTGGTGATGGACAGAAGTTACATTTTGAAATCAATCAATGACCGCCTGCTGGATGAGGACACCGCAATAGATGAAGCAGAAATCCACAGACTGCAAAGTTTCGACATTAAACAAGGTTCGAGCGGAGTGGGGTGCATGAGAGGACGGCGCAGGAGCGTGTACAACCAGCGAGCTACAGGGACCATCAGCATCCATACCTAACGCCATTTGATGAGAGAGACCTATGGGTATGCCCGAAGTGCAGTGAAGTCGATTCTTAGAAACAGAAACAGTGCCGGCACTAGGAGGCAAAATAGAGTCTAGACTAGCTCTGGTTCACTATCTCTGACGCAATTGGGTATCTATGAGTCGCTGACTCCTATCTGCCTGTTCCCTTCGTCTTCCGCAATCTGGCTTTCACATATAGCTCGTACCCATATGTGAAACCATTTCGTTATCGGCTTATGTTTTAAGCACAATATATTCACAACTGGAGTGGGTTGACCGAGCAGTTAAATACAGGTCTCAGGACAAAAATTACATCGGTTCAAAACCCTGGTAGAGACTACCTTTTTCTGGTCGGAGTAAAATAAAGAAAAAACCTAATTTGCACACTGCGTGACAATTTCATGGGTAATATCATTTCATTCCGCAGTTCTGAAAATAGTCGGAACCAAGCGATGGGAACAACGGAGTGATAGTTGTAATAATAGTGCAATAGTAGTAATTACAATAGTATTAGAAATAGTAATACTAATACTTGTAGTAGTCTTCTTCTTCTTCTGTGTTCGTTCTCAATCTCTCGTTACCAAGCTCTGTACAGGTCTTCGCAAGTAGCAGGATGTAGTCCGGAGAGCGGAATGCGTTGTGTCGCTAGTTTACAGCTTCGCTGCAATATTTGCACCTTTCGGTCCGACACATCCGTCTTCGGCGGCCGTTGTAGTAGTAATAGTGATATTATTAGTAGTAATAGTTGTAGTAGCAGTAACAATATTAGTAGTAATAGTAGCAGCAGTAGTAGTAGTTATACTAATAGTAGTAGTAATAATAATAATAGTAGTAACAGTAGTAGGAGTAGTATTAGTAGTAGTAGTAGTAATAGTAGCAGTAGTATTAAAAGTAGTAATTATAGTAGTAGATTAAGCAGTAGTAATACTTGCAGTAGTAATAGTAGTAATAATACTGGTAGTAATAGTAGTAATAATACTGGTAGTAATAGTAGTTAAAGTAGTAGTAGTAGTAGTAGTAGTAGTAGTAGTAGTAGTAGTAGTAGTAGTAGTAGTAACCGTTTAAGTATTACTAGTAATAATAGTTGTAATTATAGTAGTAGTAGTATTAATAGTAGTGATAGTGGTAGTAGTAGTAATACAACTAGTAGTAGTAGTATTAATAGTAGCAATAGTGGTAGTAGTATTAATAATACAGCTAGTAGTAGTAGTAGTCATAGTAGTAATAGAAGTAGTAGTAGTAGTAGTAGTAGTAGTAATAGTAGTAGTAGTAGTAGTAGTAGTAGTAGTAGTAGTAGTAGTAGTAGTAGTAGTAGTAGTAGTAGTAGCAGGACTGCAGTGTGTATTTATTGACACACCAATATATGTAGTAAATGTTCCATTGAATAAAGTCAGAGCTATTCTAAATGATCTACCACTTCCCTTGAGGAGTTTTTTTTCTGTTTCATTAACAAAAAATGTCTTCTAGGAAGGGAAGTAAGCAACGTTAAGTTTCGCAACTTGCTCTATCAAAACTAGAGGTTTCTGCATAAACGCATGCCAGCTATCGTTCATACCTGCATCTGTTGGTTCACTAAGGTTGGTAGACATACCTACCTTGCAGACCAGAACAAGGTTCAACTCCCTGTCTGTGAATGTAACACCTACTGTTGTAAATAGACAACCGGTATATTTTTTCCAGCACTTTTAAAAACCCGAGATGCGTTATTACCTGTCAATAAAGATCTATTTATGTATAGAACAAAATGTCTTTGTGTTCCGAGCCAATTTCTGTCAAAATAAGCGCGAGAAGAAAAAAATTACAACTTAGCGTATATCATCTGATAAAATTTAGAGTTACTACAGAATTATAACAAAATATCTTATACTTTTGAGCAGAGAGAGAAAAAGGTGGCGCTGTTTGTTTTGCAGTATCATAGTTTGAGATACTTCTGCTACATTTCTTTAGACAAACATCTATTTACGGCACATTAAACCCAACATCGCTTGGAAATTGAAACGATTTTGTTTGACTTATTTCTTAGTTTCATTACTTGCTTGATTAAAGTAATTGTTGTACTGGCTACACAAAAAATGATGCCTATTACCAGTTGAACAGAAGAGAGCAGGTCGTGGTCTTCAGACTCCACACAGGCCACAACAGACTGAGGTACCACCTATTCAATACATTGAAGATAGGTGGCACTGACGAATGCACTTGTGGTACCGGGAAAATGACCGCGGAACATCTGCTGCAAAACTGCCCGATATACGAGGACCAGAGAAAGCCCATGTGGCCATCACCAGTGGCAACACTAGACAAGCTCTATGGCAGTGTTGACAGCCTCGTGATGACCGCTGCCTTCTTCGAACAAATACAGGTTGACGCTTGACAGCGTACGAAGAAGAAGAAGAAGATGATGAAAATAATTGTTGCTGAATTTACCTATTATCAAAAATCATTGTCGTTTGAAATCATAATGCTATTGTCCGCCGACGCGATTGCTAGGACCGAGTTATAAAGGCCGGTTGTCGCAACGAATTATATAACTAAATTGTTTTGGTACTGTCATTACTCAACAACAACAAAAATGTCTTGCCGGGATTTTATCCAAGGTATTGAGAGGGCCCGATAAGGACAACAACGAAGAGTGACACAGTCAACCTGCTAGACAGGTCGTTAGAGGCGCTGAAGAAGGTGTGAATGCGACCGGCTACCACATCTTGAAGAAACATTACGCCACAAAAACATGACGTCTTTATACTGGTTTAGAAGACGATAGAATCCGGATCTCTGACTTGCCAGTTTTTGTCTTGGAAATCTGCCAGATTTGGTAACTGGGATGTTGGTACATTTTACAAACAGGGACATGCCACACATGTGCTACACAGGCGCTACTCAATTAGTTTTTGAGGCTGGCTGAAACAAAGGAAAAGAAGTTAAGAGGATGAAACTGAGAACATTTACAATTTTGCTGTCCTTTTTTATGCTGCTGAACTCAGAGCACATTAAAGAAGGCACACATCATAGTGAAGGTGTAGCTTTAATATTATCAATCAATCAATAGTATGCTTAGGCGATCGCATCGAATGGCCATGCCCATGACTATATCTGATGGCCGCGTCCCAGGTGGCCGGCAGTTCTGTTGGGGAGGTGGCGATCTGTTTTAGCCAGGTGTTGCGAGGGCGGGCCCAATGACGTCTCCTGCATGAGCACGGCCTTTTCCCGTTTCTCGTTCATGCAGCCTGTCGGAACATCTCGTGGGCTGGGACTTCTTGAGGGAGGCGGACAACGTGGCTGAAGAGGGAAAGGACAGGGCAATCAATCTTTGAGGCAATGCCTGCAATTTGAGTAGGTCGAACCACATGGATGTTGGAAATCTGGTCGTGTCAATGGAACCCGAGGATACCCATCTAGATGTGCGGAGGGAAGGCTTTAAGATGCTGCCAGTACCGCTGTAGTAGTGTTCAGGTCTTGGTGCAGTACAGGAGGATGAGAAGAAGGCAGGCGGAGTATATACGAAGTATGGTCTACAGGGAGAGCTTCCGTTGGGACCAGGCTCTGGAGAGAGCGTGCATGGATGAAGTCGCCAGGCCCATCCTACGGGTGATGTCGCGACTGTTGCGTATGTCAGAGGACTGCCTGCTACTCAAGCAGACGAAGTACTCGGGGGTTGCAAAAGGGTTATCTTTCACAGTGATGCTCAACGCAGAGAAGCACTTGGTGATGTTTTGAATTTTTGTTTTTGTCCAGGAGATGTGTAAGTCTAGGTGGGTAACCGACCGATCCAATGCCTCTAAGGCGCCTACTAGGACATGATAATCGATCTTGGCACGGTGTGACGACATTATCAGCGTAGACGACATCGGTTGTCAGGGAGTCGCCGACAAGGTTGCCTAGAATGTGGGCAGAAATGCACACAATCTGCATCGTGAGTTTAACCACCAACTTCACGTTATCTACGTTGACCAACGGACTGCGTTCGATTCTGTGTATAGAAATGCCCCGTGGAAGACCCTATCATGCATGGGTATGGGAGACACCCTTCTGGCCCTAACTGAAGAGCTCCAGTCACATCAGAGCCAAAATTCGGCTCGGACAGGATCTAACGGAGGAGTTCTCAACATCCGGTGTCCAGCAGGACTGCATTCTTGCCTCTGAGATTTAGTGCTGCGCCATGGACTGGATCCGCACACAGTCTGTTAATACTATCAATACGATTCGTATCGGTATATACAGAATGGACTACAGTACGGCCCAGACTGATACTAGGTACTTTCAAAACTGTCAAAGAGAAGATAAAGATAACCATTATTAAACGATTTGTACCAATGAATGATAAAGAAGACTCAATGAAAGAAGACATGTAAACCAGACTACGAAATATCGTAGTTGGAAATACGACTTACGTCTGGTCAGGCAAAACATACTGATCAGAAATGTTAGTCAGGGCCAGGCAAAACATACTGATCAGACATGTTAGTCAGGGTCAGGCAAAACATACTGATCAGACATGTTATTCAGGGTCAGGCAAAACATACCGATCAGACATGTTAGTCATGGTCTGAAAAATTTACTGGCAAAGACCCTGGCCTTGACTTCCCCCCAGTCTTTTCTGGACACATCCAACTGCCTTTTAGGCAGTCTGGCTAACAAGATAGGGGATTGGCGTGATGCCCATAGTAGTGAGCGACACACAAAAGAAGCCAATCATAGCACTCAGGATGTGAGGAAAGCTACAACAGACCGTCACTAAGCGCCCTTTTCAGGGCGCACAAAAGTGTGAATCCACCCATTGTGGGCATTTCTTCAACAACAGCAACAGCAACAACAACACCAACAAAATATCTCATATAAAAGGAGACATAAGACACGCTAAGGTTGGAAATAACATAATCGGTTGTAAAGAGATCATTGGGAAATACAGTTCAATGTTTGATTTCTCAGGAAGAACTATACACCAAATACATTTAAAGACATAATATTAAATAAGTAAAAGGTGTTACAACAAATGGAAGAAATAGATGATACAGAAAAACACTACTAACGTATTTCATGACCGTCCTTTTGTAGCCTACAGACATGATCAAAACTTGCGTTTGGGTTAGAAGCCGACTCAGCACTCATCTCATGGATCATCACATAAACCCATCTCACGGCTCACCACACCACCTTGCCCTGCAACTAGAATGGTGGTTTTGTAACCTGCCGCGATTTCGCCCAGACGCGCTCAATGGTCTTCCTTAATGCAGTATTTAAAAGGAAATAGAGATTCACATAAATGACACAGCTTCATTGGCCTTATTATTTGCCAACGACGCAGCATCGCAACAATTGGGGAGACTGGCCTTGAACTACTTGCTCGGTTCCGATACCACAACACCGTCTAGAAAAATTGCGGATCCCTATGATCAGCAGTCACTTCAATTGTCCCGGATACCAGAATAGTTCGGTTATTGATGTAGTTTTTTTGTTCACATAATGATCGGCACCGGTTTGAGCTAATGAATCATTTACCTTCCTTGTGCCATGGCTTAAACCGTATGTTTTTTTAATACATTCCATACCTTTGGGTAGGCTCCTCTGTATATTCTACTCTTCTGATCTCTCTCTCTCTCTCTCTCTCTCTCTCTCTCTCTCTCTCTCTCTCTCTCTATTGAACGGATGGTCTTGGTCTTGGCGTGCATTTGTTAAAGACATGTATTCTACAGTGAACTCCACGATTTTGATGATGATGTCTAGGGTTATAAACATGTGTTTTATAAGCAAAGAGACAGGTGTCCAACGCATGTGAGCACCTTCTACACTTGAGTTTAACAACTTATATTATTTGTTCAGATTTGTTAGCTTCCTTTTTGTTCTATTCTTTATGTTCAGTCCGACTCCTAATAAAAGTCTTAATTATAAGACTGATACTATACTTTGATTACGCTAGATTTTAGCTATTCGTCTTTTCCAATTACCATTAGCCTCTACTTTTGCTGCAGTTGCTCTTAATATTAATAGTTGTACAAACACGAAGAAACACCTCAATATTTTCCTTACTTTCTAGCGTGCTATCAGTGCAAATTCCTTCAGCTATATCAAGTGTTGATTTATGCGTCAAAAAGAGATCTCTGAGAGGAATGAACTCATCAATTCCTTTTGGTAATAAATGTAATTATTCACTTAAGAATTTCTTCTGAGTTTTATCTCTTTTACATGTCATACAAAACCTCAGAACGTATGTGCAGCTTTACCTGTGATTGACTGAAGAAATTGAATATCCATTGTAAAAGTGGTAGCTGATATCTTGTAACTTGTTAACTTAGATCTGGCAAATGTAAAGTGTTCTAGAGCCTGTCGAGCCCTATCCTGGACCCAATCATTAAGATGTTTTGCTTTTTGTTATTTTACCCCCCCCCCCCCCTAATATGTTTTGGCCATTGCGCAATGTTTCACTAATTCTTCTGCTTTTTATGGAAGTACTTTTTCCCCTTGCACACAACTAATGAGATTATGAGATTTTGCAGCCTGATTGAAACGAAGACGCATCATTAACAAAAAAGTTGTATGTTGTAAAGTTATGCTTTGTTCAAATCGTTCTTACATTTCTAGACTTCGCTGTGTGAGTCAAAGCCACAGCTGCAACATCCCCGTCATATTTAGTTAAAATGTTCGAAGGGTTTGGGATTTCTCTTCTTGTTTGCAAATTGCTTCGTGAAAACCATTGGGCAATTACTGCTGGTGCCCTTTCCTTCATCTCTTACATTTCTTCCCCCAGCTTCATCTCATTTGACTGAAACTTGCAAACCGAGCAGTGCCGTGCGTTATGTAGAAATCTGTTCCCAGCCATTCTCTTTATACAACTGAGGTTGCTAGTTCCATGTAAAACTATATTTAGTTATCTTTTTAATAACAAAAATGGTGGGTCTCAAATTCCAAGAGAATCATCCACAAGCAGTAAAGGAACATCTCAAAAGATTGCCTTCTTGTACAGTTAAGTTGTTTTTTGTGTTCTTTAAACTTATGGAGTTCCTATGTGAACTTGTTGTGGTTGTATGTTCTTGTTATAGAATATTATGCTATGAATTACATACATCACATAGAGGCTCAATCTGCTTAAAGAAATGAAGAGGTTTGTTTGTTGTTGATTAACTAGGTCTGCCGAACTGTTGGCTCTTTCGTGCCACGAAAACGAAGGAACTTGCAGATGTTTTGTAGCTAGTGCAGTTGCATCATGTGTTAGTGATTGTTAGGATTTCTCAACAGTAACCTTTTTATGCAAGCTTTTATCTAACCTGCAACGACGGATATCCGTTTGCGTACATGACCGTTGTCCGTTTGCGTGGACTTATATTTCTCCTATTTTAACCAACTTCCCCATAATCTAGATATCGTACATTGTGTACTCAGTCTTTGCTTGTGCAACCAGCTAATCTATACAATTTGGACGAATCCTGGACAGGTCATTCAATAGTTTTTAACCGAAAAACAGTGCTTTTTATATTTACTTACATTAACAGCGACATCAGCAACTACAAGTGGCGTAAGAACAGACACAGGCATTTATTGAGTTGGAAAATCACGAACACCGGAACTAAACATTGAAGATAACGGAATTGAAGAAATCGACGTGAACGATGGTCAATTTCAAAGGTTAACATCGCCGATGAAAGTTTGCCAAATTGATCTCTTCAATTTCATTATAAGAAATATATACGTGATCAAGGGATGAGCGGTGTAGATGAACGAATCAAACTTTTCAGGAAAAACACCAATACATTAAAAAAAATTTCAAAACATCAATTCATCAAAGAAAAACCAAACTAAACAAAATACACTCCCTGGTCCGCCGGGGTCTTTGTGTATGAAAAAGACAAGAATAGTACCACTGTCCCACAGAGAGCCTGTAGTAAGAGGAGACCAACTGTGTGACATGGCATAACCCTGGCCATGGTTAAGTCGTTTGTAAATGTAGCATACATTATAGATGGCGCCTAACAGGCTGCGGGTCTATTTTTCTCTAGTGTTCTATTAAGATGTACTCGTACATCGGCTAACCTCCCTCCACGGTCCTTGTCACAACGCAGTGGGGTAAAAAGCTGATCGAGCCTAGCCCGCCAAGCAAGAAATCCTCCTGCCGGCTACATCCATCTCGCGCCCGAGCTGGGACCTGCGCAGGAACATCGACCCCTGTAGAAGTACAGATCGACTAAGATTAAGACACTGCGGTAGTCACACAAAAATGTCTTAGTATAAATAAATGCTTGTACCAAATAAAAACGTAGTTTAAAAAAAGTATTTATTACTTATTTATGTAGAAAGTCCTGGGCAAACGAAACGTGTAAGCAAGTATTACTATGTTTAAAGAAGGGCGTGAATTAACGCAACAATTTGCGCCTGGCCTTAGTCTCAGAAGATCTTTCGTTAACTCGCGTACGTCTTTAAACATCGTTACTAAGTTCTTCACTGTTGTCTTCGACACAGTTTTGTCGCATACACTGCCTGCATTATGTGATGAATGTCAGCTGGTCGGCATCCTTCAGCTGTTAGAAACCGAATCACCGCTCGCTGATCAACTCTGGGCGGATTCCATGTCCCACCCGCCATGTTTTCAACGGTCTGTTGGGGAAATTATGAGTTGAATGATAATTAAATTTTGCAAACTTGACGGTTGGTTCGTGCTATTTGCACTAGAAGTGACGTCATCATGCACGTCGTACGTATGTTAACTTGTTGCAATTTGGTCCGGTTTCATTTGATGACGCCTCGTATATAGTAAATATTAATATGTGCGGTTGTGGCAGTTATGATCAGATGGAAGGTGTAACTTGCTTGGGTATGTTTTGAGTCTTAATAATGGTATTGCTATTATTCGTTGCTATATTTCGTTATGTATTTACGTATACCTGATCCATCCTCAAGCGGAGAAAATTGTAGGTATTTT
The DNA here is from genome assembly GCA_036924085.1 of Ariolimax columbianus. NCBI lineage: Eukaryota > Metazoa > Mollusca > Gastropoda > Stylommatophora > Arionidae > Ariolimax > Ariolimax columbianus. Next base: position 64,566,957 of record JAVGWX010000011.1, read on the forward strand.
GTAGTTTGTAGAGCCGTATCAGGTGTTAGTGATTGTTGGGGTTCCTTGCAATAACCACGCTTCCCTATTTTCTGCATCTGCCTGACATGTCTGATCGTGTTCTCCTGCAATCCGTGGGTTGCTGTTTCGTCGTGTAACAGCTGCCCATTTATTGATTCAATTGTGTCTAATTATCCATATCTAATGTTTCCATTTTGGTCGCTTTTGAAGTCAATATGATTATTAGAAATCCATTCTATCTCGTGTTCTCTTTTCCGCATAATGTGTTATTTTTATTATTGTCAACATGGGAAACACGAATAAGAAAAGAGTAGGCAATTGCTAAACATGACATAAAGTAAGAAAGGGCAAATCTGTATGCTATGTGCGTGTCCTAACTGATGAAACAAATTTTCCTAACAGATGAAACAAATTGTCCTAACAGATGAAACAAACTGTATTTCCTAAGCACAAATAGAATTACAAAATGTCTGCAAATTTCAGCAAAGAGAGGCTTAAGTGCGCTAAATTGTGAAATGTGTAGGAATCTTGGGAACAAAGTTTGTCTTCATTTACATCTACAGACGTAGGAGATTTAACTGGAAACATGGATAAGAACAGAGAAAGATTATATTTATTTATAGGAGAATTAATGGGAAACATGGATTAAAACAGAGGAAGGTAATCTTTATTAACATTTGGCTCTTCTCTTGAACATAGGCTATCAACATGTCGCTTTTCTCACTGATTCAGTCCGTCGAAAAGTATAACAGAGCTGATTACAAAATGTCGCCTGACTGACCGTCACCCCGCAGTGTTCAGACTATATTTTTGTTCATCCCCAACGGAACATAGTAAATACCTTATCTAGTTTCGAACTTGTCTGCAGACTAAGAGACGGATACTCTAACCACTCATGGAAAAAGTGTGTCAACATGTGGAAGTTGTGTTGAGATATATTTGTGTGTGACAGTCTGCACGGCCAGGTGAAGAAGGTAAAGAATAGTAGGAGGAAATAGATATTGGGCATCTGACATTACAACATAGCAATTAGGGAAGAATTGCCCTAGTAGTAAAGATGTAAGACCAGTATATCTGACCGTCTATACTCAAGTTAAAGACATTCATACACAGTATGCCAATACACATTATGTCCGTGGTGCACACTAACTCGTCCGCTCCAGAATAAGAGAGGTCCTGGTGGTTGAACTGTCAAACGTAGATTCTGTGCCCTAAGTAACTATGAAGTCTTTTGCATATAACATCTGCAGTGAGGGAGGAGGAGGGGGGGGGGATATTTTGCGGCGAAGAAGAGGGGGGGGGGGGGGTTTGAAGAATTTGTGACGTGCCACAATCAGTTTTAATGTCTTTTATTTTACAGTATTATTAGTATGTAAGATTATCAATTTCTATATTTCGACGTGATGTCCTACAATCAATATTATTATCGTCCTTTTATGTTAAGGTATTGTTAGTTTTTCAGCTTACAAAGTCTATTAGATTATGAAGTCTATCATATTATCAAGTCTATTAGTATTGTTAGTCTATCAAATTATCATGTCTAACAGAATATCAAGTTTATAAGATTATCATGTCTAACAGATTATCAACTCTATCAGATTAACAAGTTTATCATATTATCAAGTCTATCAGATTAACAAGTTTATCATATTATCAAGTCTATCCGATTATTAGGTCCATTAGATTACCAATTCTATCAGATTATCAGGTCCATTAGATTATGAAGTCTATTGGACTGTCAAGTATTTTGTTAGTGTATCAAATGATTAAGTCTAACAGAGTAACACAATGATCAAGTCTAACAGAGTACCAATTTTTCGTATCTTATTTTTTCTACTTAATCCTTACAACAGGTATGCACATTACAAAGTGTAAAATGAAATGTCTAAGAAAAGCCACCAATATTCCCAGGAAAGATGGAATGATAAATCGTAACATACTGATAGAACTACTTACTACTAGTGTTAAATACATAGCAGGAAAAAGACGCGAGAGACTCAAATACTAAGCAAGAGAAAGACGCAAGAGACAGGACAATACAATATGTGCAACTACCTACTACTTTACGGGGTTTTTTCCCGTGGGTAGTGAATAATCGTGGATGATTTAAAACACAAAACGATGTTCGCACAAGGCATATTTGAAACCCACTCTAAGCTTTATATCGAAAAGCTGCCCAAGCATGGACTGGACCCATGCATACACCGACGGTTCTGTAACAAACACTACACAGAACGGAGGGGCAGGAGCATTCCTGAACCTACCAAATGGCAGAAAAATAACACTGTCATTCGCTACTGGTAAGTACACAAGCAATTTCAGAGCGGAGGCAGAGGCACTGAGGGCGGCAGTGGAAGAAATGGTGACACACAGTGAAAATGAGAGCCATATAGTCCTGCTGACAGATGCTCTCGCCGTAGTCACAGCGCTAAAAAGCCAGAAAAACACTGAGCTTAATGACTTAAGAGCAGCACTCTGCAAACTGTGCCAGCAGTCCGCACCAAAAAGGGTAGTGGTACAGTGGGTCCCATCACACTGCAACATCCAAGGCAACGAGGAGGCAGACAGACTAGCAAAAGAAGGTGCAAGACTACCACAAACAGATACTAGTATGACGTACGAAGAGTCAAAACGGCTTATCAAAGCCAGATACATGACCAAATGGGAAACCGAACATACTGGTTACACCAAAAACGATGCCTATTACCAGCTGAACAGAAGAGAGCAGGTCGTTGTCTTCAGACTTCGCACTGGCCACAATAGACTGAGGTACCACCTATTCAACAAATTAAAGATAGGTGGTACCGACGAATGCCCGTGCGGTACCGGTAAAATGACCGCTGAACATCTGCTGCAGAACTGCCCGACATACGAGGATCAGAGAGAGCAGATGTGACCATCCCCAGTGGAACTGCAAGACAAGCTCTATGGCAGTGTCGACAGCCTCAGGATGACCGCCGCTTTTTTCGAAAAAATAATGGTTACTGTCTGACTGCGTACGAAGAAGAAGAAACCCACCGAACATTCACAGTACAACCAGCTACAAGCACAAAAAGGCATAACTGCAAATTAATTAAAGAAAGGTCCAGATTAGAAATTAGGAAATATCATTTTAGTCAGAGAATGATAAATGCTAAGATACATTGATATAGGAAATAATGTGCGCAGGGTGAGTTAATGCATTCAAAAATAGATTGTATACATATAGTTATTTTAAGATCGAGGGGAATAGAAGAAAGTAGTTGTATACAGACTAAGCAGAATCTTCTGAACCAGTATAAAGAAGGGGAGTAAAAATAAATGAGACTGACAATGACCGATGCCAAACGCTTAACATAAGATAAGGGGTGACACATTTGTTTAGGTTCTAGAAGCAAGGTAAAACATTAAGGAGCAAGGTAAAACATCTAACAGACAGGTAAAACATCTAGGAGCCAGGTAAAACATCTAGGAGCCAGGTAAAACATCTAGGAGCCAGGTAAAACATTTAGCAGTCAGGTAAAACATATAACAGCCAGGTAAAACATTTAGGAGTCAGGTAAAACATCTAACAGCCGGGTAAAACATTTAGGAGCCAGGTAAAACATCTAACAGCCAGGTAAAACATATAGAAGCCAACCAAAACATCAAGAGCCAAGGCAAAACATCAGAGAGCTAGGCAAGGCATCAAGAAGTCATGTAAAACATCTAGGAGCCAGGTAAAAGATCTAGAAGACACGGTAAAATATCAGAAAGCCAGGTAAAGCATCAAAGAGTCAAATAAAATATTAAGGAGCCAGATCAAACATCTAGGAGCCAGGTAAAACATTTAAACATTTAGGAGAAAGGCAAAACATTTAGGACCCAAGCAAAACATCTAGGAACCAGGCAAAACATCTACGACCCAAGCAAAACATCTGGGAGCCATGTAATACATCTAGGAGTCAGACAAAACATCTGGGAGCCAAGTAAAACATCTAAGAGTCAGGCAAAACAGCTGGGAGCAAGGTAAAAATTCTAAGAGCAATGCAAAACATATATGAGCCAGGTAAAACATCTAGGAACAATGCAAAATATATAAGAGTCAGGTAAAACATTTAGGAGTCAAGCAAAACTATGTGTTTTACTATTATGCCGAATACAAATTGAAACCTCTAACTATACGGTCGAATATGAATTGAGACCTTTAACTATACGGTCGAATATGAATTGAGACCTTTAACTATACGGTCGAATATGAATTGAGGCCTTTAACTATACAGTCGAATATGAATTGAGACCTTTCACTATGCGGTCGAATATGAATTGAGACCTTCAACTTTTCGGTCGAATACGAAATACGAATTGAGAACTGGAGCTCACATATCACATGTTAAAGATCATTTTTCCATTTATTTCCTGTCACGTTTTCTAATCCAAGTTATACCTATTACGCTGGTTGTTTTTATCCTGTATTGTCAAGAAGCCAAGTTGTTCTATTTTGTTCGTCATTTACACAACAGTTCAGTTGCAATAGTGTTCCTAAATATGTCATTAAATTAACCGTCTCTTGTGTTGCTACTATTTATTTTGTGATAAGCTGATGTTAGTTTTGGCAGTGTTTTAATCACACAATTCAGATTATCGGAATGTGCTTTTAATAGGGCGTACTAATGCTGAGTAATGGTGATGATTCTCTTTCACTTAGATTGCGTGCATTAGTCAAATCGAGGCCTGCTATTCACTCATTTCAGTGTCTCTATTATTCTTAACTTTAAAATACCGCCCACTCGCATTATTTTTTGCCACTCTCCATCTTCTTTTACACTTTGTTTTTCATAGAAGTTTCAAATTCAGATTCTAATAACTTCTATTTGCATTCTGTTCTATCATTTTTGCGAATGCAACGCTGTGCAGTAAACATCTAACACACTTACCTGTTATGACCTTTTGTGTCTTGACAGACGGTCCGTAAGCTGGTCTGTTGTAGATATGACGGTGGCTGTATCTGTCCTGGAGGGACCTTATGTATGTGTCCTGAGTCACTCTGTGGGTGTCAATTCCAGGACCCATGGTCCTGACATTTCACGTTTCAAGTTTTAAGATGCATTTTCGCCTTTCGAATGGTGTTCGATCTGTACACACAGGTGATGTGTCCTCCCCAGCTTAATTTTGACCTAGTTTGCCTGGGCAGCCATTGAACAGCCGATATGGAGAAATGCCTTGCCCATTTTGCACTCTCTCCCCCCCCCCCTCCCCCCAGCTGATGACATCCAAGAAAAGAACAGAGTCCATGGCTATACCTGAAAGTGACGTCACTGGTCAAAGGTCAACAAGTTTGCCCAGTTTTTCAACGTATGATATATCAAGTTATAGATGGTGCGTACGTGCGTGGTCGATTCAATGAATCCAGATAACGACAAACGATGGATAAGTATCAATAGTGAAGTTTGGCTAATACTAAAGAGTAAATCAATAGCACCACACCGTTGCACAGTTGAAAACTGTTTCCGAAGCACACCACAGTAACAAACAGATCCGCCATCTTGAACACCGGAAGTCCCTTACCTACATACCTACATACTTACTTTCAAACTTACCTACACACTTACCAACATACCTACATACTTACCTACATACTTACCTACATACCTACTTGCATACTTACCTACATACCTGCATACTTACCTACATGCTTAACTACATACTTACCTACATTCCTGCATACTTACCTACATACTTATTTACATACTTACCTACATATTTACCGACACGTACTAACATACTTACCTACATATCTACATACCAACTTATATACTTATCTACAGACGTATTAAACTGACACATCTGTATACTTTGATTTTTACCTTCTCACGTCTACCAATCTAATACTAAGTTACCAATCTACATAACACGTTATTTATATAATTAGCTATCTAACTACATAATAACATGTCTACCTACATACATGCATACTTATCAACAAAACCAACATTTATCTGTAAAATATGTTTTTCTGTTGGTATGTCTGCTGTTATAAATGTTCTCAGCCTGTTTCTCTGGCGGGATGTTCGTCTTATTGTATGTTTATCTGTTTGACTATTTATTAATATATTCATCGAGTCTGTCTTTTAGTTCGTATTTCTATCTGGATTTCATTTTGTCTCTTTGTTTGTCGTCCCTTCGGCCTTTCAAATTGTCTTTCAGTTTGTCTATCTAACTATCCGTCCGTATATAAATCTAATTTACTCACTCAGCTCCCCCCTTTCTCACTCTCAATCAGATTCTCATTAATCATTCTCACCACGCACAAAGCTCAGCCCTGATTCACATTTCTCAAGTCATTCAAACGAATGAGTCCTCTAATGGAAGGGCCAGTTTTGCACAGCCAAATAAATGAACCCTTTACTTTATTAAGACGGATTGAACACATTTTCATAACTTCATTGTACCATGGTCCTAAATACAATCTTGTGAAACTGAAGACATGGATACATGATCAGGGTGGCCAAGTTTGAGCTCGTACTGTGTGAAGTTCAGTGTAACATTTTAAGGATCCAGTGAAGCGAAACCAGTATCCTACGTGTGTCATGGGACCTTTCACTGCTTAAGAAGAAATAAGTCAATTACATGTTATAATATACGACTGAACAGAGTTGTACGTGTGACTGGCAACCATGCCACGTTAAACAAATGGCTACCGAAACCACTACTGCAATGTTACACAAAGTGCTTTGCTGTTGATATCCAGTAAGAGACTTTCACGGTAGTAACCCCATGCGTCAAATGTAGTGAGATGGAGGAAGAGAGAAGAAGAAAGGCGACAAATAGGGAAGTTTAATAATAGCTAATCAAGAAACTATAATCTAACTGCTATAGCTGAACCCATAAACACGAGGCAGTCAAACCATTGTTTCTCGCTTGCCCAGTGCTCGTCATAGAAAAAATGTTAGGTCCAATATAGTAACAGGGAATATGTAGGTACTTTGAGGCGAGTTTTAAACAGAATTTGTGTTCGTGGCAACGATTAATCATGAGACAAATATTTATCTGCACTCGAGTAACAAACATAACGAGCAATTGAAAAGAAAGTGAAGTATTGGACAGTACGAAATTATAGAACACCGGTCCTCCAGTTAACTCAAGATGGTGTTTGATTTGAATTGACAGTACAGAGATCTATAGCGTTTCAGATAAGTATTAGTGTTGAGAATTAATTTGTGTAATAATAACATAGTTGTAATTGTAGTTTACTGTAGCATACGTATTTTCAAAATAGTGGCATTGTTATAACATTAACAGATAGTTAGTGACTTGACATAATTAAATAGTGTGGAACAGTGAGCGGTAGTAACACTCAAGTAACACTAGGCCTAGTCGTTAGCGATACGTTGTAGAAAGGTAAATACCAGCGAATTTTTTTTTTTTTTTTTGGCATGCTTTAAGAAGTATACATTGTATTATGTATTAATATAACTTATTGGCTAACGGTAATAAATAGCATAATTAGTATGGCTACCAAGACGAGACGAAATGCTGCGAAGAAAGGCCAAGTTAGATTGTGTGAGTTGTGTGGCGGAAATGTTAGTATTACTAGTGTAGGGATAGATAGGCCTACAAAGTTGGAAGATGAAGGAAAAGTTATATGTAAAATATGTAGAGTCGAAGAGAGGCAGGCACAAATGGAGTGCGATATAAAGAACAAATTAGAAGAGATTGGAGGAGATAGAAAAGAGGCAGATGAAATTAGAAGGGAAACAAGTGAAAATGAAGAAAATTTTAAAGAAGCTGCAGTCAAGGTGTAGTCAAGGAAGTAAGGGAGATTTTAGTAAGGAAACAGTTCACAGGGCAGAGAGCTTTGGAGAGAAGTATGCACATATAGGTGAGGGGTCAGTATTGGTAGTAGGAGATTCAGTGATGAGAAATGTTGGCAGACATTTGTCTAAACAACACAACATGTTTGAAAGAATGGATATTGGGGGAGCAAAAATAGATGGCATAGAGGGGAGAATAAATAGGATAGATGACAAATGAAACAGCCATGTTGTGGTATTGGTAGGAACAAATAATGTAAAGAGAGATGGTATAGAAATAATTATGGATAAATATAAAAGTATTATGGGAACACTTAAGGAAAAAAAATTTAGAAAGGTCACAATGATGGGCATTTTAGATAGAGCATATGGGTCAGACTATCTAGACAGCAAGATAATATGTATCAACCTTAGGTTACAGGTGATGTGTGCGGACATGAGGATTGGAATTTATTGATGTGAAAGTAGACACAAGTAAAATGTTAGAAAGGGGAGGTTTACATCTAAATTAGATAGGACAGCATGTTGTAGCAAAGTATATATTTAATCATTCTGTTATAAATTTAAACTAGTAAGGCCTATGAAGTATGAGACTAAAAATAGGCCTCCAATAGGGTGCTATAGAGGATGTAGTCAAAGAGGAGAGTTGGGGTCAGGAAAGTGTGAAATAAGTAGTGGAAAATCAAACACTAAAATGATAAAGCAGAGAAGCAAAAAGTGGAAAACCAACAACATTACAAACTAAAATGTTTTTATGCAAATGTGAGAAGCATAGTAAATAAAAGAGAAGAATTGGAACTGTATCTAGAAGAAGAAAAACCAGATATAATAGGATTAACAGAATCATGGACATATGAGGACATTGCAGATAGTGAACTTGAAATAGAAAGATATACAATGTTAAGGAAAAATAGGATAGTTGGAGACAAGACTAAGGGAGGTGGCGTTTTATTATACTGTATACATTCTGTTAATATAACGATCAAAGATGATTTATCGTGTGGTAACACAAATGAAAGTGTATGGGGAGAAATAGAAAGTGGGGGTGAAAAAAACAGTGATTGGAGTGTGCTATAGATGTTCATCAAGTCAAAAAGAGGAAGACGAGGAGCGAATCAGTAGCATAGCAAAGGCAAGTGAAGGGAAATTATTATTAATGGGGGATTTCAACTTTCCAGAAATAAAATGGAATGTGGCAGAAACAATTGTAGAGTCAAAACCTTTTGTTAAGTGCATAACTGACAATTTTTTAATTCAACATATAGAAGCAGCCACCAGAGGAAAAAACACACTCGAACTAGTTTTTACTGCAGAGGAAAATATGATTGAAAACGTTACCGTTGGGGAACTGTTTGGCTCAAGTGACCATCAAATCATCCGTTGGGATCTTATTGCAGGGAAAGAAGTAAACATAAACACGCGAACATACGACTACTTTAAGGCAGATGTTAAGAGGATGAAAGAGTCAGCGAACCACACAATCTGGAAAGATATTGTCGTAGGAACAGATGTTGAACAGGAGTGGGAGAGTTTTAAAACAGTTCTAGAAACGCTAAAAGAGGAATGTGTTCCATGTAGGGAGGTAAACCGCAAGCGTAAAAAGTGGATAACTAGATTTGCAGTGAAATGTAGAAGAGCAAAAAATAAAGCATGGTTAAAAATATATAGAGGCAGGTAAATCAAAAGAAACATATTTCAAATATTTGGACAAGCAGAACATTTCTCAGAAAGCGAATAAAACGGCAAACATTGACTTCTAAAAAAAACTTGCTCAGAGGATCAAGACTGACAGTAAAAGCTTTTCTCTTATGTTAGAAATAAACAAAGAATGAAAGACAAAGTAGACCCTCTCATAGACAGTACAGGGAAAATAATAAGTGAGAATAGGGAGGCAGCTAATCTACTCAATCAGTACTTTGGCACAGTCTACACAAGAGAGGACTGCTCCAAGATCCCAGAGCCTATAGATATTTTTCAAAGAGACCTGGAAATAGCGGGATTAAGATCAATCTGTATTACAGAGGAAACAGTTTTTAAAAAATTGGAGGGGTTGAAAGTGGATAAATGTCCAGGTCAAGATGGCATTCATCCAAAATTGCTGTTTGAAATTAGAGACCAACTAGCAAAGCCATTGGCTATATTATGTTCTCAATCACTTACAAAAGGGATTGTTCCACGGGATTGGAAAAATGCAGGAGTGATCCCCTTATTAAAAAAAGGCAAAAAATCAGATCCAGCGAATTATAGATCGGTGAGTTTAACGAGCATAGTCTGTAAATTGTTAGAGTCAATAATCAAAGAACACATTGTAATGCATGTAGATAAATTCAATCTAATTAGAAATAGTCAGCATGGGTTTACTACAGGGAGATCATGCTTAACAAATCTATTAGAATTCATGGAGGAGGTTACTAAAATGATAGATCAAGGAGAGCCAGTGGCCGTTATTTATCTAGACTTTGCAAAGGCCTTTGATAAAGTACCTCATCAAAGATTATTTCGAAAGTTAAAATCACATGAAATAAGTGGGGAAGTTGCCAAATGGATTGAAAATTGGTTATCGGAAAGAAGGCAGAGGGTGGGCATAAATAAGGAGTACTCTGAGTGGTGTGAAGTGAAAAGTGGTGTGCAACAGGGCTCGGTTTTGGGACCAATCTTGTTCTTGATATATATATAGATTATTTGGACATTGATATGGGATCCATGATTGCAAAATTTGCTGATGACACAAAACTATGCAGTAGTGTCTCATCTAAAGCGGAAGTGGATATATTGAGGTCGGATTTAGATAAAATTCGAGAATGGTCTGTAAGCTGGCAAATGGAGTTTAATGTAGATAAATTTACAGTCATCCACATGGGTAGATCCAATATGGAACATAATTACAGAATGAGAGAGAACAATATTAGAAAGATAGATAAGGAAAGGGACCTAGAGGTTATAATAGATCATACATGAAAGGTGAGTGAGCAAGTTAAGGTAGCAGTTAAAAAGGCAAATGCAATGTTAAATATGATAAAAAGAAATATTAAACATAGGAGCAAGGACGTGATAGTCACACTGTATAAAGCTTCAGTTAGACCTAGAATGGAGTACTGTGTACAGGTGTGAAGTCCTTATCATAGAGGGGATATAAACATGTTGGAAAGAATACAAAAAAGAGCGACAAAGATGATAGTGGGATTCCAGAATTACATTTATGAGGAAAGACTCAGAAAAACCGGCCTACAGTGTCTAGGATAGAGAAGAATTCGTGGTGACTTAATACAGGTTTATAAGATGATCAGAGGAATGGATAAATTAGACTATAACAAGTATTTTAAAATACAGCCACCCACAATAACAAGAGGGCATAGCTACAAGCTGACTAAAGAGAGGTCCAGATTAGATATTAGGAAATATTTTTTAGTCTGAGAGTGGTGTCTGCTTGGAATGCATTGTCAGGGGAGGTAGTGGAGGCAGGGACAAGTAATGCATTTAAGAATAAACTGGATGCGCATAGCTTTTAGAGCAAGGTGATGCAAATGTAACTGGTTGTATACAGACTCTGCAGGGTCTTCTAAACCAGTATAAAGACGTTAAGTTAACGTTAAGTTAACGGAAGCGCCTTGTCACAGGAGAGAAACGAGTAAATTCACTAGCCTAATCGGACACTAAAAATGTGTCACAACTTAGATAGTCTTTCTTTGTTCAACATTTGCGTTTTTTAAATATAATTAAAGTCCGATCCTAACAAATTTATAGTCTCAAATGCTTCTTAACCTCTCCATCATCAAGCATAAGCCGTATAAAGACCTTAAATAATTGTATCGCTGGTAGACAAACAATAAACAGTGGCAGTTTCATTTAAAAAACATGATGAGGAGGGGGGTAAGTAGACAACGAGTATAAAAAGGTAGTCTGGAATGTAAGAACAATGAATGTGGCAAGCACACTGCGAGAAAGAAATTAACAATGTCAGGAATAAGTGAGAGAACATTAAACAGGAACATTGAGAATAAAAACAATAACAGATGAAACTATATTCTACTCCGGAATATAGGGCGGGCAACAGAGCAAAGGGATGAAAACCTGTCAACGATCGATTGATAAAGAAGATACAAATAGATAGGTTTACCAACATCAATATTATACAATTTTATGTACCCTGACTGTGTCAAAGACATACACTATTAATTCTATCAGGAGCTACAAAATAGAAATGAAAATATATAAATATGATGTCATTATATTAATATCAGCCACACCATAAAAACGAATATAGACTCAGTGGTCACAACAAGATTTTCAAGACAAGTGCTGTTATTGGAACAAAATAAGTCAAACAAAAGAAACGATACAAAGACACTAACAGTTTCTTTGAATACTTTCTCTATTAATGTTTTACTGCCTGTGAGCTGATTGCTCCGAACCGCTCATCCTGGCGCACTGCCATTACTCATGGTGCTTGCATTGCTGAGAAGAGGCCCATTATTGCGGAAAAGGAAAAGCGAGCTGCTCGAAAAGACAGAATGCAGGACTGCCCAATTACTAACGCTGTTCACGTATGTTTTACGTGCCGTAGAGTTTGTCACGCTCAGATAGGACTGTAGTCACATGCGGTCACATCGGAATAAACGTATCTGACGCTTTCGCCATCTACGCTGCGATGCGCAATTAACTAACTAATGGCAGACGTCATTAATAAAATTGTAACGGGCAGTGCATGCAGCGAAAGAGTAATTGAGAGATGGTGTATATAGGAGTATTTAAAGAGAATGGTGAATAGCTAATTAACGTTTGCAGGCTAAATAATTTAGTTACTGATTAGCACTCTTTCCACAGAAGGACATTCACATTACAAAAATGGATTCTCCAAGTAGTCGTAACAGAAACCAAACCAATCACATGGTGACGAGCAACATATGTCATACAAGATGTGATAGTAAGATCAGTAGCAGACGTGGAGAGTGATCACCACCTAGTAGTATGAATGTGAAGGTCAGAGCTGTTGGCCCAATGACAACAAAGCTAATGAAATATCATATAGATGCGCCACAGCGTTAACCTAAAAGGAAAGCTTTTGTGGCAAACGTAAAGAAGTGTTACCAAATTTCAAAGAGGCAGGATACAATACTAACTGATAATGTACACCAACATTTAAAAAAATACTCAATAATATACAGAAACAAACTACAGTTCAACGTGTCTGTGATTCCGTGCAACGAAGATACGAGACTGAATAAGATCAGAAACATTAGAAACCGTAGAGATGTGAGAACAAATCAATACAAAGAAAATGGAAGGAAAGTCCATTAGAGTATAGAATAAATACATTGAACAGTACATGAAGGGGAGCACGGAAATAAGGCTGACCTTGCTAGACAGGCATAAGAGGCAGTTCTAAGACATGATCAACATACAGCATACAAAATAATTTTAAAAATTATATGTCAAAAGCGCGGTGCAAACAACATTAGAGCGAGGAAAGGTAAGTATGGAAATCTCATCACCACAGAGCAGAAGTAAGAAGCAAAAATAAGCAAAACACTTCAGAGAAACGTTCAGTAAAAATCTACATGAGACAGCTAAACATTCCGGAATCCGAGAATACCTGTGCATATCATAGATATTCCTCGAATATACAAAAAAAAGTAGCGATAGTTATTAAAGCGGGGCCTCACAGACTGCTACAACTGGAAAGGGATCGTTTTCTTCTAGTAAAAAGTAAAGTAAAGTAACCCATAGTATTACTGCCGTAGAGGTGCAGAGGTGTGAGGTGTTTTTCTATCTCACATTTCAAAGGCTCGGCTATATAAGGGCGGTAGCCATCTCCTCTCCCTTAGTATTATACTAGGTCGCTAACCACTGCGCTTCGCGGCTCCCACTTCTAGTATTAAACACAATCTAGGAAGGATAATAATACAAAGAATATAAACTGCACCAGACACAAACATAAGGAAGGGACAGGCATGGTTAAAAGAGAGCAAAGTGTGTGCAAAGCATGGATTTCCTATATAGACATAAAAGACCAACGTCTGTAGTGTCAAAGACAACTATACATCAATTGTGTTGATTTTGAAAAGGTCTTTGACAGCATAGGGATGCACATTATATGTACTGTACTAAGGACCTATGTATCTTCTTCTTCTTCTTCTGCGTACACAGTCAGACAGTAACCATTATTTTCTCGAAAAAAGCGGCGGTCATCCTGAGACTCTCGCCACTACCATAGAGCTTGTCTTGCAGTTCCACTGGCAATGGCCACATCTGCTCTCTCTGATCCTCGTATGTCGGGCAGTTCTGCAGCAGATGTTCAGTGGTCATTTTACCAGTACCGCACGGGCATTCGTCGGTACACCCTATCTTCAATTTGTTGAAGAGGTGGTACCTCAGTCTGTTGTGGCCAGTGCGAAGTCTGAAGACAACGACCTGCTCTCTTCGGTTCAACTGGTAATAGGCATCGTTTTTGGTGTAACCAGTATGTTCGGTTTCCCATTTGGACATGTACCTGGCTTTGATAAGCCGTTTTGACTCTTCGTACGTCATACTGGTATCTATTTGTGGTAGCCTTGCACCTTCTTTTGCCAGTCTGTCTGCCTCCTCGTTGCCTTGGATGTTGCAGTGTGACGGAACCCACTGTACCACTACCCTTTTTGGTGCGGACTGTTGGCACAGTTTGCAGAGTGCTGCTCTTAAGTCATTAAGCTCAGTGTTTTTCTGGCTTTTTAGCGCTGTGACTACTTCGAGAGCATCTGTCAGCAGGACTATATGGCTCTCATTTTCACTGTGTGTTACCATTTCTTCCACTGCCGCCCTCAGTGCCTCTGCCTCTGCTCTGAAATTGCTCGTGTACTTACCAGTAGCGAATGACAGTGTTATTTTTCTGCCATTTGGTAGGTTCAGGAATGCTCCTGCCCCTCCGTTCTGTGTAGTGTTTGTTACAGAGCCGTCGGTGTATGCATGGGTCCAGTCCATGCTTGGGTAGCTTTTCGTTATGAAGCTTAGGGTAGTATCTCTCCTTTCTTTTTCGGTCTGGCAGTTTTTGTTTGCAATACCTGGTATATTTTCTACCACCTCTGGAAATATATCCTGCCTCCAAGTAGGTTTTCGTACAGTAGTGATGGGTTTTGGTGTTGTTAGTGCGTTTATGGGATCTTCGTGCATCTTTGCTTTGGCTATTTCTGCAAAGTTTCTCCGCTTTAGTTTCCCAGTTCCCAAATTGTTTAGCCTCTGGTACATTGGATGGTCCGTCAGTCTTCGGAGTTTCTCTGACTGCAGCTGGGCTCTGCAGTCTCTTCTGTCGGTCATGGATTGCAGTTTTGTAATCTTTTCAAGTTCTACAATTGGCGTTGACTTCATGCCACCAGTTATGATTCTCATAGCTTGGTTTTGAAGTTTGTTAACTTTATCGAAGTTCGCCTTCGCTGCTGTTGTCCATGCCGCGATGCCATACTCGAGAACTGGTCTCACTCTTCCAGTGTACAGTTTCTTTAGTATGCCTTCGTCTGCTCCCCAGCTTGTGCCAGCAAGTTTCCTCATGATCGCCATTCTTTCTCTGGCTTTCATTCGGTTTCTCTCAATCTGACTTTTCCATGTCATGCGCCGATCAAATGTGAGGACCTATGTATAATACTAAGGACCTATGTATACTACTAATGCCCCATGTATACTACTAATGCCCTATGTATAATACTAATGCTTTGTGCATAATAATAATGCCCCATGTATAATACTATTGCCCTATGTATAATAATAATGCTTTCATGTATAATACTAATGCTCTATGTATAATACTAATACCCTATATATAATACTAGTGCCCCATGTATACTACTAATGCCCCATGCATAAAACTAATGCCCTTTGTATAATACTAATGGCCCATGTATAATACTAAGAGCATAGTATAATACTAATGCCCTATGTATAATACCTAGGGCCTGTTTATAATACTAATGCCTTATGTATAATACTAATGCCCTATGTATAATACTAACGGCCTATGTATAATACTAATGCCATATGTATAATACTAAGGTCCTAATGTATTCAAACGTCATTGGTTCAATCATTACATGACTTTATACACATGACTTTATACACATGACTGTATGCTTTGTTGATCTGAATGACCAAACTTTCAAGATGAAACCAGTAGCACAACAAGGATGTCCATTAACTTATCAACCATTCTTTTCCTACCTGTCATTGACTGAGTCCTCTTGTCACTGGGAATACCCAAGAGGAGTAAGATTATTTTTATAGATTGGCAGACCTGAATATGCAGACGTCATTATGCTACTCGCACAAGGTCACACCGACACATTCAAGCGAGAACCACACGATTGAGTATATGTAGCCAATATGTGGAACTGAATATAAAATGTAAGAATAACAAAAATCATGACACTAAATACAAAATGTCAGGACAACAGAAATCATGACACAAAATATAACATGTAGGACAACAGAAATCATAACACTAAATACAAAATTTCGGGACAACAGAAATCATGACACTAAATATAACATGTCAGGGCAACAGAAATCATGACACTAAATATATTTTGTCAGGAGAACAGAAATCATGACATTAAATATAAAATGTCAGGACAACAGAAATCATGACATTAAATAAAAAATGTCAGGACAACAGAGATCATGACACTAATTATAAAATGTCAATACAACAGAAATCATGACACTAAATATAACATGCCAGAGCAACAGAAATCATGACACTAAATATATTTTGTCAGGAGAACAGAAATCATGACATTAAATATAAAATGTCAGGACAACAGAAATCATGACATTAAATAAAAAATGTCAGGACAACAGAGATCATGACACTAATTATAAAATGTCAAGACAACAGAGATCATGACACTAATTATAAAATGTCAGGACAACAGAAATCATGACATTAAATATAAAATGTCAGGACAACAGAAATCATGACACTAATTATAAAATGTCAGGACAATAGAAATCATGACACTAAAAAGGAAATAATCCAACACAAATAAACACGCACAAAGAACGAGTAAAGACTGAGTCTGACATCCTGGGAATACGATGCTGCAAACCGACTCAAGTGAAGAATGGGCTACTACCACAAATCTGCTTGTCCAGGTCACACTATGAATCGCATCCATCATCAGCTTTCGATGCTGTAATTGGATAGATCATATCCTAAGAAGATAACCAAATATAACATATAGAATCGTTGTTGACACTATCACCGTAATTGCCAGGATATTGACCTCATACGCAATGAGAAAGAAAGTTCGACGTACCACAGCGTCAGGAGGAACCGTAGAAGTTAGCCTTAAAATCATGAAGCTGTGACTGCTCAAAAAACGATCGTAGAATGGAAAAGGTGCAGGGAGGTTGTTGCTTCCTGTCATGCGTGTTGGTACTGATAATTTTACCGGTCATTGACTGTAGATCTTACAAAATTTAAAATATAATTCTCAGATAGAAAACGAGAAGACACAGAATATATAAAAAAAACAGAATTCTTTCAAATGCACTGTCAAAATATATGATATACCACAAATACAGTCCATCTTTTTAACTACTCAGACATACTAATAAGGTTAGAAGAGTGATGGAACTTCGAAATACAAACTACAATAGCTTAGACAACAACTATCCCTAAAAGGAAAGTCAACACATCTTTGTCAAGGGAAATACGATAGGAAGTTATTATGTGTTATGTAAAACCAGTCTTGGTATTTGGATGTCAAACATGGACAAGTCACCAAATACGTATGAAGACCAGTGGAATTAGTAGATATGGTGTTTTACAAAAGAATTTTAAGAATCCCATGGGAAAACAATGCCGTACACTAAGGGAGGCCTATAGCCAAATACAACTTATTTTACAAAACAGAACAAAGGAAACCTATTACACGCACCAGAACACAGACAAAGTATTACACACATCAGAACAAGGACAACTTACTACACAAATCAGAACAAAGAAACTTACTACACAAATCAGAACAAAGAAACCTACTACACAAATCAGAACAAAGAAACTTACTACACAAATCTATCTATCAAATCTATCAAACCACCTACGATAGTCGGCATTGTTCACCATCTACGATAGTCGGCAATGTTCACCACCTACGATAGTCGGCATTGTTCACCACCTACGATAGTCGGCATTGTTCACCACCTACGATAGTCGGCATTGTTCACCAACTACGATAGTCGGCATTGTTCACCACCTACGATAGTCGGCATTGTTCACCAACTACGATAGTCGGCATTGTTCACCACCTACGATAGTCGGCATTGTTCACCACCTACGCTAGTCGGCATCGTTTATGATGATAATAATGATGAAGACAGAGAGCAATTTACAGATGAGTAGACTAGGGTAGGCTAAGACGGTATCGATTAAGAGAAGCTATTTTATGCAATAATGTAATAAAAAAACGAAGTAAAATTATTGATCCTGGGAGTTTGCACTGTAACCAGTAATGTACTAATTCAAATAATACACGTGGAACATTCATTTTTTTAATCTGAGCTGGTGAAAAAAATGTATTAATGCAAATCTACTCAAAATAATACAATAGCCACGGTAATTTTTTTATTTGAGCTGGAAGAACAAAAATTATCGCTGCAAATATTTAAATGGTTTTATTGTTCAATAATTGGGAGATTTGGTAAGTGGTCCTTAAATTAGTTTGAGTAGCATATTTATATATACAAACCAGGTAAGCAAGTAAACACATATACATACACATATTTGTACAGGTAAAATAGTTGTCGCGTTTTATTTGACGGATTTTGTTCCTTCATGGTTAAAATGTTTCGCTCGCTTGTTATTTTCTTTGTCAAGAATCTCTTAGCACCTGTTTGAAATGTTATTCTTCCTTGTTTGCTATCAAATAGCTATATTTATATTTATCATATAACTGACGCATGCATAACGTTTGTTAAATGTTTTTTGTGGCTTAAAGTGTCTACAGAATGGAGTCACCGGCCCCTTGAACTGGCATCCTTAGTCACCTCTTGTGACATACCTGGTAGGTTACAGTGTAATATTTGTTGTTCCCATTTTGGAACCAAAAATACTCGGACAAACAGTACACTATTTCATAAAGAAGCCCTCAGCAGAAAAGAAAGATTGAGATATCATAATACAGCCTCGAATATTAATCTACATGTAAGATCCAGGTATGGAACGGGTATTGTGAAAAAAGCGCAACCGTTCAAAAAGGCACATATTAAGGAAACCAGGTGATAACATTGCAAGGTAGTCTCTGTTCTTGAGTCCAGATTCAATAGAATAAGAGAGTAGGATTAAAACAAAAACAAAGAAAGGAGTTCGAAACGACATAACAGAAACAGTCCATGGAGAGCTAGGCACAGCAAAAGTGGTGAGGTATATCCCATCTCTCAGTCCATGGAGAGCTTTTACAGCAAAAGTAGTGAGGTATATCCCATCTATCAGTCCATGGAGAGCTTGATACAGCAAAAGTAGTGAGGTATATCCCATCTCTCAGTCCATGGAAAGCTTGGTAGAGCAAAAGCAGTGAGGTACATCCCATCTCTCAGTCCATGGAGAGCTTGATACAGCAAAAGTAGTGAGGTATATCCCATCTCTACATTGAGTAAGTTTACCAATTCTAAAACTAAAGTCAAGACGAAGTTTCTTACAGTCCATTTAACCGATACAGACAAGTCCTGGAAAACGACTGAACAAAAGATTGGAAAAGCTGAATCAGGTCCTCTGGATCAGTTACGGAAGGAACTTGAGCCTGACATCACACGCCTTACGCAACATGAAAGACACTAAATAGATTTTCAACTGGCGTATCACGATTCAGGAAAAATTTGAGACCATTGGGATATAGGGATGATAAATCATGCAAATGTGAAGCAACACAAGACCAAGACCACTTGATGATCTGTCCAAACCTCACGAAAACTTGCAGCAGTATGGACGACCTGCAGAGTGGCAATGACAGGGCAATCCATAGGGTTGAGTACTGAAAGAATGTGTGACGTAGTGCCTGGGATAGGGAAAGTAAGTAAGTATTAAGTAAGTTGAAATCATGCGCCAAATCCCAACTCCACATTGAGTAAGTTGAAGTCATAAACCTTATCCAATCTCTGCATTGACTAAGTTGGAGTCATAAACATTATCCGGCCTCTATATTGAGTAAGTTTCAGTCATAAAACTTACCCAGCCTCTATATGGAGTAGTTTTCAGTCATAAACCTTACCCAGCCTCTATATTGAGTAAGTTTCAGTCATAAACCTTACCCAGCCTCTATATTGAGTAAGTTTCAGTCATAAACCTTACCCAGCCTCTATATTGAGTAAGTTTCAGTCATAAACCTTACCCAGCCTCTATATTGAGTAAGTTTCAGTCATAAACCTTACCCAGCCTCTATATTGAGTAAGTTTCAGTCATAAACCTTACCCAGCCTCTATATTGAGTAAGTTTCAGTCAAAAACCTTATCAAGCCTCTACACTAAATAAGTTTCAGTTATAAGCCGTATCCCATCTCTCAGGCATTCCATCTCATCTCAACAAGCCAAAGTACTGCCCCGTCTAGTGCACAGAAGGAAAGAATGGCGATACGTCCAGTCACTGCCGCCAACGAGGGACTCTGAAATTGTTCACGGATCAGACCAAGTGCCATCTTCACACCGAAGATAATCTGCAATGGATTCCAACGTCATCTGTCTCTTGTCTTTTTAGTGCAATCTGTTTGATTGTTTTCTATCCATCGTTTGGTTAATTCCTCCCACTTATAGCGTTATTAACCTCTGACACCTATATCTTTCCTTTCTGTATAGTTCTTACCAAGGTCTTGTAATGTCACTAAAATAGCCTAACTGTCTGAATCTGATATCGTTTATCAAATCTCTGTACATCTCTATAAATCTATGTACATCTCTAATGTCTCCAAGAATTGCATATTTTTTTCCGTTTAAGATGTGCCAATTCTACTTTACATAAGCATTTAAAAGGTATAATTTCTCTTCTCCAACATTTTATTCATTGTCCATGTTTCTACACCATACAGTAAAGGAGAGTATATATAACACGTGATCAATTTCATTTTTATTTTTTTTGAGTTTATTTGTTTGGATGTCAATATACGATTTTTAAAATGGCACAAATAGATTTTTATTTCTATTTTGCACCTCAAATCATCCGTAATTACATTTCCAACATAGAAGATTCTGATTTGCTCTAGCTGTTTGATCGCACATTTTATATGTGCAATAGATTGTAAGTCTACTTTACTAATTATCACAATTTTCTTTATTTCAATGTTAATGCCCAATCCATATATCTGACTTTTTCTGTCATTCTTGTTCGCGTTCAGCTAGCACGGCGGTGTCATCCGATTATCTTAGATTATTTATTGACACTCTGCAGATAATGAGCCTTGGCATTCCCTCTGTGTGTTGAAAAATGTGTTCTGTGTAAATTCTAAACAGACAAGGGGACAGTACACAGCGTTATCGCACCCCATTTCTTTTATATTTTACAGGTGAGTAACTCTTGCAAGAACGTACAATGGTAATTTGCTCCTGTCTTCTCTGCCCATAACTATGTTTTCTAGACGTGTAATTTGTTTCTCATGCTGGTCTCTGCCAGAGGCCTCTGTCTAGTCTATAAAACACATACGATTACAATGCTTTTTTGTACTTTTATATATTTTTCTGCTATTGACTTAACAAATAAAATAGCTTCTTTTGTTCCGCTGTTCTTTCGAAATCCAAATTGTTTACCTAGAACTTCGTTGTTTACTCTATGCCTAATAATCTCATTTATACGTTCAGCCAGTATCTCAATGGTCTGGCTCACCAAGCTGATTGTTTGGGATCAAGATGCTGAGCAGCGCTTGAGCTGCAGTGGTCAGCGACCCATAGCTGACTGCTAGCGTCAGGGCCAGTGAACCAGAGCTGCTAAGACCCTTCTACACCTCCACGCGGTGATCCTGGATAACAGGCTGCAGCAGGGCAGACTGGCTAAGGAGAAGCCCGGAATGCTAGCCCTGTACTCAAAAAATGCTTGCTGAAGTCGAATGTGTTGGATCGAACGGTGCAAATATCGCAGTCAAGTTGTAAACTACGACACAACGCATTCCGTTCTCTGGACTAGATTCTGCTACTTAAGCCCTTTCATGGTTTGGTGGTTGGAGATTGAGAACGAACGCAGCCAAGCCAAGCTGATTGTTTTTAAATTTGAGCATTCAATTGCATGATGTTTTTGGGCACTGTTAAAAGAACTGATGAAATCAGGTTTCGCGGTATAAATTCCGTATTGGATATGTCATTACAAAGATAAGGGATTGTATCCACACCGATTAAGGAGAGGCGACTAATGCCTGCTCGGGCAAAACATACTGATCGGACAATGTTAGTGAGGGTTAGACAAAATATACTGAACACGCCCTTCACCTCACTCTTGCATGCAGTTCTTCCTGGAAACAGACTGCTTCATGGCAGTCTAGCTAAAGAGGTGAATATTGACGTGATCCCCGTAGCAGTGAGCGTAAAACACAGAATAACAGCCTGAAGTACCCCGGTTCTCCTTCATCAACGCGCTTGGGAGAAAATCTGCTACCACATGCAACAGAACATCCATTCCAGGGAGCACAACAGAGTAAAGGTGCTCATTGTGGGATGAACAACAATAGCACCATCATCAACAACAACAACACAGAATTCCTCTATAGCCCGTATTATTTCTATATTTGTTGTTTCCATGCCTTGCTTTCTCTTTTATTTGCTTTCTCTACTTTTGACATGAGAATCCTTGAGCCGCTATTATTACATGCTGTGGTTTTGTCGTATTTGTTGCCGTCAAACAATTCACTTATATTATGTCTCCAGTTTCTGACACCTGTTTGATATATTATTTTCATCAAGCAAAATCTTTCCATTATTTGTCTTAACGCATCCTACTCATTAAATCAGCTTTGTGCTTTATTTCTGCATGCTATGTTTCCCGCTGTGCTTTCCCCCAATGTTCTTTTATCTTGTATTTGATTCTAGCCATTGTGGTTTTACATATTATAGTTACTACACTAAGACATGCGTTTAGATTTGTATTACTTATTAATTCAATCCTTCACCGTTTTGCTCCAATGTGAAACAAAGACCACAATTGCAGTTGACCCATTTTGAATGAATCCTGATTCCAAGCGTTGACAATCATTTGACGTTTCGTTCCATTGTAAAGTATTTGAGTATGTTTCAACTGCACGGAGTCTCCGTTTATAGGAAGCCTGTATTTGTGCACTCGCAGTGTAATGATGATAGGGCTTTTTACAGGATGAAGTTTTCACCCCAACCACAACCCTCTTTAGTCACCTTTTGATGACTTGATTAGAAAGGTGCAGTGGTTCTATTATTTTCATCCCAGGTACGATTCGAGTCTGTTATTGCTAATACTCAAGAAATATTTGTATGTAGGATATCGCTGCAACTTATCAAAATCAAGCAGTTCTACAGCAGCATATATACTTGAAAATTGTGTAAGAACCTCAGTGGGTCGGGGGTATAAGACATTTATTTTTTGGATTGCGGGCTGAATGTTTTTGGCTGGAGGATGGAGCCTATCCAGCCCGATCTCTGATCTGAGTTTTATTCTATTCTGGAATTGGAGTATTCTTCTCAAAGTCAGTTTGAACTTGCACATTGTGTTTTTACTTGTTAGGTTTTTTGGCACGATCCATGTGATTTGTAATTGACTCCTACCACCTTGCAAATCTCCAATATCATTTACATAGTTCCTTCGAGGGAATGAAAGTGTTATTGTGCATAGTTTAGTGTGGGATTGGAGAGTAACATGGGATGAGAGTATACTCGTATGTACGGTTAGTGTGGGAGTGGAGAGTAACATGAAGTATACTCGTATGTACGGTTAGTGTGGGAGTGGAGAGTAACATGAAGTATACTCGTATGTACGGTTAGTGTGGGAGTGGAGAGTAACATGAAGTATACTCGTATGTACGGTTAGTGTGGGTGTGCAGAGTAACATGAAGTATACTCGTATGTACGGTTAGTGTGGGAGTGGAGAGCAACATGAAGTATACTCGTATGTACGGTTAGTGTGGGAGTGGAGAGCAACATGAAGTATACTCGTATGTACAGTTAGTGTGGGAGTGCAGAGTAACATGAAGTATACTCGTATGTACGGTTAGTGTGGGAGTGGAGAGTAACATGAAGTAAACTAGTGTGTGCGGTTAGTGTGGGAGTGGAGAGTAACATGAAGTATACTAGTGTGTGCGGTTAGTGTGGAAGTGGAGAGTAACATGAAGTATACTCGTATGTACGGTTAGTGTGGGAGTGCAGAGTAGCATGAAGTATACTCGTATGTACGGTTAGTGTGGGAGTGCAGAGTAGCATGAAGTATACTCGTATGTACGGTTAGTGTGGGAGTGCAGAGTAGTATGAAGTATACTAGTATGTACGGTTAATGTAGGAGTGCAGAGTGAATGGCTAGAGGAAACATGCTGATCAACACGCTGAACCCATTGTAGGGAGCTTCATGAGAGATCCGCATTGTAATACAGTCAGGATGGCCCCGGTCCACCTCATGAAGTAAGAAGAGCCACTGTCACCCACTACACAACACATATTGTTTTTGTGATGATATCTTTGATGTTTAGACTATCAGACGAGCTCCTACAATGAACTCGACCGCATGATCTTTAGCTCAGTACCTCTTTTGGGACTAGTGTTGAATCGTTGGTCCAGTGTATCTTCGTTAGTTAAATGAACTCAGTACGAGTAGCACAGAACTACAACAATTATGGCCAATGCCAATGTTGCTTAGACGAAGGTCCATGGTTAAGTAACAACCAAGTAAAGATCCCGTCACACCATGCGCCGCATAGGAATTAATGGTGTTAGGCCCATATTATTTTGTAACCAACGGTACATAGTTGATCACGTGGTCAGCACCACGCCGGCCGCCATTACGTCCCAGATTTCAGTGGTTCGGTCGGGACTACATGGCTCAGTTTGTGGTCAGAAAAGAAATCCACCATTAGCTGGGGATTGAACCCTGATCGCTAGACTGGGAAGCTAGTGCACTAACCATTGCGCTATCACGGCCCCGTGATACATGGTTAGTTTTCCGTTAAGAACACGCCTTAATTCACACAGTTTAAGTAATGGCACCTGACTTACGTTTATGGATAACAAAACATAGAAGAAGAGCAGTGGTCATCCCACGTCTCTTACAATAAAGACCAAGTTCAATGAATTATCGAACACATTAACCCTGACAGCATTGTATGGTATCAACTATCTTTGTTATTTTCCTTTTTAGTAGACATGATGGCCACGCCTCGAGGTCCATGGGCCCAGCAAGTACGGTACTACGGGACGCAGAACAAGGAAAGTCAAGGAGGGAACGCTCGAGATGACGATGGGAAGACAACTTCCATCGATGGACTAACCTACAACTAAAGGAGGCACACACAACTGCAGACAGGTAAGAGATAGGTTGTGAAGGTTTGTGGAGGTGTCGGCACTCTGTGGAGAGGGGGGTGTTGGGGTGGGGGTGGGGGGAAACAACGATCTCATTAGGTCACTAGATTGAACAGAACTGAAGACCTTTCAGACCTTCATTTCCTCATAGTTTAGTTAAAATGTTCATTCATCATCCAAGCGGCATACGAGTTGAAAGGAGTAGGACCCCTGTAACCTAAACGGCTGAAGACGGTTGTGAATGAGGCTAGCAACCTAACTATGTACACAAATTGTTATGAAGCTGCCGTTGAAAGTTTTAGAATTTATGATTCAAGTAAAAGGACAAGCTCTAGCCATGTCCTGATGCTTCACTTGGAGCGCCCATTTATCAAATGGACAGAACACATGAAAATATCATTATTTTGTTGAACAATGCATTAATATTTTATTAAGAACAAAAAAAAACTTAATTTAACACAAGAGTTAGCTTTTAATATAATACACTTATTCACCTAAATAAAAACAATTAAATTAACTCATAAAAGCTACTGGGCATTTAATATTGCAAATGCAAGCAATGCCGGGACAAAAAGCCACGCAACGTCAGAATTCACAAAGATAACTCTTTCCAAACAAATATTATTTCGTAAAACAAAACACAAAGAAAAAATATTAAGCGTTAGATGAATATCATGAAAGACAACTAAGGAGGGTGTGTATAGCGCTGGAACTCTCCTTATACGAGGCGTGTTCAAATGAAACCGGACCAAACTGAAGCAAGTGGACATACGTACGATGCGCATGATGATGTCACTTCTGGTGTAAATAGCACATACCAACCGTCGTTTGCAAAATTTCATTAAGCTTCGACTCATAGTTGCCACTGCAGACCGTTGAAAACATGTCGGTTTTGATATGGAATCCGTCCAGAGTTGACCAGAGAGCGGTGATTCGGTTTCTAACAGCTGAAGGATGTCGACATTCATAGCAGAATGTAGGCAGTGTATGGTGAAACAAAATTGTTAATAAAAAGCTACATACAGTCTGGACGCAGCCAGTGGACACAGTTGCGTAGTAGCTTCAATGTATGGAGAAAAATTCATTCATTACACAACAGTTATAATCAAAATTCGCCAAATCTCTAACACAAATATAAACTAATGACCCCGTTATTACTGTAAGCAGGGAAAGTAACTCCGTAGCCCATTTGATAATTGGTGCCCTCGGTATGCACCCATTCTCTCCTATTGTCCCTGCCAAATCTTTGCCCCAGATTTCACAGATTTTCTGAATCAATTAGTCAGAACTGATTACTTTTGCAGTATTTTATTAAAAATTATATCTATCTATCTTTGAATCTCAAATTCACGCAGTCCATGCAGGTTTTAGGGACCACATATTCAATATGAGAAATATCTACGAAAAATGTAGAGAGTTTAGTGTAGCTCTGTACACATGTTTCAATGATTACACCAAGGCCTTCGATACGGTAAAACATCAAAATATGTGGAACATCATGAAGGATATTGGGTTTCCTGTATATATTATTCATCTCATTGAAACATTATACCAAGATCAACAAGCCGCTGTCCGTGTATCTGGACAAACATCAGATTGGTTTGCAGTACACAAGGGAGTAAGGCAGGGATGTATCCTCTCACCTTATCTATACAACATATATGTGGAATGTATAATGAGAAATGTTCGAGAACATTGAAAGTTTCGATCCATTCACGATTGACGGGTACGAGACTCCAGAGTTTCGATACGCAGACGACACAGTGATATTATCAAGAAGTACAGAAGGGCTAGAGCAGCTAATTTCAGCCGTAAATGGACACAGTAAAGATCAAAACTTGTTTATAAATATAAATAAAACATAGATAATGAATAACCAATGACCAAACACTTTGTCAGCATAAATTTACAGTGGGTGGTGAGGAAATAGATCAGGAAACGCGTTTTGAATATCTGGGAACCAGAATTGACAAAAATGGCGAATGCTCCAAAGAAATCAGAAGAAGACTAGCCATGGCAATGCAGAGACTGAACAGCCTAAAGAAATTATGGCAGAGCAACAACAAAACGATAAAAGTAAAAGTCTTGAGAGCCTGTGTTTTTCCTGTGGCAGCTTATGGATGCGAATCATGGACGATTACCAAAATTTCCAGACAAAGAATCGAATCCTTTGAGTCAAAATGTTACAGAAAGATCCTTAGAATACCATGGGCATAGAAAAAGACAAATGTAGACATTCGGCAAGAGTTGAGCATAGAGGAGAACTGGTTTATCAATTCCATTTTGGCTAGAAAATGCAAATACTTTGGTCACATCAAGAGACACAACGGTCTTGAGAGAACGGTGATGGGAGGTATAGTGCCAGGCAAAAGAGGAAGGGGTAGACCAAGAAGACGATGGCACTAAGATATCCAGGAATGCCTGGGTATGACTGTGGCGGATGCTGGCGTTTTGGCAAGGGAACGAGTTTCTTTCAGACAGAATGTGATGGGAGCGACGTTCTATAAAGGACATGCTACATGATGATGATCTATCTATCTATCTATCTATCTATCTATCTATCTATCTATCTATCTATCTATCTATCTATCTATCTATCTATCTATCTATCTATCTATCTATCTATCTATCTATCTATCTATCTATCTATCTCTTTCTTTCCACCCACTCACACCTCACCTCTCCTTTCACTATCTCAACCGGCCGAAGTTATTAGGGCTTTCCCCCAAAGTATCCCTGCGTTCAGGCTGCGCGCCGTGCGATATAGCTCGCTCTTCATTGTCGGTTCTGTTAGCATTTGTTCCTTCCGCCATTTCCCCCCGACTAAAAGCGTGTGTGATTTTATTTACATAAACTTCAACGTCAGTAGCGTTCAACTAGGCCGAGCAAGCGTTTCTAAATATAGTGACTTTCAAACGGTACAAATGTCAAACGTTGTCAAGTCTCGCTGAAGTGTGTGTTAGAGTTTAATACAAATAAACATTTTTGCTGTTTTGTCGAATGTTTTCATGTATGACCAACGAAGGACATATTATCAAGATGGATACTAGTACAAATGTGAAAAACAATTGCACAAGAGGATTTAATGTGAATCACAGTTCTGGGAACTCGACAAACTTGTACAGCATGATGGCAAATCACTGGCTTTTGTTTCGTTTTGTCAGCAAGCGGAAACACATTAAAAGGGTAGAGTGTTAATATTACCCGTTAACATCATATCAAATACCCCAGGTTTCTATTTATTGCCCATGAGTTACTCGTGACGTCTCAAAGGAGTGGAATATTTTTGTTTCATACAAATGAAGTGGTAAGTACACAACTTTTAAAATCATCTCATTTGACTGATTAAGTTGATAAAGGCGTGGGGAGGTGCAATCTAAATGTACTTGCTGTCAATCTATCTATGTTCTTTGCGCACCAAATACGGCGCATAAGGCAGAAACACATAATCTCCAGTTGGAACGATGTAACGCCACTATTTTGAGATAGTGTAGGGTGTCGACACCAATAGTTGAGCCATGGCCATCTGTCTAAAATATAGATGGCCATGGTTGAGCCCTCTCGGATGATTGTTCTACTGAGTGTTTCCTTGGGTCTCCCTCTTTTCCGAACGCCCTTTAGTGTCCATTCGAGTGCTTGCAATGGAAGACGGTTGTTGTTCATTCTAAGGACATGTCCGATGTATGTCCATCGTTTTTTTCTGGATGATGGTCAACACGTATATTTGGTTTGTCTCTGTTTTTATCGAGTCATTAGTTATGAACTGGTCCCAGCGTATATTCAATAATTTTCTTACCAATTTTCTTTCAAAGATAATTAGTTTTGTTTTCTAGCGCTTTTGCTGTCTTCCAGCTTTCACATCCATATGTCAGGACTGATATTAGGATTGAGTTGAATAGTCTGAGCTTGGTATGTTTGCTCAGTGTCATTGATTTCCAGATGTTGTTGAGCTGATAAAGGCGTACGAGGCCAAAGCAATGGAAATTTCTTTCGTGGCTCTTGTGTCATTTTGCTTCCCAGGTATGTGTAGAGTTGAACATTTTGTAGAGACTTCCCCTGTAGCTTGATATCAACCGTTTCGGTTGTGGAAGCCAGGTTTTTTTGTCTTTGAGGCGTTTGCTTGAAGTCCTATCTGTTCTGATAATTGGCATAGTCTACATTCTCTTGTGTTTTTTTCATTAGTGGTACTTAGTAGTGCTAGGTCGTCTGCAAAATCAAGATCTTCTAATGTCGTGTTATCTGTCCATTCAATGCCTAAATGTTGATCATCGGCATAGTGTTTCATAATCTAATCTATAGCTATGCCAAATAGTAGAGGTGATAAAGTACATCCCTGTTTTACTCCTGTTTTTATGTTACACCATTCAGTGTTGCCTTCGGTTGTTCGAACACAGCATCATGAATTATCACATAAGGCTTTGATAACATTTACGTACATTGATGGTAAGCCATATGTCCTTAGAATTGTCCATAATGTTGGACGGTGTAGACTGTCAAAAGCCTTCTGGAAGTCATTGAAGACTAAGATTAGTGGGGATTGCATTTTTACTGATTCTTCTATGATAGTTCTGAGTGGGAAAATTTGATCAATGCAAGAACGCTTACCTCTACGTATTTGTTATTGTTTTCACTCCATGCATCTGTAGTGTCACTTGAACACAGTCGTTCAACGATTTCTCGGTCTTCCACATGCCTTGAAGCTCAGTTGTCTGGTTTTCTACGCTCGATCAAAGCTGGGGCTGAAGGTATTACGTTTTCTGTACATTCTTTGGTAGTTAGTTGTCTTTCCACTGCTGCCATTGAGCGCCGTTCGAAGCTTAAGTCGTCTGTCTTGCACCAAGCATATTCCTTCGGTCGGTGAGATTTTGTGTCTGCACAATTACTCTAATGTCATATATCCCCCTGCCTCGCGTCAGTCATCTTTGCCTGTAGCCAGAATTACTAGCGTTATAAGCCATCAATGGAAGTTGACGAGGATGCGTCCTCGTGAGATGACCGAACCAGAGTAATTTCTGTCTGGAGATGTACTCGTTATTTGGAAAAAAGAATAGCACCACGACTTTCTCTTATCTATTATGTATGCCAAACAAGACGACTAACTAGGTCGGTGCATGGGGCTGCCATCTTCGTCATGTAATACAAGGTGCTATATAAACCAATCCCCGAAGTGGATCCCGGAATCTCTTATTGGGGAGGAAAAAATAGAACAATTTAATTTCCATGCATGTGAAAGAGTTGTGCACGCACTGACATCCTCACCATGTGATACAAAGTGATCCATCTACCAATTCCCCGTGTGGATCCAGGAGCCCTTACTGAGAATTAAATAATTAAATAATGCGAGCACTGTACCTTCACCACATGTCGTCAAAGACAACTAAAGACAGTTGTACATAGGGCTAGCAACCATATCGTGTAAAAGTAGTTGCTACAACAACAACCACTGCGAAAAAAGCCCAGTACTATACCGTAGACTTTCTGAAACAAACACACTATAAGTGGCAGCCGTGTACTTTGGCTAGAGTGAAAAAATAACAAGATAAGAGAAGAAAAGATTAAAAAAACACATACTACACGACTGCATTCGTGCTTTGACCCAGGCTTCCCCCAAGTTGGAAAATGACAGTGATTGCCCCCGCGCTCCTGTTGCAGAGAAAAAGGAAGGAGTGAGCTGACAAGAAATGACATCTTAGATTAGTTTACCGTTTAGCCGGGTCGTTAAGCTAGTTGTCCAGATATAGTATCCGTTCCGTTGCCTTCACAAGTGTCAGACCGTGGTGTCTTGGTGTTTTATTAGTGATATCCATTCGTCTTCCTCTTTGCTGTCAATTTGATCTTAAGCCGATCTTCAATTGCTAAAGGTTGGTGATGGTTGCGGACCTGGCTGCAAGTCTCACATGTATCATGTTAGCTTATAACTGATTCATGATCATATTACTACTCTAACCTTCTGGTTTCCTCATTTTCCTATTCGTATCTTGTGTCGATATTTGCAAGTTTTCTCATGTTTAAGATATCACAACAAGACCAGGTGATAATCACAGCTCTCTCGATATCTGGCATATTTGGACAACATGCCGTCTGGGCATTATGTTTGGAACAATTGCAATACCACAGGATGCTAAAAGAGATACGAGTAAATTAATGTGCACTTCCAAAAACACACCATTAGCAATCTACAGACGCATTATACAGTTTAGATCACTGTTTCCCCACCGCGATAACAGGTAATTGCTGCTGAAAGCCTATTTATTAACTGCTTGAATTTTGGTTATATTAAATGGAAATAGAGTTTACGTTTCATAATAATATATTTAACAACTAATACACATAATACTATATACATTTTTCCTATTTACACCAGTTCGCGAATAATTTGTCCTGTTTTCACCGGTCTGTGAAAAAATGTTTTTAATTTACACCGGTCCGTGAACAATTTTTCCAATTTACACCGGTCCGTGAACAATTTTTTTCTATTTACGCCGTTCCGTGAACAATTTTTCCTATTTACACCGGTCCGTGAACAATTTTTTCTATTTACACCGGTCCGTGAAAAAAAATTTCTATTTACACCGGTCCGTGAACAATTTTATCTATTAATACCGGTCCGAGGCCAATTTTATCTATTTACACCGGTCCGTGAACAATTTTTTATAATTTCACTGAGGGACCACCACACTCCCCCTCCCAACCTTTGTTTGCTTTCCTTTACGAAATTGTTTATAGTATTGTTGTTTCGAATGCCCACAATGAGTAAGTTTACTCTTCAGTGCGCCCTAAGACACTAAAAGCCTAAATATTTTGATATAACCAAAACAGATTACTATAATAAGAAGCCATAGTGAGGATTACGTTTACAGAGCAAAGACGAAAGTCAACGTTATGTGTGCCATTTACAAAATGCGTGGGAGAACTGCACTGTGTTACTATACAAAAGGCATGTATTCTGTTATCGCCCGTTGTGAAGATCACGTTGCTCTTGTTTAACGAAAGCCGCTGCACGTATCAGGATATCACTACGCGGTCTATGTAATCTAACAAAGATAATCCCGCTGTGAGTTGTTACAAGTTCAAAAAACTAATGACACCTAAGGGAGCATAGTTATAGGACGTGGTAATGTTGTAACACCGTAGTATGCATCCTTTGTGTTGGGACTAGAGACAAGGCGATCAATTAGCTCCAAACCATTTTCACGGGCGTGTTCTTTGTTTCAACCAATTTACTGTACTGTTCTCAAGTTTGTTTCAACAAATTTAGTATACTGTTCTCAAGTTTGTTTCAACCAATTTACTATACTGTTCTCAAGTTTGTTTCAACCAATTTACTATACTGTTGTTGAGTTAGTTTCAGCCAATTTACTATACAGTTCTCAAGTTTGTTTCAACCAATTCACTATACTGTTCTCAAGTTTGTTTCAACCAATTTACTATACTGTTCTCAAGTTTGTTTCAACAAATTTGATATGCTTCTCAATATTTGACATTGTCTTCTTTTGATGTCGGTTGATTGTCCTGTTGTTAAATTTTTAATTCCCTCTTTTATAAATATGTGAGCCATGAATTGTTTTCATCATCATTTTATTAATGATCTCGGTATATTGATTTCCTGTAGCATTTCTTAAATTATTTCTTTTCTGTTCACGAAAGGCTGAGCAGTCTCTTCAGGAATAATACATATGTCATGGGATTGACTTTTAGTAGCAAGTTAGCAGTATTCTTAAATAAACGTTGTCTTATTCCAACAAAATCCTGACACGTTAAGGAAAAGCACTAGATATGATAATAAAAGCTATGGTATCAATGAACACAGCTTTCCATGACGCTAGTGATAAATAGTATTAACTACGCTCTTTGACAGTAAGACGATGTGACCGAGGTTTTTAAAAATAACACAATACGGATTTATTGCATGAGGTTTCCCCAAGATTTATGTGTATGCCTGCACACTCCCATGCGTGTTTATGTGCGTATGCGTGCGTGAGCATGCACTTGCGAATTCGCGTGTGTGTGGTTGTGGAGACATTAGATTGTCTAAATTGAATTTTTATTTCACATAAAACGTTTAGACGAAACAAAAAAATTCAACATCGATTCAAAACAATAGCAAAAGCTCAAGCGAACACTTCCCTTTCTTTGATATAATCTAGCTTTCTGGTAAATTGTTGTATTAAAACAACTTTTTGTTTGTAGGAAAGCTACTTTGCCTTGTGCACTTATTCCCTTTATATGTATGTATACATTATACGGATTTCTAATTTACATTATCTGTTTACTTGATTTATTACATTTTGTACTGGTTTAGAAGACTATACAAAGTTTGTTGTATACAACCAGTTTTTTGGAGGGTTGTTTTTTTAACCGATTTGCTAGCCAATCTTAATAGATTTAAATACTAGAGCTAAGTAGACCCACAGCCAGTTAGGCGCCATCTATAGCTGCTCTTAACAAACAAGCTGGGGAAAGGTACAAATAACTTGGGTAGATTTTGAATTTGAATTTTGGTACGACAGCGACCGTAAAGCCTACTCTTTTTTTTATTTTCAACTGTCAAGGAATATTTAACGTGCTCGACACTGACACGGCAGTCCGATCTCACTACCCGGATATCATGTACATTTATACCAAAAGATCCACGAGAAACAAATCCTTGTCTACACTGTGATTCGAATACCCGAGGCGGATACCTTACCTCGAGAACACTGTTCCCCTTATAGACGTTTGTGTTTTTCTAAAGTTTAAGACTGTTGGTTGGCAAGTAGATGGGATACCGGAGTGAGAAATGCTGCATGAGTGAACAAGCGAAATATTATCCACTTTAAACCAACGAAAGGCAGATCTTATTCAACATTACATGTAACCAAGCGATTTAAAGGACAAAAATATATATTTATATAAATATAGATAGATGGATTGATGGGTGAAAGAACGCAGGTAATGACATCCAACAGATATACATTTAGAAATGAACATCAATCCCCTAAAAGGGTTTAACAAAAATGACATTCTCATTGCTACACCAACACTTATAAAATTACATTGACAAACCAGCACTTAAAACTTTACATTGACAAACCGGCACTTATAACATTACATTGACAAACCAGCACTTAAAACTTTACATTGACAAACCGGCACTTATAACATTACATTGACAAACTGGCACTTAAAACTTTACATTGACAAACCGGCACTTATAACATTACATTGACAAACCAGCACTTAAAACTTTACATTGACAAACCGGCACTTATAACATTACATTGACAAACCGGCACTTAAAACTTTACATTGACAAACCGGCACTTATAACATTACATTGACAAACCAGCACTTATAACATTACATTGACAAACCAGCCCCTTATAACATTACATCGACAAACCAGCCCCTCATAACATTACATTGACAAACCAGCTCCTTATAACATTTCATCGACAAACCAGCCCCTCATAACATTACATTGACAAACCAGCTCCTTATAACATTACATCGTCAAACCAGCTCCTTATAACATTACATCGACAAACCAGCCCCTCATAACATTACATTGACAAACCAGCACTTAAAACTTTACATTGACAAACCAGCACTTAAAACTTTACATTGACAAACCAGCACTTAAAACTTTACATTGACAAACCAGCACTTAAAACGTTACATTGACAAACCAGCACTTAAAACTTTACATTGACAAACCAGCACTTAAAACTTTACATTGACAAACCAGCACTTAAAACTTTACATTGACAAACCAGCACTTAAAACTTTACATTGACAAACCAGCACTTAAAACTTTACATTGACAAACCAACACTTATAAAAGTGAAATTGACTTCTCGGTCAATTCTGTACAGTTCTAGTCATTTTATTTGGTTCACATTTTGAGGCGTAAATGGGTATCCAGCAACCTTTTCTATGCATGTGGCACTGCTTTGTCTGCACTATTCGTGCTCTTTAAAAATGGTTGATAGCTTTCACAGAATCATCATTGTCGTGGTGTAGTGTTTTTGTGCCAATTCATCTCTCTTGTCATTTTGACAGTGTTCCAGAGCCGTAATTGCCTTGGTGTAGTGTTCGTGTGCCATTTCCTCTCTCATGTCATATTGACATTGTTTATAGAGACGCACTTGTCTTTGTGTAGTGTTTTTGTTCCATTTCATCTCTCATGTCATACGGACAATCTTCAAAGAGATGCCTTGTCAGAGTTTAGTGTTCTTATGTTATTTCATCTTTCATGTCATGTTGACAGTCTTCAAAGAGACGCCTTGTCAGAGTTTAGTGTTCTTGTGTTATTTCATATTTCATGTCATGTTGACAGTCTTCAAAGAGACGCCTTATCAGAGGTTAGTGTTCTTGTGTTATTTCATCTTTCATGTCATGTTGACAATCTTCAAAAAGACGACAGTGTCGTGGTGTAGTGTTCATGCTACTTTTCTTCTACCCGCCATTTTTTGTTTGTTTGTTTGTTTGTTTGTTTTTTTGTTTTTTTGCGTTCGCCTTATTTATCTATTCCCCTAGGTGTGTGTGCGTTACACTGTGGTTTTTATTTTGCGCCTGTCGGCCCAGTGCATCCAACTTCAGCATGCATTTTATGTAAGGGTCTGCTTCCTCCTGCATTTTCTAAGGGTTTGCTGTCCCGGGGTAACGGCCGGTGCTGTGATGGGGATCGAACCCAGCACCTTCTGGTTGTGAGCCGTGCCATTTAACCACTAGGCCACGCCGTCCCATTACCCGCCATTTTGAATTCATAACATTGTCCTCTGTGTGTGTCAGTATTTTATCTGAATTTAGAGCAGTTTTCAGTGGGAATCAAGGGAAAGCTGCATGGTTAACTAAGTCGAATGCTTGTAACACGCGCACCCAAGTGGTAGCCAGTGATAAAACAATTGGTCCACTGCCATTTTCAAATATTTCTAAGAAAGCGACTAAATCGGATTCTACATTTTACTAGAAATATGAATCTATCATGTACAAACAGACGCAAACAATCTACAAAAGCGAAAGCACAGTATATCCCCTCTAAAACAACACCAGCTTTACGAAAACCCACACATATAAAGGTCTTCAGTTATAGCCAGAACCCTTCCAACGCATGTTAGTTTTATTATTATGAACATTTTCAGAGAATGATTTTTAGACCAATCAGTTGACCTGTTGCATAATTTGCTGCGCGTAATATTTTCCATTATTTTGATTTTGAAAGTCGGACGTAACAAAGTTATTTGAAACTGTTCACGCACATTTGTTATATTTGTGTTTAAAATATTCATAATGGGTTATAAGTGTGCTAATATAGTAAAAAGAAACCATGTCTTTCAGGTTGTACATACAGTATGAACATATCAATCTTAAAGGCTAAGGAATTGTGCGAGTGAAATAGAGCGCAAGCTAAACTTTTCAAAATCATCAGTTGGTTCAATACTTAAGGCTCAAGACAAATTACTAGAGAAAATCAACAACGCTACACCAATGCAAACTAAAGTGATTAGAATGTTCAAACAGCCTGATCGTTGCTGATATAGGAAAAGGTTGAAATATGTCGACTGAACACCAAATCATACACATTTTCCACATACATTCATTTTCTCTTCAAAACATTTCTATCGTCATCAGTCTATAAATGCATCCTCCACTTTTGCAAGGATCCAAATATTTGGGGAGTAAAATGATTTTAAATTGTTTAATTGTTATTTATTTATATTTGTGTGTGGCTTACATTTTTTATTTATCACGATTTAGAAATGAATTATAGTTCGCTGTTTACTTATTTGGGCTGCAAACATGCACTCTCAAGCTAAAAAACATCAAGGCATTTTGCTTTACAGGCATATCCGCTTTACGAACATGCTCTGGAGCCTGTCTGGTCGTAGAGGCATGGTACTGTTGTAACTGCTTTTGAACATCCTTTGCGGAACGAATGAGCTACAATGCTCACATTATGCTTGACGTAGAGCGATAAGAAGACATCGATCGATTTATGCAAGGATACGGTTGTCAATGATTTGATATATCTTTGTTGTGCGGTTGAAATTGATCTGACCATAATTGTTTTAGATTTTGTTGCATTTAGTTTTTACTTGATGGTGTTACCGTCTAATGCCCAACCGTCACAAATCACCAAATTTGATCATGTCTTTCTGGTTACAATATAGCTGTTCTATACTCATCTTTCGATGCCCAGTAACATCGGCTAAACTGGATTGATAGACACTTTGTATGCCCCATAAAACCTGTGGATTGTGGATAACATTTGCAGTGCAGTAAAAAGTGACACTCTTCATCTAAGAGTGTTTTATTTCATTAGCAAAGACCAGTTTTCTCATTGTCAGTGTGCGCCTAGGTCGTATAGTTGCGAATTGAATGAACTGATCCTTAGTAAATCTTGATATCGCTCTAATTCGATATGAAAGCAAATATGAAACAGGTGGATGGAGTTTTATAAAGAAGATCATCAACAAGCTTCATCTCTCAGTGTTTTAGAAGTCTACCGCAGTGTTTTAGAAGTCTACCTCAGTGTTTTAGAAGTCTACCGCAGTGTTTTAGAAGTCTACCTCAGTGTTTTAGAAGTCTACCGCAGTGTTTTAGAAGTCTACCGCAGTGTTTTAGAAGTCTACCGCAGTGTTTTAGAAGTCTACCGCAGTGTTTTAGAAGTCTACCGCAGTGTTTTAGAAGTCTACCGCAGTGTTTTAGAAGTCTACCGCAGTGTTTTAGAAGTCTACCGCAGTGTTTTAGAAGTCTACCGCAGTGTTTTAGAAGTCTACCGCAGTGTTTTATAGGTGAGTTCTGTGTGACTCGAGTCTGGCCACTGACACACTGAGAGCACAGTGTACGAAGCGACTACCAGTGCGGACGAACCTCAGTAGGGTAGAAGTGTTTCCAGCTTATGGAATTGTACCTAATCTCACTAGGGTAGACGGGTGGCCTGCAGACGGAAATGCCATGTCCCCACTGTTGTTGTATATGTCAAAGGCTCAGACTTATCGATAATCTGCTAATTACATTTTGCAACAAATTTAGAAATATATCGTGTCTCTGAGCTAGTTTTTTTCGTACATATTTCAATGTGCTGAACGGGAATATCACAATGAAAACACCAAATTAGTGACATTTTCCATTATTATTACTATTATTATTATTTTTACTATTATTATTTTTTTTTTCTTTTTCTTCGTTCGTTCTCAATCTCCCACTACCAAACACTGAAAGGGCTTAAGTAGCAGAATGTAGTCCGGAGAACGGAATGCGTTGTGTCGAAGTTTACAGCTTGGCTGCGATATGTGCACTTTTCGGTCCAACACATCCGACTTCAGCAAACATTTTTGAGTACCGGGTTAACATTCCCTCTTCGATCCCTTCTCCCTAGCCAGTCTGCCCTGCTGCAGCCTGTTATCCAGAATCACCGCGTGGAGGTGTAGAAGGGTCTTGGGAGCTATGGTTCGCTGACCCTGACGCTAGCCGTCAGCTATGGGACGCTGACCACTGCAGCTCATGTGCTGCCCAGCATCTTGATCCCAGAAGCTTGTCTAACATCTGGACTCTGAAAAATTCCCTCTTTCATTTGTATTTGCTCGTCTGTCCCATTCACAATATAAACAGCAGTACTTCGTATATCTCATCTGCTGGTTATCAACAGAGCCGCACCATTCACGTCACAACAGAGATGTTATCCAGACTTGCTGTATCAAAGGCAGTTGAACAGATGTTTTAGGTTAGCGTAGATTATTTTTTCATGCACATAGCGTGTCCGACTGGAATGGTTGGAAGTAGGTTTCCATAGCAACTCCGCCTTGAGACTCAATTTAGAGAAGCCTGTCTTGTCATCGTTTTTGCATGTCCGTTTTAATTCCTGAAGCATTTACCAAGTAATCTACATCAAAGCTGGACACAAGGCCATTTTCCTGTCGAAAGTAGAGTAAACTGATCATGGCGACTGCGAAACGAAGTAACTCGAACATTTTGCTTGAGAAGATCCTATTGTTTTGTTTTGATCCAAGTAGTACCACTATGACCCTGAACAGTTCTAGATCACGAACAAGATCGTTCAGTTCTTCGTAGGTGAGATTGTGTGGTACATATAGCTCTTCGTGATAAACGCCTGGATCAATAGACATCACAGGATTTGGATAACCTGATGTTGATGCATCTCGATCCTCATCGGCTGAATCGATGGAAAATTCAACAGGATATTTAGGAACACGAAGCCCTATTGCCGGTGTTGCTTCCAGACACAGGTAGAACCATGCAGAATTAGGATTCATGTGCATAATTGCTCCACTTCAATGAAGCAGCAAATAACATCGTCACCTGTTCGCCTTTCATCTGTTTCCGATGATTTCGTAGGCACGTACTGCAACATATGTGTGAGTCCCATGTCTTGTATGTTCTTAGAAAACGATGCCTACCATCAACTCTCCAGGCGAGACCAGATGATAATTATCCGGCTACGTACAGGTCACAACAGACTTAGATGCCATCTGTACAACAAGTTCAAGATTGGCACTACAGACCTTTGTGCCTGCGGCACAGCCCCCATGAAGGCAGAACATAATTTGCAGTCCTGTCCACTGTATACCGACAAAAGAAGTAGTTTTTGGCAACAGCCAGTGTCCTTCCACGAGAAACTGTACGGACGCGTACAGAGCCTTGAGTCGACCGCTGCCTTCGTTAGAGTCATTGAAGTTGAGGTCTGAAGATGAACGAGGAAGAAGAAGAAGAAGAAGAAGTACGGTCCTCAATCGTGCATCCGAAATAAAAGACATTCACCGTTTTACTATTGAAGTTATGTCTCTTTTTCTTATGTGCATAACCCAATTGAGTCATGTGACGACGGGCGAGCAGCAAAAGCGGAGATCCTAAGTTCGTTGACTTCCCATGCTCTCACTGCCTGCGAGTAAGCAGATCCCAAATCGGACTTGTCAGCCTTCTCCGCACCCATCAACTACCCGGAATTACAGAATACTCGACTGGAAGGAATAGCTTGATGAAAAAAGAAAAGGTCCTCATCACTCGTAATGGACGAACAATAACAATTATGACGAGGGGGTAAATGTGAATCACTTAAAGTACTTGCTGACCCTGCCACAACTTGCTTACAACTAGCGACTGCATCACTGTTGACTTCGTTATGTCATGACAACCATATTGCGCCGTAAAACGATTCAATACCGTTGTGGTTCAGTGTGTTTAGCGGGAGAATACAATACTACACAGCATGGACATAGAAATACAGCTTTGCAAAGTGGTTTACTGCGTACTGAATGCGTCGTTTATGCATCAACAGTTATTTCCCTTCATAACAAGAGGAAAAAAATCCACATTTTATTGTCATTCTCGTATACAGCAACGTTAAATCAGTTACGATTGAATTTTGCATATCAAAGGCAATTTGTGTTATTGTAGTCACAGAATACTCGCTTATCATGGCAAAGGTAGAAAGTTCAACTACCGTTACCGACACGCTCCAGTCGAACCAGCTGTAAATGGGTTCATAACGTCCTGTTAGAGAAAGAAAAAGGCAACGAATAAGGAAATTTATCATCCCACCTTTTAAACTAGCTATGGTTTCGTACGATGAAGTTTCTAACACTTCATCTCTGACAGCAGTGTCTACTAAGGGACAATCTTTACCTTTAATATTTTGGTTAAAAGTATGGAGCAAAAGTGGATAATTACATTTCCACTAATGTCTTAAGCTACTTTCACAAATCTGCTGTAAACGTACTATAATATAATAACTCCTGACAGCATATTCGTCTTACGATCGTTTTTCCTTGCTCATTTAGTGCACCAAAATATAAACAGCACCACACATTTCCGTTCGTTCTTTGCAAAAATAATACCTTTGTGCCTTACTTAGCGCGTGTTTCCACGTTTTGCAAGATGCAAGGCAATGGATGTGCACGGTTCTTAGAATGTTCTCAAGCAGGGTCTCAAGCTATCAAAAAGGCCACCGATGCCAAGTTCGGATATTCAAGAGTCGTATGACGCGTTTGAATACCTACAAGCAGCATTGCAACAAGCTAGAATACTCAAGTATCGTATAATGACAAGTTTTGTTACTAAAAGACCACATTGACTCGAATACTCAAGGGAGAAATGACGTTAAACTCTAATACTCAATGGCGACATGACGACAAGCTCAACTACGATTCTCAGAAAGCCACATGGACAAAAATGTGAATACCGAAGGGTCAGATGAAGATGTCGCATTCTCAAAGGCCACATGATGACAGACTCGGATACTGAAGGGCAACATGTGGATAAGCTCGAATATACTACGATCGAATGACGGTAAATTCGAATACTAAAAGACAATGGTTGTACTCGAATGCATTCTAATAACAACAGATACATGGGAGTCTGCTGTAATATCCAAGAACCACACAGGTGCGTGCTGCTGTAAATTGTATTTATCTTGCACATTTGTGTTCCTTATTGTGTTTATTCATTTAATATTATATTAAGAAAGTTCCGGTGTATCCGACTTTTTGCACTTGTTTGCATATTTCTTCTGTTTTAGTGCGTCTTGAAATTGGTGTTTTATTTTTTTAATTGCTGTTTCCGTTGAGGAAATAGATTCGTATTTTATAATCTACAAGCTGTATTACCTGGTGTTTTCTTTGAAGGGTTGTTATGTAAGTCATCCAACCCATTGCCCCGCTAATCTTTTCTCACCCTTATACTCGCCTACATCAAACATTTCCCCATCAATCCACTTATCTCTCCTTCCATTTCTTCCGCCTCTAAATCTGCCCTCATCAATATCTTCCCTCCGTCTGCCTACTTCCCGCATATCTTCTCAAATTGGTTCTGTTCTCTGGAGTAGTTGTGTAAGAAACACAGTTCATCGTGTCAGTATTTGCAGGTAAACAATATATTTTTCGTGTGCTCGTGTAATCATATGCTAATAACTCGTGTTAGGACAACTTAATGACTTTAAATATGTTGCGTTTATTTATAAATCGGCTGTAAAATGTTCTGTGAAAATGTCAGCTTGTTTTGTTATGTTATTTTCAGACAAATATGTATTTACAAAAATACAAACTTTCAGAAATATACTATAGATATTGCCGTAGATTCTTATGTGATAATTAAGATGTCCTATATTAACTTTGGTCGTTGAACCTATTGCATACCAAATGATTGCAATCCCTGATCTAAAGGAGGAACTATTCTGAACGATTAAGTAATACTGCCTTATAAGACATCGTAGTGTGCTGATCGAAGCCGGATGAGCTCCTTCTGAAGTACCGTCTATTTGACCGGGTCAGGATATCCTCCTTCGTTTCAGTGTTCATGCTTCGTTATCCGGGTCACGATACAGCACAGAGCGACACTAGCTTTTGATAGGGTAAAGTTTGGGCCACGCTTTGTACCATCGAAACTGTACACATTAAGTCTACCTTTCACGACTAAAAATACACTGTTATATACTTCGTTGCATCACTTCTTTCACATTAGTATGCTTAATTCACAAGTCGGCACATTTATATCCAGGAATCACGTCAATAGTCCGAGAGTTATCATAGAAAACACAAACAAAACACCGTTTTAACAAGAGGGAAATCGACTGCGGCCATGCCCGGTGCCAT
Source organism: Ariolimax columbianus (assembly GCA_036924085.1). Lineage (NCBI taxonomy): Eukaryota > Metazoa > Mollusca > Gastropoda > Stylommatophora > Arionidae > Ariolimax > Ariolimax columbianus. The sequence goes on from JAVGWX010000011.1 coordinate 64,609,792, forward strand.
CTTGACCCATTAAGGAAGAGGCCATCCGGCGAATGCCGCAGGTGGAACTGAACCTGGCGTTGGATGAAGTCATCCCTGAGGAGGAAGTCGACAGGGCAATCAGTTCACTATCTATAGGAAAAGCTCCAGGAGCTGATGCAATACCAGCAGAGGTATATCTTCTTCTTCCATTTTTTCCTACGCTGTTTACAGCGATATTTACGTTGCACTGTTTTATTTGGTTAAGCCTGTGGCTCAGTGCATCCGATTTCAACAGGCGTTTCTGTAGGGTTGCCCTCCTTAGCTTTTGACTGTCCCCAGCCTAACTGTAAGGCAGCAGTTGTTTTTGGTCAGAGTTGTCTCTCATATGAAGTTGTCTTGCAGGACCACCGAGTCTTCCCTACTCGTGTCTATAGGGTTTGGCAATGATATGATGGACTATGTACTAGTTTGTACTATCCCGAAAGAAAGGCAGTCCAGTGTGACTTTGTCCCAGGATCGTCACGTCCTGCCAGAAACGTAGCATATGCATGTGAGTGAGGTATCTCTTCGCTCCCTTTATTTTCTCGGCTCATCTGCAGTGATGGTACGGCTAGCATTCCCCGCCACCCGGGAGGTTGTCACAATAGGGAAGGAAGTGCAATGTCCGCTGGACTGCATCTATTCTGCGTCCATTGGGATGACTGATAGCAGACAGAGGCAAAGAGCGAGGCAGGAGTGCATTTTACCAGGTGCATTTCTGCGGCTCGACCGGGCCGGGCTGAGACGCAAGCCCCAGCCATGTCGTAGCCTCCCATCACAGCGGTGCTGAGATTTAGGGCGGGATTCTGGCTTAGAGGCGTTCGGCCGTAGTCACTCAGATGGTAGCTTATCAGCCAAGCACGTGGACCAAATGTCAGCGACCTGTGATTCCTCTCGAAATAGTGCATTTGACCAGGGGACAAGCCTGGTCATTGCACGGAGATGTTGTTCACCTGGTGTGCGGACATATCTCATGGTCAAGGATTGAGTCTCAGCAGTTCGCAGTGAGGTAGCTGATCTACTGCTTAGGGTACCCCGACCGAGAACTAAGTCTTCTACAAATGGTTTCATACCTCATCGCCGTATAGGGTGAATATCGAGCAGCTTCCCGCCCGCTTTGATCGGCGGACGGCAGAGACCTCATTCTGCGGCTCGACCGGGCGGGGCTAGAGCGGGAGCCCCAGGTCCCCACCATGTCGAAGCCTCCCTTTGCAATCGTGCTGAGCTTTTGGGCGGGATTCTGGCTTAGAGGCGTTCGGCCGTAATCCCTCACCTTGTAGCCTCGCGCCGTTGGCTTATCAGCCTAGTACATGAACCGAATGTCTGCGGCTCCTCTCGAGCTGAGCAGGATTACCGTAGCAACGCTCTGTCATTAGTAGGATAAAACTGACCTGTCTTCCGAGGGTCTATTTCCAGCACCCGTTCAATATTAGACCGGACGTATCAATGGAGGGCTTTTTAGTTTGTCGCAGAAGTATATAAGACAGCTGGCCCATCCCTCACCTCACCAGAAGGATCACTGAACTCTTCTGCCACAGACGATGAGGTGGCAAGCAGAATAGCAAAGCCCAGCACAGCCTTTTGTAGAATGCGCTCGATGGTCTGGGCACGTCGTGGCATCAGCGTCAAGACCAAACTCAAAGTCTACCGTGTAACCATCATTCCAACCCTACTATACGCTTGCGAAAGCTGGACTGTATACTCTGAACATGCAAGGAGGTTAAACCACTTTCACACAGTTTGCCTGAGGCGAATATTCTACATCAGATGACAAGATCGTGTCACTGACATCGAGGTTCTCTCGAGGGCTAACATGCCCAGCATCCATGCACTGCTAGAAAAAGCACGACTAGGATGGGCCGGACACCTCGTCCGTATGTCAGACGAGCTGCTCCCAAAGAAGCTTCTATACGGCGATCTGAGAGAGGGATGGCGCGAGAGAGGGCGTCCAAAGAAACGTTTTAAAGACGGTCTGAAGGACTCACTGAAAAGTCAGATAGACATCGACACCTGGGAATGTCTTGCGCAAAACAGATCTGACTGGAGAAGCGCAGTCAAATCGGGTGTAGCTACCGGCGAAGACGACCGTGTTGTGAAAGCCCAAAGCAGACGCGGGACCCGGAAATCCCGAACAGCGGGAACACCATGACCTTCTACAAACCTCGTGTGCCCGATATGTAGCAAATGTTTTCGTGCCCGCATTGGCCTGTTCAGCCAACAGGGAAATCTGTGACAAGGATTATGTCGGCGGTTTTCATCGACAACGATGGACAGCTATTAATAAGACATCTGAGTAGTTAGGTCAGACCATCCCGTAACCGGTGAGGTCGTTGTAGCACCCACGAAGACACCCCAACAACCCCACGGCCACCCCCTCTCCTTCAGCAGCCGCTGTCTGGGCCTCCGCTGGTCGAAGATTTTTATTTTCTTCTGGAACTCCTTCTTCACTTTGAGTTGTTCCAGGAACTCACTATTTGTTTTCCGATCTTTCCAAGAAACTCGTCCAAGTCTTCTGAAGACTCACATTTCAAAGTTTTCGATCCTCTTTTACATTTTCATTGTCAGAGTCCAGATAGCTAGCTACTCCATACAATAAAACAGAAAGCACATAGCCTTAAATGTTGATAATTTGTAGTTTCTGAGAGATGTTTCATGCTGTTAAATATATTTTTAGACCATTGCAAATCTCTTAATGACTGGGTTCATGTACTTGGCATTTTATTTCTAGAGTTTTCCTGTGACTTGTTTGCACTTCTGCAGTTTATTGAGTTGGAGTCAAGATCCCTATCCATTCACGCTTTTCAATAATGTATTCTATCTTGTCTCAACATTCGGAAGGTATTTGGTCTTAGCCTCACATGAATGGAATGGAGTAGCTTGTGATGCATTCTCCGTCATCTAAAGGTGGTTTACAAATGCGCAGGGCTAAATCACTGTTCTCTGACTCTAAAGGAGTCATCCCGTCGCGGTCACAACCAACTCTAAACTCTGTTCTAGAGCTATTTGCTCTTTTTTTCGTGCATCATGTCAGGCGTGTCCACATTAAAATCGGAGTCAGGCTGCTCCCCCAGATCAAATTCAATGATAGGTACTCAGTACGCACCCCACGGAATCCTCATTTTAGGCGTCAGTTGATTGTTCTCAGTTCACCTGCCAAACAGCAGGTGGTTTTAAAGTCCTTCTCTACATATTCTTCTGAGCTTGTAATCCAAGATAAAAATATCCACCAAGACAACATAGTATTCTTGACTGATGTCGCGTCAGTATTAGCAGCGCTAAAACAACACAAAGACGAAGATCTCGAGCAATGAATGTTCTCCCTGACACAGCTCTCAGCAGAATATCCAAGGTTGGTCATACAGTGGATCCCATCCCACTGCAATATTGAAGGCAATGAAGCTGCAGACAAACAAGCAAAGAGTGGAGGAGCATCCTAACAAACAGACCTGAGTATCACATATAATGAGGCCAACGCCATAATTAAAGCCAACTTCAGGGTAAAAAAGGCTGATCAACATTCCGACTTCCAAAAAGAAGACAGCTACTATAACTTAACTAGAGAAGAGGAAGTCATCATCTTTAGACTGAGAACTGGGAATAACATACTCAAGGGTCATCTTTACAACAAAATGAGGATTGCGACAGATGACAGGTGCCCATGTCGGGAGCATACCATGACCGTGGAACACATCCTGCAAAGCTGCACGCTCACGCAGGAAAAGAAAGACCAACACTGGCCTCGTAAGACAGATATGAGACAAAAGCTGTATGGAGACAAAACAGCCTTACAAACAACGGTGTCCTTTGTAAGATAAACCGGAACCTTGAACTGAGGATAAACGAAGAAGAAGAAGAAAGTCCTTCTCTATGATGGACTGTCAACTAAGGCTCACGGTCTACATCTGCCTAGAGCAGTCTGGTTTTATCACTCGCCCCTCTTCCCTTCTGTTAGAAAGAACAACAGCATCTTCTACGAGAAGGCCATGAATTGGACATTTACTGTTACAAGTAATGTGTTACACAAACAGTAAATTCATTTAGACAGAATTTAGGACTTATCTTCAAATCCATTCCTGGCTGTGACATCATTTGGTAGCCTTTCATATACAGCTATTATAAATCATTTCATCCGGTGTTTTGCTCACACGAGTGTTTATTTTGTTTCTAATGTTATTCTACCAATCTTTTCTAGCTTGGCTTTTTGTTTATTTTACTGAAGACTCTTACGTTTGGTTTGTCAGGGATTACTGTGAATTTAACGTCTGCGAAAATGCCTTCTTTATTTCTCTTAACAGTAATTCTGCCAGGTGTGGTTTCTTTATTACAAAATGTTGCCTACACAGATGTTAATGATTACACGACTCACAATATAGAAAAATGCACAGAAAATATGAAATGGCCTCACCACAACTCACTAAAAGTGAATATTTAATATAATTTACGGTTCTAACACTTCATCCCTTTGGCAGTGTCTCATCTGGGAGTGCCTTCACCTAACCTCGTTTATTGTTCCCCGTCCTGATCAGTATGTTGTGCCTGGTCGGACTAGCGCCTCAGTTCACCGTCCGGGTCAGTATGTTGTGCCTGGTCGGGCTGGGGTCTCAGTTCCCCGTCCGAGTCAGTATGTTGTGCCTGGTCGGACTAGGGTCTCAGTTCCCCGTCCGGGTCAGTATGTTGTGCCTGGTCGGACTAGGGTCTCAGTTCCCCGTCCGGGTCAGTATGTTGTGCCTGGTCGGACTAGGGTCTCAGTTCCCCGTCCGAGTCAGTATGTTGTACCTGGTCGGACTAGGGTCTCAGTTCCCCGTCCGGGTCAGTATGTTGTGCCTGGTCGCACTACCGTCTCAGTTCTCCGTCCAGGTCAGTATGTTGTGCCTGGTCGGACTAGCGTCTCAGTTCCCCGTCCTGGTCAGTATGTTGTGTCTGGTCGGACTAGCGTCTCAGTTCCCCGTCCTGGTCAGCATGTTATGCCTGGTCGGACTAGCGTCTCACTTCCCCGTCCTGGTCAGTATGTTGTGCCTGGTCGGACTAGCGTCTCAGTTCCCCGTCCTGGTCAGTATGTTGTGCCTGGTCGAACTAGCGTCTCAGTTCCCCGTCCGGGTCAGTATGTTGTGCCTGGTCGAACTAGCGTCTCAGTTCCCTGTCCGGGTCAGTATGTTGTGCCTGGTCGGACTAGCGTCTCAGTTCCCCGTCCTGGTCAGTATGTTGTGCCTGGTCGGACTAACGTCTCTGTTCCCCGTCCTGGTCAGTATGTTGTGCCTAGTCGGACTAGCGTCTCAGTTCCCCGTCCTGGTCAGTATGTTGTGTCTGGTCAGACTAGCGTTTCAGTTCCCCGTCCTGGTCAGTATGTTGTGCCTAGTCGGACTAGCGTCTCAGTTCCCCGCCCTGATCAGTATGGTGTGCCTAGTCGGACTAGCGTCTCAGTTCCCCGTCCAGGTCAGTATGTTGTGCCTAGTCGGACTAGCGTCTCAGCTCCACGTCCTTGTCAGTATGTTGTGTCTGGTCAGACTAGCGTCTTAGCTCCCCGTCCGGGTCAGTATGTTGTGCCTGGTCGAACTAGCGTCTCAGTTCCCCGTCCGGGTCAGTATGTTGTGCCTGGTCGGACTAGCGTCTCAGTTCCCCGTCCTGGTCAGTATGTTGTGCCTGGTCGGACTAACGTCTCTGTTCCCCGTCCTGGTCAGTATGTTGTGCCTAGTCGGACTAGCGTCTCAGTTCCCCGTCCTGGTCAGTATGTTGTGTCTGGTCAGACTAGCGTCTCAGTTCCCCGTCCTGGTCAGTATGTTGTGCCTAGTCGGACCAGCGTCTGAGTTCCCCGCCCTGATCAGTATGTTGTGCCTAGTCGGACTATTGTCTGAGTTCCCCGCCCTGATCAGTATGTTGTGCCTAGTCGGACTATTGTCTCAGTTCCCCGTCCTGGTCAGTATGTTGTGTCTGGTCAGACTAGCGTCTTAGCTCCCCACGTCAATCTGTAGTTAAATTTTATTGGAAGATCCATGCTGAGTCTGAGATTATTTCATTATTAAAACAATTGTCCTTTTAAAATTCAACTGAAACGCATCTGAAAAACTCGGAGGATGGCTGAGGTTTATGCAATAGCTATATAGTTTGCCCCGAAGAGGACATATTGTGCTTTCCTTGTATATTGTAAGTTAGGCACTTTTGCAACGGATGTTCAAAAATCATTCTGATGGCTCTTGTCTGTTGGGTCGTGTCCAAACATGAACTTGAATACACAGTTCAATGGGAGGTTCCTTGTGCTGAACTTTTTCTCTTTATACATGCTGATGTCAGATTGAACATCTCTAGCATTTCTGATTTTGTAGTGTATGACAAAACCAACTATTTAGTATGAATCCTGATTTATGTTTCTCTCTGTTTGTCCATTCTACAGGTCTTCATATCACCATATAATTGTCATGAAATATTTGTATTTATTTTGGTATTATATCTTCTATTCTTAACTGAAATTATTTTTTCTCTGTTTTTTAGGTCGACTTTGTACATGTGTCATTTACGCATTTAGCTTTGTGTGAGATCTGAAAATACCCTAATCGGCTTATACGCTATAAAATAAAATACTTCACATTTTCAGCAAAGATCCTTCTTCCCTGTTTATTACCATCCATCAAGAGCTGTCTTTCATGCTCGGGTGGTCGTAAGTATAATCCTCTTTGACTATCATTTGGAATGATGACCTAGTTCATCCAATAAAACCTTGATGTACTAAATAGTATCCAGGAAGTAATTGATTGATCATAAAGGCATTGCGGGTCTGAAGAGACTAGCTTTGAAATATACGCTCGATTTGGTTAACGTTATCGGCCTTTGCTTAATGCAGGATATATTAATGTTCGTGTGTTAAATAAAGTATGCCTCCAGTTTACTGGACCTTCCACGTCTTTATCAGAGACTCTTCTGTAGACGCTGTTCAAGGTGTTCAAGTCACCCGTTATATCTTGTTTTTGTGCAAGTGTGGACATCACTGTTGACTTCTCTTGAAACATATGACTGCAACAGATGTTATCGAGCAATTTATATCTTAGATTGTCTTCACGAGCTCCGCCAATGAGACTCCAACAGCTTTCTGCCAGGTGTTCATTGGCCTCCCCACCATTCTCTTCCCTCAAGGGTTCCTATTCAAGACATGTCTGATAGCAGTGTTAGTTTTGTTAGGGTTTATCTAATCCGTATTCATGATCTCTTCCCAACCGTTTGCAATATTGGTTGCTAATTTACTCTTGGTCATGTATCTCTGTTTGCTTTGACGAGTACATCTGGGCATGTAGAACTAGGTAAGTGACGTGGGGGCAAGTTGACGACAGAGCGCTGACTTATCACTGTAACGGTTCTGGGTTCTATTCACACTATCGATACGATATATATGGGTTGATTTAAAAATATGTAAAGGGAAACATGGCTTAAATTTAGGGAAGGACATACAACGAGGAAGGAAACTGCCCTCCTCACCTCATGAAAAGATTAGATCTAATGTAATGAAGTCTTTACCACTACACCTCCGACAGCATTGTTTGCTATACAATTACCTTGACCTTTACCACTACACCCCCGACAGAATTGTTTGCTATACAATTACCTTGACCTTTATAACTACACCCCGACAGAATTGTTTGCTATAAAGCAGTAGAGCCTTCCATCGAGGAATGTCTACAGTCTAGGTGTGATCTACGGAATTGTAGATAAAATCTAACCATCTGAAAATAGAATCAACAATTCCCTCTTGCATACTGTTATTATCTGTCGCAGTTCTAAAACAGGGTCACACATCTATTCTTTTAATTAATTCTCTGAAAACCACTGGGATCGAGACATACTGTAGTTTTATTTGTGACTACATAAAATACCTGCGACACGGGTGGTTTTTTAGGACTGTGTATAACAGAGTCGAGACTGATCACTTTCGACCCCAGAGCATGCTATAAGTGACAACTAACAGAGTGGTCTAACCACTCTAGGACGGAAAATTCTTAGACTCGTGGCATTGAACATCCCAACTTCCACAGTACCACGCCTGTTGAGTGTGGAATGAACATCTCCCATTTAAAGAAAGCATTATAAACAATAACCCACCATACATAATACATTATTTAACAAAACCAATAGCTCGTTTTCTACAGATTAAGTAGTTATATATATATATATATATATATATATATATATATATATATATATATATATATATATATATATATATATATATATATATATATTTATGATGATATGAAATTGCTTTGCAAGTTTAGATCAGATCCGTTGAGTTGCTAGCTTCATATCAAATGTGAGCTGCAATCAATCTCCAACGTCATCAATATGTAATCCTTATTGTGCAGTCTGGCAAGTTTGGTGTTTGTTCTCATATGGCAAGTGAAGTTTGGATAAATTAAATGAGATTCAAAGTAAATTAGAATTATGGCAGACTTAGATTAACCAGGGGTTATTAGAGAAGTGTCATCGACAAAATGAAGTCACCACAATCGACAAAGCAACAATATTTGATTTGGTTAAAATGCATTTAATTACGTTAAAACTTAAATTTGCACAGTATTTTCAGCCACATGAAATACGCCAATATGATTGAACAGGACACCCGTTTGCATCGTCCCGTGCCGTTTCTGTTGCTACGCTCCCTTTCATAGCGAAAGAAGTATTTGTTTTATTTTACAGTTTTCTACAAACATACATACGTACATACACACATAAATACACACACACACACACACAACACACACACACACACATACACACACACACATATTGACAACACAAGCTACATCTTTCAATCAATAAAAGTGCATATCGTTTTTATTATTTTCTAATGGGTATAACGAGTAACTAGTCTGAATACTAATTTAAGAAAGCAGACTGAATTTTAAAATGTGTTTTCTAATGGGCACCATTTTTGTATTTCCTGAAAGCGCCATCAAGCGTGGTTGGTGTATGTTCGGTTTTATTTTTTAAACCAGAAAAGTACTGGTCTTTGTGTGGCTACAAAGGGGTATGTAGATATGATGTGTCTAAATATGCAATTGGATGTTGTCTTACCAGAGTTGTTGCAAGACAAAAAGATTAATTGTATGTTTAGTTCTTTAAGGTTTAGTCTAGGTTTTGACGAAGGTGTACCATTTTTGTGCATAGGGCCAGCAACCTCAACATGTTGTTGAGGAAATCGTTTCAGAGCCCTCTACTACATGAGCGCACATCAGTACTTTGGTTCATGATATCTGTAAGATGACCAGGTGTATTCTTTGCAGGGAGCAAAAGGAGACAAGGTTAAGAAGGGAACAAACGGAGACAAGAGGAAGAAGGGAGTTAAAGGGAACAAGAGGAAGAAGGGAATGAAAGGAGACAAGAGGAAGAATGGAGTTAAAGGGAACAAGAGGAAGAAGGGAGTTAAAGGGAACAAGAGGAAGAAGGGAGTTAAAGGGAACAAGAGAAAGAAAGAAGTGAAAGGAGACAAGAGGAAGAAGGGAGTTAAATGATACAAGAGGAAGAAGGGAGTGAAAGGAGACAAGAGGAAGAAGGGAGTTAAAGGGAACAACAGGAAGAAGAGAGTGAAAAGAGACAAGAGGAAGAAGGGAGTTAAAGGGAACAACAGGAAGAAGGGAGTTAAAGGGAACAAGAGGAAGAAAGGAGTTAAAGGGAACAAGAGGAAGAAGGGAGTTAAAGGGAACAAGAGGAAGAAGGAAGTTAACGGGAACAAGAGGAAGAAGGGAGTTAAAGGGAACAAGAGGAAGAAGGGAGTGAAAGGAGACAAGAGGAAGAAGGGAGTTAAAGGGAACAAGAGGAAGAAAGAAGTGAAAGGAGACAAGAGGAAGAAGGGAGTTAAATGATACAAGAGGAAGAAGGGAGAAAGGAGACAAGAGGAAGAAGGGAGTGAAAGGAGACAAGAGGAAGAAGGGAGTTAATGGGAACAAGAGGAAAAAGGGAGTGAAAGGCGACAAGAGGAAGAATGGAATTAAAGGGAACAAGAGGAAGAAGGGAGTTAAAGGGAACAAGAGGAAGAAGGGAGTGAAAGGGAACAAGAGGAAGAAAGAAATGAATGGAGACAAGAGGAAGAAGGGAGTTAAAGGGAACAAGAGGAAGAAGGGAGTTAAAGGGAACAAGAGGAATAAAGAAGTGAAAGGAGACATGAGGAAGAAGGGAGTTAAATGACACAAGAGGAAGAAGGGAGAAAGGAGACAAGAGGAAGAAGGGAGAAAAGAGACAATAGGAAGAAGGGAGCAAAAGGAGACAAGAGGAAGAAGGGAGAAAGTAGACGAGGAAGAAGGGAGAAAGGAGACAAGAGGAAGAAGGGAGTAAAAGAAGACAAGAGGAATAAGAAACATATGTTAGCCGCATGTTGTTCGTTCATCGTAATATATGAGGACCACTTTGTCAGAATTCACTAAACTGTTCTCATGTTAGCATTCACTGTAAATTGTTCTCATGTCAGCATTCACTGTAAATTGTTCTCATGTCAGAATTCACTGTAAACTGTTCTCATGTCAGCATTCACTGTAAATTGTTCTCATGTCAGCATTCACTGTAAACTGTTCTCATGAGTTCGAAGATGGCTAAATAAGCCAATCTGAGCCTTGAATTGTCTGTTGCACTTTGTACAGGGAAAAGAGATATCTCCTTCCACCGGGGTTGAAGAAGGTTTGATGGGAATTGACTTGCGGACCTATCGTCTCTGGATGGTCTCATCTATTATTGATGCGTCATGTCTCTGAACACCTTCACCAATAGTGCTGCGCCAGTCTGTGCGATTGGTGGCGGCTCTTTCCCAATCATCGTGGCTATTGTCGCACTGGATCAGTGATCTATGTAGTGTGTACGTGTACCTTTCCCGCTGTCCACCGCGTGCTCTCGTGCCATTTTGGAGTTCACTATAGAATAGCTTTTTTCGGTAGACGTTGATCCGACATCCGTACCACATGGCCAGCTCATCTCAGCTTCTCTGCACATATCATGTTATCGGCATACAGTTCTATTGGTTATATTATGTAGCGCTTGCTAACAATATAAATAATCAACATCACGACCTGGACTTTTTATGCAGTGCTGAGAAAGGACATAGTCCTAGACAGAGTTTAACTCCGTGCTAAATGTAGGTTTGTGAAGCAAGAACAATTATTGAAATAAACATATAAAACCTCAAGACTTATGTCAGTTTGTTATTACAAAAGGGGGACCACTATCCAAGAGAGGCAAGTCGCTCGCATATCAAGAAACAAACGAATGCACAAAACAGTGCGCGCACGAAACCCACATGTTCCAAAAGGGACCCATAATTTCACAGTGGGAGGGGGATGGGGGGGGGGCGGGGTTGAGATCGAGTACTTAGTCCTATCGGAGGTCACGTGTACCCGTGGTGCACGTTAATAAACCTTTGGCAGCTGAAAATCGAGAAGAGCAGGTTGTTAAACGGTGTACGAGCACACAAACAAATTAGAAACGTAATGGTATTCCTACCTCACACGCCATCTACCGTCCTCCAAGGTCAAGTAAAATGGCAAAAATGATCTACTACGGATAGCCCTTGGCAGCAGGCCCATACTAAGATTCAAACCAGGACCCCTAACCAGCTGTCAGCAGCACTGATTCCAGGAGGTGTCGTTGCGATTTCATAGCTAGGGGTTATATTCGATTAGGATGCGAGCCTCATACACACCACTCTTTAGTTGCCTTTTAGGACATACCAAGAAGGAAATAGTGAGTATTTCTTATTGTTTGTCACGGGAACCACTCTAGGTGACAGTTAGCTATCTCCGAGTTGTGTTTATTTTCCCTGTCTGGTCAAACTCGTAATGCATTTTGTTCTAAACGCGTTTTGCTGCACCTACGAGACTGACTACTAGATTGTGTGAAAGGAATTATAGCAACCTTATGTGGAACAAGAAAAGTATTAGAAATCGCAATATATATTGTTGTTGTTGTTGAATGCTCACAATTGGTAACACACAGTGAAAATGAGAGCCATATAGTCCTGCTGACAGATGCTCTCGAAGTAGTCACAGCGCTAAAAAGCCAGAAAAACACTGAGCTTAATGACTTAAGAGCAGCACTCTGCAAACTGTGCCAGCAGTCCGCACCAAAAAGGGTAGTGGTACAGTGGGTTCCGTCACACTGCAACATCCAAGGCAACGAGGAGGCAGACAGACTGGCAAAAGAAGGTGCAAGGCTACCACAAACAGATACAAGTATGACGTACGAAGAGTCAAAACGGCTTATCAAAGCCAGATACATGTCCAAATGGGAAACCGAACATACTGGTTACACCAAAAACGATGCCTATTACCAGTTGAACCGAAGAGAGCAGGTCGTTGTCTTCAGACTTCGCACTGGCCACAACAGACTGAGGTACCACCTATTCAACAAATTGAAGATAGGGTGTACCGACGAATGCCCGTGCGGTACTGGTAAAATGACCACTGAACATCTGCTGCAGAACTGCCCGACATACGAGGATCAGAGAGAGCAGATGTGGCCATTGCCAGTGGAACTGCAAGACAAGCTCTATGGTAGTGGCGAGAGTCTCAGGATGACCGCCGCTTTTTTCGAGAAAATAATGGTTACTGTCTGACTGTGTACGCAGAAGAAGAAGAAGAAGAAGAAGAATGCTCACAATGAGTAGATTTACTCTTTTGTGTGCCCTGAAAAGGACCTTAGGTGGCGATTGTAGCTTTTCTCACATCCCGAGCGTCTTGATGAAGGTGGACCGAGGTTCTCTAAGCGGTTGTCCTCTGCTTGGCTTCAAATGTGTGTGCTCACTACCACGGGGATTACGTCGATCCCTCACCTCGTTAGCAAGGCTGTTATGAAAACAGCCCGTTTCCAGGGAGGACTATGGGGAACTCGGGGTGAGGGTTTTGGCCAGTATATTTTGCCTGACCCTGACTAACATGTCTGATCAGTATGTTATGCCTGACCCTGACTAACATGTCTGATCAGTATGTTATGCATGACCCAGACTGACATGTCTGATCAGTATGTTATGCCTGACCCAGACTAACATGTCTGATCAGTATGTTATGCCTGACCCAGACTAACATGTCTGATCAGTATGTTATGCCTGACCCAGTCTAACATGCCTGATCAGTATGTTATGACTGACCCAGACTAACATGTCTGATCAGTATGTTATGCCTGACCCAGACTAACATGTCTGATCAGTATGTTATGCCTGACCCTGACTAACATGTCTGATCAGTATGTTATGCCCGACCCAGACTAACATGTCTGATCAGTATGTTATGCCTGCCCCAGACTAACATGTCTGATCAGTATGTTATGCCTGACCCAGACTAACATGTCAGAATGACCCAGACTAACATGTCTGATCAGTATGTTATGCCTGACCCAGACTAACATGTCTGATCAGTATGTTATGCCTGACCCAGACTAACATGTCCGATCTGTATGTTATGCCTGACCCAGACTAACAGGTCTGTTCAGTATGTTATACCTGTCCCGACGTTAGCCTTCCTCTCTAACGTGTGTTTTTAATAACAATAACTTTCAGAATCCCAAAAACATTAGCAGTAAAGAATTATGATGTTTTGAGAGGGACAAATGTATAAAGGAACATGTTTTGACGAGTCTATTTGTATCTGTCCACAGTGAAACGAGCTATTTTTGCTATTTTTGTATCAAATATTTGTTATTAGAGTTTTCTTTCAAACCCAGAAGATCACTCCAATCAGCAGATTTTTGTCATTCGTGAATGTCGGAGTGTGCAGTATCGTGAATTGGAGATTATTCTACTCTAAAATTAGACGTATTATATAACACTGTAAGACGCCTCATATAACATGCTCTAAGTGTTGCAGTGGTGTGTTTCTCGTCTCTGTCGCACATAACACTCCTTCCTTCCAGAAACTAGTCATGGCTGAGAATAGAAAAAAACAACATAACCTTGACTGGTCTCTGGTTCATGATGTCCATGATGTTTGGAATATATATAGTTGCGTAAGCCAGTTGACATGTTTTTATTCGAGAAAAAAAAATGAAACAATTCAAATACGGAAACAAGAAGAAAATATAGACGTTGTTGATCAAGGCAGCTTGCATATAATGTACGGTTGTCTTCATCAGTCTCCATGTACGGTTGTTCTCATCAGTCTCTATGTACGGTTGTCTTCATCAGTCTCCATGTACGGTTGTCTTCATCAGTCTCCATGTACGGTTGTCTTCATCAGTCTCCATGTACGGTTGTCTTCATCAGTCTCCATGTACGGTTGTCTTCATCAGTCTCCATGTACGGTTGTCTTCATCAGTCTCCATGTACGGTTGTTCTCATCAGTCTCCATGTACGGTTGTCTTCATCAGTCTCCATGTACTGTTGTCTTCATCAGTCTCCATGTACGGTTGTCTTCATCAGTCTCCATGTACGGTTGTCTTCATCAGTCTCCATGTACCGTTGTCTTCATCAGTCTCCATGTACCGTTGTCTTCATCAGTCTCCATGTACTGTTGTCTTCATCAGTCTCCATGTAGGGTTGTCTTCATCAGTCTCCATGTACCGTTGTCTTCATCAGTCTCCATGTACCGTTGTCTTCATCAGTCTCCATGTAGGGTTGTCTTCATCAGTCTCCATGTAGGGTTGTCTTCATCAGTCTCCATGTACGGTTGTCTTCATCAGTCTCCATGTACGGTTGTCTTCATCAGTCTCCATGTACCGTTGTCTTCATCAGTCTCCATGTACCGTTGTCTTCATCAGTCTCCATGTAGGGTTGTCTTCATCAGTCTCCATGTACCGTTGTCTTCATCAGTCTCCATGTACTGTTGTCTTCATCAGTCTCCATGTACGGTTGTCTTCATCAGTCTCTATGTACGGTTGTCTTCATCAGTCTCCATGTACGGTTGTCTTCATCAGTCTCCATGTAGGGTTGTCTTCATCAGTCTCCATGTACCGTTGTCTTCATCAGTCTCTATGTACGGTTGTCTTCATCAGTCTCCATGTACGGTTGTCTTCATCAGTCTCCATGTACGGTTGTCTTCATCAGTCTCTATGTAGGGTTGTCTTCATCAGTCTCCATGTAGGGTTGTCTTCATCAGTCTCCATGTACGGTTGTCTTCATCAGTCTCCATGTAGGGTTGTCTTCATCAGTCTCCATGTACGGTTGTCTTCATCAGTCTCCATGTACGGTTGTCTTCATCAGTCTCCATGTAGGGTTGTCCTCATCAGTCTCCATGTAGGGTTGTCTTCATCAGTCTCCATGTACGGTTGTCTTCATCAGTCTCCATGTACGGTTGTCCTCATCAGTCTCCATGTAGGGTTGCTATCATTAGTTTCCATGTAGGGTTGCTCTCATTAGTCTCCATGTACGGTTGCTATCATTAGTCTCCATGTAGGGTTGCCCTCATTAGTCTCCATGTACGGCTGCTCTCATTAGTCTCCATGTACGGCTGCTCTCATTAGTCTCCATGTAGGGTTGCTCTCATTAGTCTCCATATAGTGTTGCCCTCATCAGTCTCCATGTACGGTTACCCTCATCAGTCTCCGTACATCGTTTTCAACACTTATTTCTATGTGTGATGGAATTGAACCAAGTGACATGTGTTTTCTATCTCCGTGTCTACAACTGTAGACATGTATAACATGTAACGATCGAGTACTTAATTTGGCAAAGTTATTTGTATTGTTTCCGTCTCTTCGTAGATCCAGTGGAGAACAACAAGTCATTTGTTCTGCTTTTGCCTTACCACATTTGTGTTATTGTTTCCGTCTCTTCGTAGATCCAGAGGAGAACAAGTAATTTGTTCTGCTTTTGCTTTACCACATTTGTGTTATTGTTTCCGTCTCTTCGTAGATCCAGTGGAGAACAACAAGTCATTTGTTGTGCTTTTGCTTTACCACATTTGTGTTATTGTTTCTGCATGAGTCCGATTGGACGATTCGGAATGTACTCCTTAACAACGCATTATCCTTTCAACGAAAACAGAAAACTAGTCACATTCCATGTCACTTTGAAATTATTAAATTGATAAAAATATTAACTGAATTCCAAATTACATAAAAACTGTATTCTTTATTTTTTTAAATTTTTAATTAATTAATTGGATTTTATGGATTTTTTCTTGCTTTTATTTTAATTTTTCCAGTATGGAGTTCTTCAGTTCAGCTCAGTTACTATTTGTTCATTAGAGATCGACTGCAGTGGTTCTCAAAAGTCCTTAATGGGGCACTCGTAGAGGCTGTTCTTGTCCATCTCCTGAAGTCAACCTCACACTTATAGTATTATTTTCCTATTATCTGTCAATTCTCTACTTTTTCTTCCAATATTGGTTTAATTAAGGTGTTGTGGCTTTTAATTTCACCAAAATATCTTAAATGTCAGACTCTGATTTCGTTCGTTAATTCTCTTTCTTCTCCCAATATCTCCAAGCCTTTTCTACTTGTCATCCAGCCTTTCCACTTGATGAGCACGATTCTTCTATATATCCACATTTAGCAGACCTCAATCTTTCCCTCAAAAACGTGTGTACAACGTCCATGTTTTAATGGCACACAGTAATGACACTTGATTTGGATCATTTTAAATGTGTGAGTAATGTGTTTGGATGCCAATAAATGTCTCAAGTTGGTGAACAACGTTTTAGTCCATTCATGTTCTTTTTTTCATTTAGATTTATCATCATCCACTCTCTTCGTTATTATATTTCCAAGATAGTAGAAACTCTTGGCCGGATCTAGTATTTGATCATGTGTTCTTATTTTTTGGGCAGATTTCTCCCGAGCGCAAGTCCTAATTGAACTCAATTTGTCCAATCGGTCTAGAGGCCGATTCTTCGTGATAATAGAAATGTAAAGATGTGCAAGTGTCTTTATAAATTTTAGCAACGAACTAGGTCTACATTTAGCTACAAAGTCAGTGTGACAAAGTATAGGCCAATTATACTAGTCTTTGTGGGACTGTAAGCTAACCAAATTTCTATTACACACTTCTTTCTTGCAGATAGGTCAGATCGTATCCTGGAAGAACCACATTCAAATATATGGAGTGTCTTTTTATTCCTATTCTGTTATTTTCTTATATAACGCGTACTTCGTGTTTTTAAAGTACTTGTCACTGCATTAGTTTTCCTATATTAACTAAGATCTATTAGTCTCTTTTATAATAAAGATTTTTTTTATTAACGAAAAAGTTAAGAAATAGACTAGCCAATATCGAACCACAGACCTGGAATTACAAACGAGCCGACTGGGACAGATTTGCAATCCTGACAGATGGGCTGTGTGAAACCATCAACACACGAAACACCAAAATGAAGCCCATGGTGGAGAGCCTAAGCAAGGCAATAATGCAAGCCGCCACTGAAACCATCCCAAGAAGAGCTAGGAAAAACTATAAGCCCTACTGGAATGATGAGTTACAGAAAGTGGAAGATGCAGTAACAAATGCTAGGAACATGGCAGAACGAGAAAAATCCATGGAGGCAAACATCGCCCTCAAAGCCGCCGCGGCGAAGTACAAACACACTCTCAAGCAAACAGCAAGAGAAAGTTGGAAAAATAAAACGGAAAGTTTGAACCTGGACAAAGACGGGAACAAGCTATGGAAGCTAGTCAGAGCCATGAACGACGAAACCCCGTCAAATAAACAAATTACTATCAAGCAAGGCGAGAACTTGATCACAGGTAAGAAAGCCGCAAACGCCTTTGTCGATCACTATGCCAGAGCAAACCACATCGAGGTCCCTGCAGATAAGCATACAGACATTAGCGAAGAGCTAAAGGGGCACGAAAACACGAATACGGCTCCTGAAGAGCACATGATGGCCAAACTAACAATGCGCGAAATGGAAGAGGCTATGAGTACACTAAAGAAAAGGAAATCTCCCGGAAAAGACGGGATAACAAACGAAATGCTGATGGGGCTGGGCCAAACAGCGAAGAAGAAACTACTATCAGTCCTGAACCAAAGCTGGAAAAGGGGTATTGTACCCCAGGCATGGAAAGATGCAATACTGGTACCAGTACCAAAAACAGGGAAGGACAAAACAGATCCAAATGGATACAGGCCCATAAGCCTACTGAGCTGTGTTGGCAAGCTGATGGAACGGATGATAAACACCAGACTGATGTGGCATCTGGAAGAAAAACGAATACTAATTCCACAGCAAGCCAGCTTTAGACAGCACAGATCCACTGAGGACCAGGTCATCCTCATAGCCCAGGAGATAGAAGATGCCTACCAGGCACAGAAACACACAGTAGCTGTTTGGGTGGATCTGGAAAAGGCATTTGACAAAGTCTGGAAGGATGGACTTAGAGTCAAGCTAAGAAGAAGTGATGTCTGTGGGAAAATGTACAAGTGGATCAACCACTACCTCAAACAAAGAACGGCCAGAGTCCAAGTACAAGGGCAGATGAGCAAAAAGGTGACACTCGAGCAGGGAGTACCCCAAGGGGGAGTATTGTCACCCACACTCTTCCTGGTATATATAAACGATATTACAGAGAATATACCAAGAAGAGTCCATAGCTCAATGTTTGCAGACGATCTGGCTATGTGGACCTCTGAAAAGAATCTCACCATAGCAAGAAATCGGATGCAGACGGCCCTAACATCGCTGGAAGAATGGGCGAACTCATGGCTGGTCAAAATAAACGAGGAGAAAACCACGTGCACAATATTCTCGCTCTCATTAAAACCCCAAAGTACCAAATTAAGGCTAAATGGCAAAATCCTGCAGCCAAACGACAACCCAACCTATCTGGGAGTCACATTTGATCGGCGCATGACATGGAAAAGTCAGATTGAGAGAAACCGAATGAAAGCCAGAGAAAGAATGGCGATCATGAGGAAACTTGCTGGCACAAGCTGGGGAGCAGACGAAGGCATACTAAAGAAACTGTACACTGGAAGAGTGAGACCAGTTCTCGAGTATGGCATTGCGGCATGGACAACCGCAGCGAAGGTGAACTTCGATAAAGTTAACAAACTTCAAAACCAAGCCATGAGAATTATAACAGGTGGCATGAAGTCAACGCCAATTGTAGAACTTGAAAAGATTACAAAACTGCAATCCATGACCGATAGAAGAGACTGCAGAGCCCAGCTGCAGTCAGAGAAACTCAGAAGACTGACGGACCATCCAATGTACCAGAGACTAAACAATTTGGGAAATGGGAAACTAAAGCGGAGAAACTTTGCAGAAATAGCCAAAGCAAAGATGCACGAAGATCCCATAAACGCACTAACAACACCAAAACCCATCACTACTGTACGAAAACCTACTTGGAGGCAGGATATATTTCCAGAGGTGGTAGAAAATATACCAGGTATTGCAAACAAAAACTGCCAGAGTGAAAAAGAAAGGAGAGACACTACCCTAAGCTTCATAACGAAAAGCTACCCAAGCATGGACTGGACCCATGCATACACCGACGGTTCTGTAACAAACACTACACAGAACGGAGGGGCAGGAGCATTCCTGAACCTACCAAATGGCAGAAAAATAACACTGTCATTCGCTACTGGTAAGTACACAAGCAATTTCAGAGCAGAGGCAGAGGCACTGAGGGCGGCAGTGGAAGAAATGGTAACACACAGTGAAAATGAGAGCCATATAGTCCTGCTGACAGATGCTCTCGAAGTAGTCACAGCGCTAAAAAGCCAGAAAAACACTGAGCTTAATGACTTAAGAGCAGCACTCTGCAAACTGTGCCAGCAGTCCGCACCAAAAAGGGTAGTGGTACAGTGGGTTCCGTCACACTGCAACATCCAAGGCAACGAGGAGGCAGACAGACTGGCAAAAGAAGGTGCAATGCTACCACAAACAGATACCAGTATGACGTACGAAGAGTCAAAACGGCTTATCAAAGCCAGATACATGTCCAAATGGGAAACCGAACATACTGGTTACACCAAAAACGATGCCTATTACCAGTTGAACCGAAGAGAGCAGGTCGTTGTCTTCAGACTTCGCACTGGCCACAACAGACTGAGGTACCACCTATTCAACAAATTGAAGATAGGGTGTACCGACGAATGCCCGTGCGGTACTGGTAAAATGACCACTGAACATCTGCTGCAGAACTGCCCGACATACGAGGATCAGAGAGAGCAGATGTGGCCATTGCCAGTGGAACTGCAAGACAAGCTCTATGGTAGTGGCGAGAGTCTCAGGATGACCGCCGCTTTTTTCGAGAAAATAATGGTTACTGTCTGACTGTGTACGCAGAAGAAGAAGAAGAAGAACCACAGACCTCCAGATTACGAATGTAACTTGCTGGAAGACAGACATCTTGCTGAAGTCGGATGGGTTGGACCGAAAGGTGCAAATATCGCAGTCAAGCTGTAAACTACGACACAACGCATTCCGTTCTCTTGACTACATTCTGCTACCTAAGCCCTTCCAGTGTTTGGTAGGAGGAGATTGAGAATGAACGAAGCGAAGCCAAGCCAGACAGACATGAGATTCCGCGAATCAGTCGTCACAATAAATGTATGATCATTGGCCTAAACATTTTGTCGACAAGTGCTGCAAATATAGAACAAATCCGTAGTTGAAATCGCAGGTATTAGCAAGCAATCTCTTTAAGGAAACCTCATGGGAAAAGAAGTAAAGTACGGAGTAAGAACACACAGAGAAGCCACGGAGAGGCCGATACAAGACCTACAGGCTGAAGCTGGAAAAACTGGTCTCCTCGAAGAAGGTTAGTTGATCACCTATGAGCCCCATAGCGATAAGAGCGAAGCAAGAAGAAGCTTATATCAATCTATAACAATTTATAAACTCTTCTACCTGCTAGCATTCCTACCATCAAACAACATCACATTATGCTTCTAATGTGTGCGCTGCGATACTTGGATAACAACACACCAGTGGTAGTTTCGAATAAAATTGTTGACAATTGGGGCATAGCTTACTGTAGATGACGGCAACTCTCGCAAAGACAACAATATTTTAAGCATTCAGACAAGTACATACAACAAGATTACATGTACGAAAGTGAGGTAGTAGGCAATCCAATATAAACACACATACCTCCAGGTGATGAATGTACCTCGTTGTAAGAACAGGACATGTTTCTAATGTTTATTTAAATTCTGTTTTAAGGTTTTTTTTCTCCATTTAGCGAAACACGATACTTTCAAACACAGACAGTTTGTGTATACAGTTATATCAGGGCTTTGAATATAAGTCACAAATAAGCGCGCGCAGGTAGTGCCTTGAGTTTACATATACCATATTAATTAGTGCGCAACATCTCAACAACACCTTCAACATCACAACAAGATATTCAACATTACAACATCACTTTCAACATTACAACATCACCTTCAACATCACAACATCACCTTCAACATCACAACATCACCTTCATCATCACAACAAGATATTCAATATCATAACAAGATATTCAACATTACAACATCACCTTCAACATCACAACATCACCTTCATCATCACAACAAGATATTCAACATCGCAACATCATCTTCAACATCACAACAAGATATTCAACATCACAACAAGATATTCAACATCACAACACGATATTCAACATCACAACACGATATTCAACATCACAACATCACCTTCACCATTAAAACAAGATATTCAACATCACACCATCACCTTCAACATCAGAACACGATATTCAACATCACAACAACACCTTCAACATCACAACAAGATATTCTTCTTCTTCTTCTTCTTCTGCGTACGCAGTCAGACAGTAACCATTATTTTTTCGAAAAAAGCGGCGGTCATCCTGAGGCTGTCTACACTGCCATAGAGCTTTTCTTGCAGTTCCACTGGTAATGGCCACATCTGCTCTCTCTGATCCTCGTATGTCGGGCAGTTCTGCAGCAGATGTTCAGCGGTCATTTTACCAGTACCGCACGGGCATTCGTCGGTACCACCTATCTTCAATTCAACAAGATACTCAACATCACAACATCACCTTCAACATCACAACAACACCTTCAATATCACAACACCTTCAACATCCCCCCCCCCCCCACCCTCCACTTCACAACACATTTTGAACCTAACTGTGTCCCGCGACATGATACTACACCCCACCCCACCCCTTCCAGTTTCATGATCTCGACCTCTGACCTTTTTCCAGCAATTGACCTAGTTGGTAGAGTGCTTTAACTCTTCTCATCTTTTAACATGTTCAAAAATACTCTAATAGCCTTGTTCTGGTGTGTGTAACGAATTGCCTTTGCCCTAGCGCCCCTCTCAGTCCATTCACAGTAGTCCTCTTTACTCTCCCTGCTATTGTTAAAGTTCTCTTATCGTACTACATGTATGGGTTCCATTTCTCTTATTACTATTAAGTTTCCATCTGCTATGTTCCGTGTGGGGTTAATGCTAGTATCTGATGTGTTAGAAGGGCCCAAATAGGGAACACAGAATAGAAGCACTGTAACATTTTAGACATGTCCCAATATTCTTTCTATGATGTTTGGAGATGGGTTTGGCTACCTCATCCTGTAGAATATGAGCCATAAGAAATAGAAGAGAAAACCTCCATACCCCCATACCCTATGCCACAACAGAAATGACAAGACAAGTCACATGACGAGCTGAGCTATGTGTCCCTAATTATGCGTATTAAACGCCAAAGCTGTACCTAGACGGACACTTGTTTCGTTTTTTTGTCAAGTTCTTCATTTCTGAATCTGACTGCCACTCGTCAATTTTTATGATTCTCCTCAAGTATCGCTTTATCGCATGTAATCTATTTTTAGTGGTCTTCACCGAGGCATACATGAAATGTCAATTATTCTAAGCTCATACAGGAAGCTTTTCGATAGCGACAAGTAATCGTACTATAGTAACGCCGTACTGCAGATTTGATGAGGATATTTGATGTTGGGCTCTTAGCTGTGTTTTCAGGTGGGTCTTAACGGAAAGTTGATTATTGTGGGGGTTGTAATGTATTCACAATGCGGAAATATGTGGGGAGTGAAGTGTGGGAGGGAAAATGTGCGTGTAGTTGGAGTGGTGGAGATGTCAGTGTAGTAGAAGTGTTTATAAACAAGATAAATATGGTGTGAGGTGTTGGCTAGAATAGCACAGACAATGGCTGCGCTTGCGTGGCTTAACACAATCTGGCAAGATAAACGGTTAGCACTATGCACGAAAATCAGATTAATGTGTACATGGGTCCTGTCAATATTCCTCTATGCTTGTGAGACATGGACAGTTACAGTTAACCTTCAGCAAAGGATACAGGGCTTGAAGATAGATGTTTCCGAAAACTTTTAAACGTCACGTACAAAGATTGAGTTACAAATGTGAAAATACGAGATAGAATTACAAAAGCAATAGGGCCTTTTGAAGACCTCTTGGCAACTGTCAAAAGAAGGAAACTCGCTTGGTACGATTACATATCGAGAACAAGTAGTCTTGCAAATACGATACTGCACGGAAAGGTGCAAGGCAGACGACGAAGAGGCCGTCCAAGAAGAGGTGGGAGAACAACATAAAAGAATGGACCAATCTCCGACCAGAAGAGGCACAGGCAACGGCCGCTGACAGAGAAGGGTGGCGTGGGATTGTGAGGATGTCTTCGTGTGTGCGCCAACGACCTCATCGGTTACGGGATGACCTGGGCTGATATAAACAGTTCAGATACCAGGCTCGAGCATAAACAAGAACACAACTTACGTTACTACCAAAATGGCTTCTTCGTAGGCCAGAGACAATACAAAATGGCTTCTTCATGAACCAGGGACAATACAAAATGGCTTCTTCATGAACCAGGGACAATACAAAATGGCTTCTTCATAAGCCAGGGACAATACTTCTTCTTCTTCTTCTTCGTAAGCTGGTTACAGCGATATACGTTGCACTGTTTTGTTAAGCCTGTGGCCCAGTGCATCCGATTTCAACAGGCGTTTCTGTAAGGATGCCCTCCTTAGCCTTTGGCTGGCTCCAGCATCTGCAAGGCAGCAGTTGTTTGTGGTCAGAGTTGGCTCTCTTAGGAAAATTGTCTTACAGGACTATCGAGTCTTCCCTACTCGTGTCTATAGCGTGTGGTGATGATATGATATGATGTGATGGACTGTATGTACTAGTTTTTCAAGTATCTCGGAAGAGAGGCAGTCCAGTGTGTCTGTGTCCCAGGATCGTCACGTCCTGCCAGAAACGTACCATATGCATGTGAGTGAGGTATCTCCTTGCTCCCTTTATTTTCTCGGCTCCTCTGCAGTGATGGTACGCCTAGCATTCCCCGCCACCTGGGCAGGGACAATACAAAATGGATTCTTCATGGACCAGGGACAATACAAAATGGCTTCTTCATAAACCAGAGACAATACAAAATGGCTTCTTCATGAACCAGGGACAATACAAATATGGCTTCTTCATGGACCAGGGACAATACACATATGCACTAACACGTCATGGAAGAAGAGATGAATACATTAAAAAGATATGGTGACAAATAAAGAGACATATCTAGATTGGTCGGTTGTCATGAGCAGAAATGAAGAGGTTGGCCATAAAACTGCACGAAATGAGAAGAGCCAGATCAGGCGATAGCGGCCAAACGAGATGACCGAAGGGTGATACATGTAGACGCAAACCACAAGAATGTGAAAACAGGAGGAAAAAAGACAAATGAGGAGAGAAAGGGGAAATGTAAATAGCAATAGAGTCTAGGTAAAGGTTTGGAAAATGTTCATGCTGCGTGGCTGACGGAAGTTCATGTGAGATATCAGTCTATTTTCTAGCTTGTATCAATGTCGATCATTCGAGGAGCAGGAGACATTACCTCTGTCTAACATCATTCTTCCCTTGGGTCAGGCCTATTGAAGTGGTTGGCGACCACGAAACTAATGTTCTTAGAGATGCCATAAAGTTGGGGTCTTAAGGATGTA
Organism: Ariolimax columbianus; assembly: GCA_036924085.1. Classification (NCBI taxonomy): domain Eukaryota; kingdom Metazoa; phylum Mollusca; class Gastropoda; order Stylommatophora; family Arionidae; genus Ariolimax; species Ariolimax columbianus. The sequence goes on from JAVGWX010000011.1 coordinate 64,634,639, forward strand.
TAATAATAATAGCTGTCCATCGTTGTCGATGAGGACGACCGACATCATCCTTGTCAAAGATTTCCCTGTTGGGTGTGGGTGCGCATGTGGCTGAACAGGCGAATGCGAGCACGAAAACATCTGCTACATATCAGGCACACGAGGTTTGTAGAAGGGGATGGTGTTCCCGCTGCTCGGGATTTCCGCGTCTCGCGTCTGTTTTGGGCTTTCACTACACGGTCATCTTCACCAGCAGTTACACCCGATTTGACTGCGCTTCTCCAGTCAGATCTGTTTTTCGCAAGACATTCCCAGGTGTCGATGTGTATCTGGCAACTTTTTAGTGAGTCCTTCAGACCGTCTTTAAAACGTTTCTTTGGGCGCCCTCTCTCGCGCCATCCCTCTCTCAGCTCGCCGTAAAGAAGCTTCTTTGGGAGCCGCTCGTCTGACATACGGACGAGGTGTCCAGAGTATACAGTCCAGCTTTCGCAAGCGTATAGTAGGGTTGGAATGATGGTTGCACGGTAGACTTTGAGTTTGGTCTTGACGCTGATACCACGACTTGCCCAGACCATCGAGCGCATTCTACCAAAGGATGTACTGAGCTCAATATCAGTCTCACCCTGGTATGTCACACTACACTGGTTGCATATGTGAGGGATTTGCAGGTAAATCTCTCTTTGACGTCAAATAGGGAAACGATTGAACATGTCTAGAAGACCTGGGGACAAAGGTTCGCCGTTCTCCATGACGTCAATGTGGTTATGTGGACCAGTGTTCATACAGCATCAACTTACAGGTCCCTCGGTTTTTTTGTCTCGACTGTAGATGACAAGGTGAAGATCAGAATATACATTGAGCATGGAAGGAACGAGATGAAGGAAATGAGGTGTTATGGTAATGTGAGGGTGTTATGCTGAGGTACTGAGGTAAGTGTAATCATTGTGTTATGGGGTTGCTAGGGTGTAATGGTGAAGTAAGTGTAGCCGGTCTGATATGGGGATGTGAGGGTGTAATGGTGAGGTAAGTGTAGCCGGTCTGATATGGGGATGTGAGGGTGTAATGGTGAAGTAAATGTAGCCGGTCTGATATGGGGATGTGAGGGTGTAATGGTGAGGTAAGTGTAGCCGGTCTGATATAGGGATGTGAGGGTGTAATGGTGAAGTAAGTGTAGCCGGTCTGATATCGGGATGTGGATGTAACAGCAGATGAGGTGATATGATCATGTGCGAGTGAAGTAGGTATTGTGGTGAATATAGTGAAGCGAATGGGTAAATGTTATGTAAACATTCAGAGAGGATGTACGTTTAGTATGGCTATTGAGGGTGTGGTATGGAGGTAACGTAGTAGTGATAATGGGAAGTTGTGAGTGTATACCGATGAGATAAAAGTAATGGAAGTGTTGTGATGATGTAAGCGCATGGTGGAAAGGTAAGTAGGAAGTGGTGTTGTGATAATATTGTGGATTTGATGGTGAGTTATGTAATGGGGGTATTGTGCTGGTGTTTGCGAGTGTGTAATGAGATCAGTGCAAGGGGAATGTTAGATGATGTGAGGGTGAGGTGGTGTGGTTGGTGTGGCTGAGGTATTGTGGTGATATTGTTGCATGTGAGGGGAGATAAGTTAAATGGTGGTGTTGAGGTGATGTGAGGAATGGTTTCAAGTTAAGTGTAGGGAGTGTGTTGTAAGGGTGTTGTGCATGTAGCGGTGAGATTGATTAAGTTGAGGTATATTGGAGATATTGAGGATGCAGTCGTGATCTAATTGTAGCAAGGGTGTTGTGGTGATGTTCAGGTGATCAGCGTGTTGAGGGGGTGTTGTGGTTGTGGTAATGTTGTGGTGATGTTGAGGTAATCAGCGTGTTGAGGGGGTGTTGTGGTGATGTTTAGGTGATCAGCGTGTTAAGGTGGTGTTGTGTTGGTGTTGAGGTGATCAACGGGTTGAGGGGGTGTTGTGATGATGTTGTGGATGTGGAAGTGATCAACGTGTTGTGATGCTATTGTGGTGATCAACGTATTGTTGTGATGATGTGGTGATCAACGTGTTGTGGTGATGTTGTGGGTGTTGTAGTGATCAACGTGTTGTGGTGATGTTATGGTGATCAACATGTTGTGGTGATGTTATCGTGATCAACGTGTTGTAGTAATGGTATGGCGATCAACGTGTTGTGGTGATATTTTGGTGATCAACGTGTTGTAGTGATGTTATGGACGTTGTAGTGATCAACGTGTTCTGGTGATGTTGTGGTGATCATCGTGTTGTGGTGATGTTCTGGTGATAAACGTGTTGTGGTGATGTTGTGGTGATCAGCGTATTGTGGTGATGTTGGGGTTATCAACGTGTTGAGATGGTGTTGTGGTGATTAACGTTTTGATGGGGTGTTATGGTGATGTTGTGGTGATAATGTGTGAATCAACGTTTTGAGAGGGTGTTATGATGATGTTGTGGTGATAAACAATAGAGCAACGAACGCAATAATATTAGTAAGAAAAGTATTAAAATTTCATTTGCCATTTTCCTAAACAAGTTTCAACATTCTGAAAAGTAACAGTAATTTTGATAAACGGAACAGAGTATTCACAGTTTAATCAATCATATTTCACAGAAAGAAAGAATACGAGGTAAAACAGAGGGGAATACAATTAATGATTAAATGGCAGCAGTTTTCTTCACATTCCGAGCGTGCTTATGAAGTTAGACCAGTATCCTGCAGGTGGTTGTGCTATGCTTGGCTTCATTTGCGTATCGCTCACTACTACGGTGATCACGTCGATCCCCACATCGTTTGACAGTCTGCCAAAAAGAACAACCCCTTTCCAGGAAGACCTTGGTGAAATTGAGGTGTGAGTGTTGGCTTTACCTGATCCTGACTAGTTTTACCTGACCCTGTTTAGTTTTACCTGACCCTGACTAGCTTTACCTCACCCTGACTAGTTTTACCTGACCCTCGCTAGTTTTACCTGACCCTGACTAGTTTTACCTGACCATCGCTAGTATTACCTGACCCTGCTTAGTTTGACCTAACCCTGACTAGCTTTACCTCACCCTGACTAGTTTTACCTGACCCTCGCTAGTTTTACCTCATCCTGACTAGTTTTACCTGACCCTGACTAGTTTTACCTGACCCTGCTTAGTTTTACCTGACCCTGACTAGCTTTACCTCACCAAGACTAGTTTTACCTGACCCTCGCTAGTTTTACCTGACCCTGACTAGTTTTACCTGACCCTGACTAGTTTTACCTGACCCTGACTAGTTTTACCTGACCCTGCTTAGTTTTACTTGACCCTGTTTAGTTTTACCTGACCCTGACTAGTTTAACTGACCCTCGCTAGTTTTATCTGATCCTGATTAGTTTTACCTGACCCTGACTAGCTTTACCTCACCCTGACTAGTTTTACCTGACCCTCGCTAGTTTTACCTGACCCTGACTAGTTTTACCTGACCCTGACTAGTTTTACCTGAACCTGACTAGTTTTACCTGACCCTGACTAGTTTTACCTGACCCGCGCTAGTTTTACCTGACCCTGTTTAGTTTTACGTGACCTTGACTAGTTTTACCTGACCCTGACTAGTTTTACCTGATCCTGACTAGTTTTACGTGACCCTCGCTAGTTTTACCTGACCCTGATTCGTTTTACCTGACCCTGACTAGTTTTACCTGACCCTGATTCGTTTCACCTGACTCTGACTAGTTTTACCTGACCCTGATTCGTTTCACCTGACCCTGACTAATATATCTGATCAGTATATTTTGCCTGACCATACGTTAGTCTTCTTTCCCCTACAACGCTGGTAAATCTGTCTACAGAGCAGGAGGGCGGTTACAAGGCAGAGGGATAGATGACATTAGAGTGATTGTGCAACGATACAGGTTGACAATGACCGACGCATCTCACTTGGTGCAGGACAGAAGACTCAAGTTCCCCAAGGCACTTAACGGCATCAGTGGAAAGAAAACTAACTACAAACGAATTATACATACGTCTAGGACCGACAATACATTAGGGTCGCCATCGGAGTAAGAGTGTATCGTACTGTAGCGTTAACCACTCTGCTGTGTGCCCACGAACCGTGGATAGTATATAGCAGCCAAGTCAGACATCTAAATCGTTTTCACTTGAGCTGTCTGTGTGGGCTGCTAAGAATTTGGTGACAGGACAAAGTGCCTGACTCTCAAGTTCTTAGTAATACTGACATATTGAACATCCATACGTTTCTGCAACAAAACATGATGGGATGGGCAGGATACGTTCGTGTGTCAGGTAGGCGAATGCACGGGGGTTTTTATGCGGTGGGTCGGAGTGGGTAGACTCTAATTAGGAGGACGGAGAAGCCGCTATAGAGACTCCCTGGGAGTGCCGCTGAAATGGTTCAGCATTAATGTCGCCTTATGGGAGTTGCACGCACAGAGCCGTTTCACCTGGCGCGCTAGCATCCCCAAATGTGCTCAGGCTGCAGAGCGAACCTTCATCGCGAGGCTCAGAGTCAGCGTACCGACCAAAAGAGCAGAAGGAACGACGACTGCACAGCAGACTCCTCACATTAATGTTCTTGATGCGGCAAAGTGGGCCTTGTCATGATTGGTCACTAAAGCCATACGAGAACACATCTCGCAGCAGAAGTTTGATGCTTCTGTCATCTTCCCTTGCGATGGGCAACTATTATTTACATACGCAATTCTTGCTCATTTTTAGTCTAAACCCGCTATTTTGGTTGGAGTGGGTAAGGAATGACAATAGTATCTCAAGTAGTGTTCTCAAAAGTTCATCACACAGTTATCTGTTCATGGTCTTGCCAGGGTGTTTTCACATCACATCACATCACCATATCACATTATCCCATTATCCTCGGCGTCAGTCCGGCCAGTATGCCGTACGCGATAAAACCAACAAGATTATGTTCAAAATGCAAAAATTAGATTGGCCATTAAAGAAAAGACAAAAGTTAAACTTCCCTAGATTCACGGATATTGTCAGTTACTAACAGTGTATGTATTCCTTTCCACGGACTACATCATGCTACTTGCGAAGCCCCGTTCGGGGCTTGGTAACGGGAGATTTAATACGAACGAAGAAAAAGAAGACTTACAGTGCGTGTATCTGGATAGACTGTTATCCTGAATGAACTATCCAAGATTGCTCTGTAGTCATCATAAAAGTATAAACTCAGGCTACAGATTTCTGAAGAACGATCCGGAAACTGGTTTGACTGATTACAGCCAATCACTCACTGCATGGAGCAAATGTTCTGTCAATGACAATGAGCAAATCTCGATAGCATCTAACCTTTAAGACTGACCAGGCGCAGTGAACCCCCACATTGTACGCTCTTCACTGTGACAAACATACACATCTTTCAGACACTCCACTGTGATAAACATACACATCTTTCAGACACTCAACTGTAACAAACATACACATCTTTCAGACACTCCACTGTGACAAACATACACGTCTTTCAGACACTTCACTGTGACAAACATACACGTCTTTCAGACACTCCACTGTGACAAACATACACGTCTTTCAGACACTCCACTGTGACAAACATACACGTCTTTCAGACACTCCACTGTGACAAACATACACGTCTTTCAGACACTCCACTGTGACAAACATATACATCTTTCAGACACTCCACTGTGACAAACATACACGTCTTTCAGACACTCCACTGTGACAAACATACACACAGTCGAGATTCATCATCTTAAATGACACTCCATCTTTTACACACTCCACTGTGACAAACATACACATCTTTCATGCTACATTGTGACAACATACATATCTTTCATGATACATGGTGACAACATACACATTTGTCATACTACATTGTGACAACATACACATTTTTCATACTACATTGTGACAACATACACATCGTTCATACTACATTGTGATAATATACAGATCTTTCATGCTACATTGTGACAACATACACATTTTTCATAATATATTGTAATAACATACACATCTTTCATAATACATTGTAATAACATACACATCTTTCATAATGCATTGTAATAACATAGACATCTTTCATAATACATTGTAATAACATACACATCTTTCATAATACATTGTAATAACATACACATCTTTCATAATACATTGTAATAACATACACATCTTTCATAATACATTGTAATAACATACACATCTTTCATAATACATTGTAATAACATACACATCTTTCATAATACATTGTAATAACATACACATCTTTCATAATACATTGTAATAACATACACATCTTTCATAATACATTGTAATAACATACACATCTTTCATAACACATTGTAATAACATACACATCTTTCATAATACATTGTAATCACATACACATCTTTCATAATACATTGTAATAACATACACATCTTTCATAATACATTGTAATAACATATACATCTTTCATTTTATTCCTTTTCTGCTAGTTACGTATCTTTCAGATGCCATTGGCATAACATTCACACAACCCATACATTGCAATGAGCAGGATATTTTTACATCTCCCATAAATGTCTCAACAACTATCTCTTTATTTTCACAATCACCAACATTTAATGACAGCACTTCATCTCACATGAAGAAAAACTTCGCCATTTGTCAGCGCCTTTACCGAAAGAGAAAGTTAATTTATGCACACAAGTGTATACATAAGGAGAAAGTTGTACACAAGCACTGAGGACCTCCGACAATATAAAACAAGAGGGTTTATGTTGGTATTCTAAGAGTTAACTGTCCCACATAAACAAAAACATTTTAGATTTAACTCCAACAGAGGGGAAACAAGCAAGCCTACTTCACAGTGAACAGCAGTTGTGTCGCGGGATAATCAAATGTATAATTAGGGACAAATTCAATTAGACAAATTCTTCAAAACACAGCATAACATCAAATGTCAAAAAGCTCTTCTGAAAGAAAAACTAAGTATGACAGAAAAGAAAGAACATGTCACGGAGGAAAGCACAGGTCTGAAACATCACGACCTCGTTCAAATTGAAGCTGATGCCATTCATTTAGAAATAGACATCAGTCTCTGCCGAAGACGGATGGGTCGGACCGAAAGTTGCAAATATCGCAGTCAAGCCATAAACTAGCGACACAATCCATTCGGGTCTCCGGACTACATCCTGCTACTTGCAAAACTCTGTTCCGAGCTTGGTAGCAGGAGATTGAGAACGAACGACGAAGAAGTGGAAGAAGAAGAAAAAGACATCAGTCACAACATATCAGTTTTAAATCAGAAATGCATTTAAAAATTAAAACCTGGTATTAATTAGAAAAAACCTTTAGGAAGAATCATCAGAAATCTAACTCCTACAAGATAGTTTTCAATTTGAGAATAATTATGTTTCTAATGAAACATTGCAGGAACAATTAGAAATAGGTCAAATACACCATGCCTGTGTGTGTGTGTGTGTGTGTGCGTGCGTGTGTGTGCGTGTGTGTGTGTATGTGTGTATGTGTGTGTGTGTACATGTGCGTGTATGTATGTGCGTGTGTTAAAAACGTCGACTTTGTTATATTGTTACAATACTTACAATCAATGTTGTTGCTAATCGTTCAATGAATTTACCCAGTGGTAGAAAGCGAATCAATAAATAATCCTTCAGTCACAATTCCTCACCTCAATACGCCAGTGAAGAATTGTTTCTATTATTCCCAAATCATATACAACACTACCGACGAGGCTAGTTGTGGATTAAAAATCACTTCCTATGTGCATTCACAGAAGCGACGCCCCCTCCATTATGAAATATCCTTGTGTAAATAAAACATACAATTCAATCTTATACGGGATCAAGATGCTGAGCAGCGAATCAGCTGCAGTGGTCAGCGACCCATAGCTGACTGCTAGTGTCAGGGCCAGCGAACAAGCGCTGTCAAGACCCTTCTACATCTCCACGCGGTGATCCTGGATAACAGGCTGCAGCAGAGCAGACTGACTAAGGAGAAGGGATCGAAGAGGGAATGCCATCCCGGTACTCAAAAAATGATTGCAAAAGTCGGATGTGTTGGACCGAAAGGTGCAAATATTGCAGTCAAACTGTAAACTACGACACCACGCATTCCGTTCTCTGGACTACATTCTACTACTCAAGCCCTTTCAGGGAGATTGAGAACGAACGAAGCCAAGCCAAGCTAAGCCAATCTAACACAAATGCCATGGTCTATAATCCATTTTATCAACACCCAGTAGTTTTCCTATCTAAATTCCATGAACAATTTAGAGTTAATGTCACAGTCGGCGTGTAATTGGATTGCCCGTTTTCTTTTTGTGATTTCTCTAAGAAGTACTTTTGCTGTTACGATGCCAGCACTTTCCGAACTAGCAGCTGTGCCACAAAGACGCGCCTATTAGTCTGTAGTATCATCGAGCCTCTCAATCATCAATCAGAGTCATGCAGTCCGTACTTGTGTTAGTTGTTAGAACGGAAAGGCTAGGACTGGATTTGTGTTGAGTGAAGAAGAGCAGCGGCTAATTGAGTTCATTATGGTTTATTATCCGTTAGTGCCAACTGAGATTTTTTATCAGATAAGTTTCGATAATCATTATAATGAGCCCGTAAATGAAGAGAAGAGTCGTCGTCTAAAGAAAACAAAGGGAAGGATGAAAGAAGAGAAGGGAAGCTTTATCAACATTTTAAGCGAAACTGTCAATGATGGCTTAGTATGGTTGTTCAGTGCAGAACATGTGTCACACATTCAAATTGTTCAAAACGAAAGAAGTTACGCATTTTAATAATGAATGCTTCTTTATCATTAAAAACCTTGGTCTTGTAATTGCGTTTAACTGGACGAATGGAAAACAAAGTAACTTACGTAGACAAATAAAAATACAAACAATGCAGATTTATCTCATTTCAAATTTTGAATAATTGTAGTTTCCAGTCTGCTCTTTGAAAGTTAATTAGGGGAAGTGGTTTATGTTCCTCGGGTACGTAGTTATTAAGGTCCATCGAGAGTTTGACTGGTTTTATTGTAGCTTTCGTCTAATAAGCTCATTGTCTGTTTTGTAGGATAAGTTAAATGTGAGAAACGCCAGGTCCGGTCTGGATGTGATTTTTCACATTATTGAGTAAAGGTGTGGCAGATCTTCTTGGGCATTTATCAGGTGCAGAGTTTTGTATGTTTCACATCCCTGCATCTTCTCCCCTCTTGTATAAAATTCATCGTAGTCCCATCTGGTGGAGTGAATGTTGAAGTCACCTGCGGCAGGTGTTTCCGTTATCTCCATCGCCTCTAGCATGAAAGCTCAATTCAACAGGATGTATATATTAAATAGTCGAATAATAGAGGAGATGAAGAGAGCAAAATTGACGGTCCTGGCACTTACAGAAACAAAGAAAAAGGGACAGGGCGTTCTGGACCATGATGGCAACATGCTATACTATAGCGGAGTTCCCATGAGTGAACGAGCCAGGGCAGGTGTTGGTTGTATGGTGAATGGTAACAGCAAAGCAAACATTAAAGGATGGAAGTTTATTTCAGATCGACTGATGGTTCTAAGTCTACAAGAGGAGGATAGTCAAATGGATATCGTCACTGTGTATGCACCAAATGAAGATGAGAGTACTGACATAAAAGATGAATTTTATGAGCTCCTTCAAAGGACCATTGACGATTGCCATAATGAAATACTTCTCCTTGGAGGCTTCAACGCAAGAGTTGGAAACGACTATTCTAGATGGGATGGAGTGATCGGTAGGTATGGAGAAGATGTCTTAAATGACAATGGAAAACGACTGCTGAGATTCTGCAGAGAACAAAACCTTGTTATTACAAATACAAGGTTTCTACACAAGCGTATCCATGCCTACATAAGATGTGAGCCGGCAAGAAATGAAAGATCCATAATTTACTATGCAATAGTGAGGAGAACTGATTTCAAGTATGTAAAGGATGCTAGAGTGTTCAGAGGACCAGAGATAGGAAGCGACCACTACCTAGTTAAAATAAAGAGAGACATTGAAAAACACAATCCAGCCAGGCAACACCCATCAGCAAGCATGAAACATAATACACGAAGAGAAAATAAAATTAAGGCTTACAAACTACGAGAACCAGATGTTAAGAGGAGATACCAAGGGCTCATACAACAGCAATAGAAAGGATGGAGGAATCTGAAGAAGATATGGAAATGCGTTGGGTAAAATTCAAAGACATCCTCAAAGAGGCTGCAGCAGAGGCATGCGGTCAAACCAAAGAAGGGTGGAAGAGAAATAGTACACCATGGTGGACAGAAGAAGTGAAAACACAAATACGAGAAAAGAAAAAGAAAATGGAAGCAATACCTAGGGGCTAGAAATACAGAAGAACAAACAAAGAAATATAAAGAATATGTTAATTTTAGAACAGAAGCAAAGAAGACTGTGCTCAAGGCCAAACAGAAATCCTGAGAAGAATTTGGAGAGAAACTGGAAAATAATGCTGGAGAAAACCAGAAACTGTTCTACAGGACCTTAAAGAACATGCGGAAGAAAAAGGAATGCCCCCTGAAATTTGTTAAAGATAAACAAGGTGCGCTGTTGACTGCCCCAGAAGAGGTAATGAACAGATGGAAATAATATTTCTCAGATGTCCTTGGAGTGGAGGAAAACCAAGCTCTGGAAGTAACAGTCCCAATTCAAGAAGAGGGAGCCATGGAGGGAAACGATAATATCACAATGGAAGAACTAAAGGCAGCATTGGAGAAAATTAAGATTGGTAAAGCAGCAGGACATGATGGTATAACACCGAAAATGGTTAAATACATGAGAGCGGCAGGACAGATGCTATTCATGAAGATTCTCAAGGCAGCTTGGCACCAAAAGAAGATACCAAGAGACTGGGAGGTTGCAATAATAATACCAATATTTAAAAAGGGCGACAATCGACAATGTGAAAATCACAGAGGTATTTTCCTTCTCAGTGTCCCCGGGAAAGTCTACTCTAGGATTCTATAACGGCGATTAAGAGGTCTAGCAGAGCCAAATATGGATGAAACTCAATGTGGGTTTAGGGCAAAAGTGAAAAGGCTCTTGAATATGATAAAGAGATGCATCTCTGCTTTTTGGATTTGGAGAAAGCATTTGATAAAGTTCCTTGGGACAAACTCTGGGAGTGCCTGACAAGGAAGAACATCACAGGACCCCTGATCTCTGCCAAACAGAGTTTCTATAAAACATGCAGAAATTATGTGCGGACATCAAATCAAAAGTCAGGAGAGTTCAAGACCACTAGAGGAGTAAGACAGGGGGACATTCTATCACCGTGCCTTTTCATACTCCTCATGGATGAAGTCATCAAAGCCTGCAAGGAACGGACAAAAAAGTATTAAGTAGGGTACTGGAAGATGAGACCAAGTTACATATCGGAACTAGCATTTGCAGACGATGTGACCCTGATCACTAAAACCAAAGCACATCTCCAGATCAACTTGCAGGTCTGGGAAGAAGAGGTGAAGAAGAGAGGAATGCACAAAACCATGGTGATAGCCAGAGATGAAAAGAGACATCAGATAACCCTGGGAACACGAGCACTGGAGCAGGTCAGCAACTTTCAATATCTAGGAGTGGTAATAGACAGCATGGGAGGAATCAAAGAGAAGTTAACTGCACGAAGGGCAGCAGCAGGTAGACTGTTCCATGCAATAAACAGAGGTTTCCTCAGCAGAAGAGAAATAAGCAGGAAAACAAAGATTGGTGTATACTGCTCGACCTATGTGCCTATCCTGACATATGGATGTGAGTCATGGGCAATGACTACAGCCCAAGAAAGGCAATTACAAACTTCAGAAATGAGATACCTAAGAAAGGCTGTTCAGGTGACGAAAATGGACAAGATCCGTAACCAGACAATACGTAGCAGTCTTGAAGTTCAACCCCTGCAGACACGAGTGGAGCAGTCCCAACTGCAGTGGTTTGGCCATGTCTGTAGAATGGAAGAAGATCGGATACCAAAGCGGTCATGGAAGATCAAAAGTCAAGGACGCAGACCCAGAGGACGTCCCAAAGTACGTTGGAAAGACAACATACGACAGTCCCTAAGTGATAGAGAGATGGATTGGAAAGAGGCCAGGAAAAAGAGGGCGGATAGAGCAGTGTGGCGTTCTCTTTGGCAAACCTCTACACCTCACGGTAGAAGAGGAGCGACTAAGTAAGTAAGTATCACGCTCATGTATCGTAGCGAAGAATGGGAACGGACGGCAATCAAATAGCAGTGGTTTTAACACCTTCCATCAACTGTACTCACGACCCATCCCAGGAGTTTCAAGGAGGAACACGGTGACAAATGCAGAGGTCATACTCCCAAGAACGTGCAGAAACGACTATGGTGTCTGGGCCACCTGTGCCGCATGGAAGACGGTCGCATCCATAACGATTTTCTCTAGAGAGAGCTGGCTGATGGCAGAAGAACAGTTATCCGACGATAGCAAAGGCGTGTGTAAATGGGACACTGTGGTACTGGACATAAGTCAGAATTTTTGATAAGACAAAGCTGCAGACCGATACATGTAGAGCAGGATTCTGAAGAGCGACCTTAATATTGGGGAAAAGTAGCTCCTGCAATACTGCTAGGCAAAACATCAACTCCGCATTTGATGAGATTGGTGAGGCACCAGTCATTTCACATCGACTAAAGCTTTGTCACAGCTTCGTCACAGCTTCTGTCTGTTTTAAGAATATCGAATGCTGCTATTAGATCAATAAAAGTCACTTCTGTTATTTGCTTGCGTTCATACTCGTACCCGATTAGCTGTGTCAGGTTAAGAATTTGTCGGCAACATGCCCAAAACCTGTTTGTTACTTGATAAGCGTCTTTGTTATCAAGGGGGCGATACATTTCAGGCTTTCATTCAAAAAACTCATGAAGATTTGCATAGTAGCGACACAGGTCAAACATTTTTAGGTTCTGTTGGAGTTTTACCTGGTTTTATCGGTGCAGCCAAGTGGAATTTTCCTCCAGATTGTACGGATTTGTATGAACATAACAATTCTTTTATGTTCAGTGTATTTGATAATTCTATATTGTTGATACGCGTTATTAACCATTACGTTTTTTCTGGTTATCACCTGCTACTTTTGAAACAAATGGCTGAACCTTTGTAGCGAATTATTTGGATGTCTATTAATTGTTAAGGAAAATTAGATCAGATCATCCTGTAACCAGTGAGGTCGTTGGGGCACACATGAAGACATCCTCACAATACCACGCCACCCTTCTCTGTCAGCAGCCGCTACCTGTGCCTCTTCTGGTCGGAGATAGGTCCATTCTTTTATGTTGTCGTCCCACCTCTTTTTGGGACGGCCTCTTTGTCGTCTGCCTTGCACCGTTTAGTGAAGGATCATATTTCCAAGACCAGTTGATCTCGATATGTGACCGTACCAAGCGAGTTTCCTTCTTTTGACAGTTGCCAAGAGGTCTTCAAAATGTCCTATTGCTGTTGTAATTCTATGTCGTATTTCCTTATTTGTAACTCGATCTTTATTCGTAACGGTTAGACGTCTTAAGAAACATCTCATCTCCAAAGCCTGTAGCCTTCGTTGAACGTCACCTGTAACTGTCCATGTCTCACAAGCATAGAGGAATAGTGACAAGGTCCATGTACGCATTAATCCAATTTTTGTGCATAGTGCTAACTGTTTATCTTGACAGATTTTTTTAATCTGTGCAAGCGCCGCTATTGTCTGTGCTATGTTGGCCAACACCTCACATGTTGATCCTTCATCACTGACAATCGAACCCAAATATTTAAAACGGTCAACCACTTCGAGTTCCAGGCATCTGGGGTAGTTGTCTCGCCGCGGCGACTCAATTTCAACCAGTGTTCGTAAAGCGATCTCAGTCCCGCCAGGCGGAGCGATAGCGCGGGCTTGCGGAAAACGCTCGCCTGCCTTTCCCCGTAGTGCGAATTGGGTGCGGTTTGTGGTAGTGGCTCCTCCACCGAGGTGCGCTAGTCTGGTCCGTATCAGGAAACGTGGTCCGTCCGTGGTGATTTATCTAAGGCTTATAGCAGAGCTCGACAGTACGTCTCGCTGGTGGTCCGACTCTCGCAAAGAGCTTGTGACCGGCAAATGGAAAGCAGGAATCGTTGCCTCGAGGCCCTGCGTTCTCCCTACGGAGAAGAAGGGCAGGCCAAATTGTGTCTCTAGTCCCAGTGAAATTCGTCGCCGAGGTCGTTGGGATCCGTTCTGCACAGAGCGCTGCCATCCCTCCTCGAGCGAGCCCGGTCGGTCGGTCGTCTGGTGCGTGTGGGAGGCCCCTGTCAGGCGGTCCTAGGTCGACGGAGTGAGGGACGGGTGGAACAAACCGTCCGTCCCGTCAGTCGGTCCCTGCGGCCGTCGTCCCAGCGAGGCTTTTTACACACCCTTCCTCCGCCGACCGGTGTGTGCTGTACGTACGTCTCCGACAGATATCTGGTTGATCCTGCCAGTAGTCATATGCTTGTCTCAAAGATTAAGCCATGCATGTCTAAGTTCACACTGTCTCACGGTGAAACCGCGAATGGCTCATTAAATCAGTCGAGGTTCCTTAGATGACACGATCCTACTTGGATAACTGTGGCAATTCTAGAGCTAATACATGCTTACCAAGCTCCGACCCTCGCGGAAAGAGCGCTTTTATTAGTTCAAAACCAATCGTCGTTTCCCCTCGCGGGGTTGCGGCGTCCCCACTGGTGACTCTGGATAACTTTGTGCTGATCGCATGGCCTCATGTGCCGGCGACGCATCTTTCAAATGTCTGCCCTATCAAATGTCGATGGTACGTGACATGCCTACCATGTTTGTAACGGGTAACGGGGAATCAGGGTTCGATTCCGGAGAGGGAGCATGAGAAACGGCTACCACATCCAAGGAAGGCAGCAGGCGCGCAACTTACCCACTCCCGGCACGGGGAGGTAGTGACGAAAAATAACAATACGGGACTCTTTCGAGGCCCCGTAATTGGAATGAGTACACTTTAAACCCTTTAACGAGGATCTATTGGAGGGCAAGTCTGGTGCCAGCAGCCGCGGTAATTCCAGCTCCAATAGCGTATATTAAAGTTGTTGCAGTTAAAAAGCTCGTAGTTGGATCTCAGGCGCAGGCGGGCGGTCCGGCTCGCGCCGGTTCACTGCCCGTTGTCTCCTGCCCTACCGTCTGCCGGCTCTCTCCCACGGGTGCTCTTCGCTGAGCGTCCTGGGTGGCCGGCGCGTTTACTTTGAAAAAATTAGAGTGTTCAAAGCAGGCCTCGGCTGCCTGAATAATGGTGCATGGAATAATGGAATAGGACCTCGGTTCTATTTTGTTGGTTTTCGGAACTGGAGGTAATGATTAACAGGGACAAACGGGGGCATTCGTATTGCGGCGTTAGAGGTGAAATTCTTGGATCGCCGCAAGACGAGCTACTGCGAAAGCATTTGTCAAGAATGTTTTCATTAATCAAGAACGAAAGTCAGAGGCGCGAAGACGATCAGATACCGTCGTAGTTCTGACCATAAACGATGCCGACTAGCGATCCGCAGGAGTTGCTTCGATGACTCTGCGGGCAGCTTCCGGGAAACCAAAGTGTTTGGGTTCCGGGGGAAGTATGGTTGCAAAGCTGAAACTTAAAGGAATTGACGGAAGGGCACCACATATACGGAAGGGCACCACCAGGAGTGGAGCCTGCGGCTTAATTTGACTCAACACGGCCAACACTGAAATGACTGACATGCCGAGACCACTTTTCTGGGGTCTAATATGAAACTGCTGCTGGATTTAGACCCTCAGAAATCTGGGGTTATGCCCTCTGTGGCTCGGTTGGTCTGCATCCAGTGTCTGAAAAAGGAATTGACGGAAGAGCACTATCAGGAGTGGAGCCTGAGGCTAAAATTGACTAAACACGCCAATAGTGTAGAATGACTGTCAAAAGAGAGCACCTTCGTGGGGTCTAATAGTGAACATGTGCTGGTATTAGACCCACGGAAAACAGGTCAGTCTCAAAACCCCCAAATGAAAGAGCGCCTGCTACGGTAATCTGGTCTTCACCCTGCAGAAATCGCAGGCTCCAGAAACTGGGCCATTTACAAACTAAAAGCCCTCTATTGATACGGTCTGGCTAATATTGAACGGGTGCTGGAAATAAACGCTCTGAAGACAGGTCAGCTTTACCCTACAAATGACAATGCTCTGCTACGGTAATCCTGCTACGCCCGAGAGGAGCCGCAGACATTTTGGGTCACGTACTAGGCGGATAAGCCAACGGTTCGAGGTGAGGGATTATGGCCGAACACCTCTAAGCCAAAAATCCCGCCTAAAAGCAGCCCAGCACAAATGCAAAGGGAGGCTTCGACATGGTGGGGACTTCGGGGTCACGCTCCAGCCCCGCCCGGTCAAGCCGCAGAATGAGGTCTCTGCCGTCCGCTGATAAAAGCGGGCGGGAAGCTGCTCGATATTCACCCCATACGGCGATGATGAATGAAATCATTTGTAGAAGACTTAGTTCTCGGTCGGGTACCCTAAGCAGTAGATCAGCTACCTCACTGCGAACTGCTGAGACTCAACCCTTGACCATGTCCGCTCCCTAGGCGGACAACATCTCCGAGCAAGACTAGGCTTGTCACCTGGTCAAATGCACTATTTCGAGAGGAATCACAGGTCGCTGACATTTGGTTCACGTGCTTGGCTGATAAGCTACCATCTGAGGGATTACGGCCGAACGCCTCTAAGCCAGAATCCCGCCCAAAATCTCAGCACCGCTGAGATGGGAGGCTACGACATGGCTGGGGCTTGTGTCCCGGCCCGATCGAGCCGCAGGAATGCACCTGGTAAAATGCACTCCTTCCTCGCTCTTTGCATCTGTCTGCTATCAGTCATTCCAATGGACGCAGAAGAGATGCAGTCCAGCGGACACTGCACCTCCTGTCCTATGGTGGCAAGCTCCCGGGTGGCGGGGAATGCTAGGCGTACCATCACTGCAGATGAGCCGAGAAAATAGAGCGAGCAAAAAGATACCTCACTCATATGCATATGCTACGTTTCTGGCAGGACGTGACGATCCTGGGAAAAAGTCACACTGGACTGCCTCTCTTCCGGGATAGTACAAACTAGTACATAGTCCATCATATCATTTCCAAACGCTATAGACACGAGTAGGGAAGACTCGATAGTCCTGCAAGACAACTTCCCAAGAGAGACAACTCTGACCAAAAACAACTGCTGCCTTGCAGTTAGGCTGGGGACAGCCAAAGGCTAAGGAGGGCAACCCTACAGAAACGCCTGTTGAAATCGGATGCACTGAGCCACTGGCTAACAAATTAAATCAGTGCAACGTAAATATCGCTGTAAACAGCGTACGAAGAAGAAGAAGAAGAGTTCCAGGCCATTAACGTGTATCCCACTGTTGAAGCCCTCGGCGTTGTTGGTCATTAATTTTGTCTTTCCAGCGTTTATCCCCATACCATAGTCAAGAGCTGTTTTATCGAGCCTTGGTATCCATTCCTGGAGTTCTGCTTCTGAACCTGCCAACCAGTCAATGTCATCTGCAAAACGAAGGTTGGTAATCGTTCGGTCTCCTATCTTGACAGTACCAACGTGACCTCCAAGTGCCTCACTCATAATTCTTTCAAGGAATATATTGAAAAGAGTTGGAGAGCGCGCACAATCCTGTCTCACACCAACTGATATGCGAAACTAGTCCCCTCGCCTCCCATTGACAAGAAATGCGCTGCCATACAGGTGTCCAAGGACCTTTATAATGTTTCCGTTAATTGTATACATCCTCATGGTTGCCCATAGCACTATATGCCACACCATATCAAACGCCTTCTTAAAATCCACAAATACATGATACAGTTGCTGCTGCTGTTCTATATATTTCTCGCTTTGCAGCCTTAAATTAAAAATCTATTCTGTAGTGCGTATTCCCTGTCTGAACCCTGCTTGCTCCTCAGCAGTGATGTTCTCTGCTTGAGGTTTCAACCAGTCAAGGATTAATCTAAGCATGACCTTGCTAGGGTGGCTGATGAGGCTTGTTGTTCTGTAATTTTGGCACAGCTTTAGGTTCCCAGACTTATGTAACGGTATAACCATCGATTTTGTCCATACGTCCGGCCAGTTTCCTGTCGCCCATATTTTGTTGCAGATGTGTCTTCCACCACTACCTCCCCACCTGCTTGTACGAGCTCTGCTGGTGTATTGTCCAGGCCGGGCGTCTTCCCTCTTCGCAATGTCTTTACCGCTGCAGCTACCTCTTCCTTCGTTATCGGTTGGTTATCCTCTATAGTTGATGTTGGAGGGATTGTTTTCTCGGGTTCGTTGCGTCCCTTATAGTTGTATAACTCGGAACAGTACTTACTCTGTCCATCGTGCCAGTACGTCATTGTTCTCAGTAAGACACTTGCCGCTTTTATCATGGATCATAAAGTTCCTGCTTTGTCTTGGTGTTACCAGTTCTTTGACCACCGTGTATGCTCCTTTAGCGTCATTTCTGTTTATTTATCTCTTTAATGTTTGTACATTGTTCACATTTTCACGCTTCCTTCACCTCTCTCATCGTTTGTTGTATCGCTTTCTTGACCTCTTTACATCTGCCGACCTCATCAGGTGGATGATTTTGGTTTTTCAGTGACCTTCTATCACAAAGGTCTAAAATTCCTTTGGTCACCCATCGCTTCTTTTTTGTTTGGTAGTATCCCAGGATCTCTATTGCTGTATCTTTGAGTGCTTAGTGAAGAGACTCTGTTATTGTAGCGGTATTCAGTCCCTCTCTGAGAGCAAACAGTGGAGTAAATCCCCCCCCCCCCCCCCTACCCTTGATTGGAACACTTCGATTATTGTTGGGTCTTTTAGTAAGGGAAATACACTAATTTGTTTGTATGTTATAGTTTCATTTGTAAAGAATGAATTTAAATCAATCAATGAACACCCTTTAGCTCACTCCAGAGCACATGTCATCAATCAACTACTTCTAAGTATGTCTGTCACTTGCCCCCTTTAGCAACATAGGCCACATCTGTTCAGCTTCCCTGTTAGACCCCATTTCTCTTCTCCAAGAATGTTTTGGTCTGCTGTTTAAAGATGTTTAAAGAAAGACGTGAGTTAACGAAAGATCTACCTAGAACAGGTCAGGGGTATATTGTTGCGTTAACTCAGGTCCTTCTTTAAACATCGTTGTCCAGTTCTTAACTGTTGTCTTCAACACACTCTTGTCACCATACACTGCCTGCACTCTGCGATGAATGTCAACTGGTCGACATCTTTCAGCTGTTAGAAACAGAATCACCGCTCGCTGATCAACTCTGGGCGAATTCCATATCACACCCGCCATTTTTCAACAGTCTGCTGAGTAAACTATGAGTCGGAGGTTAATGAAATTTTGCAAACTTAACGGTTCGTATGTGCTGTTTACACCAGAAATGACGTATGTTTACTTGTTGCAGTTTGGTATGGTGTCATGTGAACACGCCTCGTATATATATATATATATATATATATATATATATATATATATATATATATATATATATATATATATAAATTCACGAATGTGTTGAGCATGTTTATGAGTTTGTCAGAGTCATTTTTACAATCCTATCTATTGCTATTACAATATTTTTTTTTTACTCTGACTTTACTTCCATGCTCTAATAAGTTCTTCGCATTTCATCTCCTGTCTTATTCACTCGCCGTTTCTCTGGAGGCAGTTGTTCTCCCCCGAACAACTCTCTTTCTCTCTCTCTCTCTCTCTCTCTCTCTCTCTCTCTCTTCTTTCATTGTTATATACACATATTACCATTTTTCTTTATTCTGACTGATAAGTCAGTTGCATGACATCTCCTGTCTTGTTCACCCACCGTTTCTCTGGATTCAATTGTTCTCCTTCCAATGACTCAATCCTTTTCCTTATTCTCTCTCTCTCTCTCTCTCTCTCTTCTCCCATTGTTATACACATTGTTCCCTTCTTCCCTTTCCCCTCTGATGTCCTCTGCAGACATTTAATCAATGGGCACAGGCCGCTACTATTTAATGTAATTAATCACTCCGCACCCACCTCTCCATCTTCTTGCCTGGCTGGAATCCTCAAATATTTTATTGAGAATGAAAGAGTACGTCTACTCTACTTTACTGTACGTGTTGAGAAAGACAACTAAACAGAGTGTATAGGGATGTGTATAGAACCCTCATTCTAATTATGTAAAATAAAGGTCAACATTGTATAAAAGCATATTAACGCTATTGTTGTCTTCCTCCATCGAGACTAGCGGCTGTAGTGACTTGATTTCATCGTTAAGTAAAAAGAGAAGGAAAGCTGATCAGGATAATAATGTTATTGAATATTGATAACAGACAACAACAAACAAAAAATGTTATTGAATATTGATAACAGATAACAACAAACAAATAATGGTATTGAATATTGATAACAGACAACAACAAACAAATAATGTTATTGAATATTGATAACAGACAACAACAAACAAATAATGTTATTGAATATTTTAAACAGACAACAACAAACAAATAATGTTATTGATAACAGACAACAACAAACAAATAATATGATTGAATATTGGTAACAGACAACAACAAACAAATAATTTTATTGAATATTGATAACAGACAACAACAAACAAATAATGTTATTGAATATTGATAACAGACAGCAACAAACAAATAATATTATTGATAACATACAACAACAAACAAATAATGTTATTGAATATTGATAACATACAACAACAAAAATAATGTTATTGAATATTGGTAACAGACAACAACAAACAAATAATGTTATTGAATATTGATTACATACAACACCAAACAAATAATATTATTGAATATTGATTACATACAACAACACACAAATAATGTTATTAAATATTGGTAACAGACAACAACAAACAAATAATGTTATTGAATCATGATAACAACAGACAATAACAAACAAATCATGTTATTGAATCGGTATAACAACAGACAACAATAAACAAATAATGTTAATGAATCGTAATAACAACGGACAACAACAAACAAATAATGTTATTGAATCGTGATAACAACAGACAACAAACAAACAAACTAATAAACAAAACTATAAATAATAGTCACAGTAGCGCATAATTTTTTTCTATAATCTTTAATCAGAGTATTTGTCGATCAATGCCGGCGTTCTTTTCGGAGCAAAAAACATTGACAACCCTCCTCTAGCAAGTTATGTTTTGAGCTGCTCTTCTGCCTCTCCAAAGTCGAGGTCCAGGGATCGAAACTCATTTTCACAGTCTTTTGCTCCTGGTGTTTCTTGGACAACCTATCATCGTCTTCACCTGTGTATTCCATATAATGGCCTGTCTGGTCACGTTTGATGAGGATTTCCGTAACGTGTATCCTATCCAGCCCCCATTTCCTACTTTTGATCTGTTGCTCCACTGGTTGTTGTTGATTGCTTTTCCCATAGGTCTTCATTTCTCACCATGTCTTGCCAGCTTATACCCATTATCCTCAACAGACATCTATTATTTATTGAAGAATCAATGGAGATTCCCCTGTGCTGCCTTTGTCGTTCTCCAAGTCTCTGCTCCATACAGGAGAACTGACTTGACAATGAAATTAAAACAATCCTTACCTTGTATCAGTCTTAGTTTCTCAGAATTCTATATATTATTCAGTAACAGAAATGTTATTCTTGTTTTCCTATACTAGCCTTTACATCTGCCTCAATGCCCCCTGAAGTATCAAGGGTGCTATCCAAATATGTGGTGTCCCTTCTACCATTCCCTCACACACAAGCATGACTGGCTCCTTGCTTAAGGTGTTGATTTTAAACAGTTTGCTTTTCTTCATGTTGCCATTTAACGGTATACACGGCCCTTAAAAAGTCCATATATTTAAACACCTTGCCACACTGATACATACAGAGAAGAGATATAATTCAGAAATCGAAACAGAATATCCTGGCAAAAAGCTTTCTAAAAAATTTTAGTAATCGTATAACAATATTTTTGTCAAAGAAAATGATGACAGTTTTTCCGTGATAAATTAAACCATTCATGTTGTGTGCTGCAAAACAACGACAATCAATAATAATAATGTTCGCTAAGGCATCTAGGGTCCGTTGCGTCGTTCAACCACTACCATGTTCAACTGCTGAGGCTTGTAGCCAAACCTCGTTCACTGCCGAAGGAGAGACTGCTATCTGTCGGAGCCATGTAGAACGGGGACGGCCCCTATCACACCTCCAGTTGATCGGGGGCAGACCGTTGTTACACATAGCAGACTTGGACCTTATCTGGTGAGCCGGTACTTCCTGGTCCAGTAAAACCATGGGACCAAACATAGACAGGCTGCTGCGGACCAGAGTGTCCGAGATGGAGGGAAGACTCGTCTTTGCAGACACCTCGACATTAGGGACGAGATCGAACCATTGGATACCGAGGATGCGTCGCTGGTTGCGCATATGAAAGGCGTCAAGTCTTGATATGTCCTGTTTAACTAGAGTCCAAGTTTCTGATCCATACAGGAGGACAGGAATCACACATGTCTGATAAAGACGAATTTTAGATCCAAGAAAGTCTACCAATATTCCACACCCAGCGAAGGTCCTTCATAGCGGAAGCAGCAAGTCCGATCCGCCTTTATATGTCAGGCGCACTGCGTCCAACAGATCAAAAAGAACTCCCCAGGTATGTGAATTCAATTCACTGATAAACAAATTAGTCAGGATCATCAAAATTTGACTGATTCAAGAAATGTTGAAATCAGTTGTACATGTAGCACAACAAAAATACATATTTGAATTGAGGCAGACAACTGCGCAAAAGAAACATGTTAACCGTTAAAGTAGGATTCAATTCATATTTGTTTGTGATAGATGGGAGCAGGCACAGAACAATAAGAGGATGGCTTGAATACAGTGGTTTTGTTTTTTTAATTTTGTTTAAAGGTTTCTCTGTATTCTATTCGCGGAAAAGCTGCTTTCCGCCCCAGATCGTTGTATTTTATGCGATGTCAGGACGAATCAACCAGTGCTTGGATGCCTATGTACGTCCGTATGTACCTATGATTGTTAGGGCGATCTCAGTGGTCAACCCCAACCAAAGTGCAATGGAAGGTACTCACCGCGAGTGCCCGTCTTAGAGTTGTGTATGAGTGCGTGTGTAGGTTTAACCAAGCTGGTTTATGATGAATAGTGTAAAAATAGGCACAGTTATAAATAAAACTTACATGCGGTCAAAATTGAGAAGATACTTGGAATAATCATGCTCATGACACGCAAAAAAATCAAAGCTGAATAACCAGAAAAATAATGTGGCTTTGTAGTAGGAAAAAACGCCCAACTCAATATATGTGTGTGTAAGTGTGTGGGGTGTGTAAGGTGCGCTGAGGTCGGCTAGCTCTTCCCTGGAAGAGTGAAAAGTGAAATTAGTAGTCTGCCGATTAAAGTGAGCTCACAAGCCAACCTCACCTCCTCGGGGTACACACTCGGCAACTATAACCGTGATGCTCTAGGCTAACGAGGCAGTGACTCGCCTGGGGGGACGGGCTAATCCAGGTTAAATGCAGATGTTGGCCCACCGCAGCTTGCAGAGGAGATTGGCGCCGCCAGGTGATTTCAAGCCTAAGAATAACACATGAGGACAAAAACAAAATCTATTATACCGGATCGGTCGCAGCCTGGGTCAAAAAGGACCACGCCTGTTGTCCCACACCAGGGCGGAGGTGTTAAGTGTGCAACTGGTGATACCATAAGACTAAGAAGAGAGGATTTATTTCTGGGCACTTGGAATGTTAGAACTCTAAGTGTAAGTGGGAAAATAAAAGAACTGATACATGAGATGGATAGATACCACTGAAAGGTGATTGGCATATGCGAAGCAGGTTGGAAAAATTTCGGAGAACACACCACAGAAGAAGGTCACACGTTCTATTACAGTGGAAGACCTGACACACGCCTTCATGGAGTCGGAATGCTGGTGCACAAAGACACAGCATGTTGTGTATTGTGTTGCTGACCAGTATCAAGCCGATTGCTCAGTATACGACTAAATGAAAAGCCCTTCAATATCACGGTGATACAATGATATGCACCTACCTCAGATTACGAGGACAGCGAGGTTGAGAGCTTTTACGAGGAATTGCAGGCTTATGTGAACGAGGTACTGAAGAAGGATATACTGGTGGTACAGGGAGATTGGAATGCCAAAATTATCGAAGACATGGTACGTGACTGGAAAGGCACATGTGGAGCACATGGAAATGTGACCACGAACGATAGAGGGCTGAGACTCCTGGAATTTTCGTATTATAATAAACTAATAGTAGCGAATACGCGGGGATCACATAAAATATCGAGACGGTGGACGTGTCACAGCCCAAATAGTACGCTTCATAGTCAAATAGACTACATTTTGGTCCAAAGGAGATTCAGATCTAGCGTCAATAGCGCCCGGACAAGAAATTTCACAGGGCCGATATAGGGAGCGACCACGTTTTAGTGCTGATGACCATGCATCTCAGACTAAAGAAAGTTCCGAAAAGAGAGATAACTAGACTGATATTTGACCTGGAGAAGTTGAAGTACCCGGATATAGTGGAAACCTTTGGAGCGGTGATGGGGGGAAGATTCGCACCTCTCTTGGTTGTTGACGAGGAGGCATTAATCTCCACGGCATATGAGGTTCTATGTAGGTGCATGATTAAGAAGAAAGCATGGATCACGAGTGAAATACTGGATTTATGTGAGAAGAGACGACAAATGAAGAGAGCGAAGAAAACACTAGATGGGATTCAGCAGTATAGAGAGATAAATGGAAACATATAAGCCAAGATGAAACAGGCCAAGGTGGAATGGATAACGACTCAGTGCGCAGATATCGAACAAAATCTAGGAAGAAATGATGCCAAGGGGGCATATAAATTAGTCAAGGACTTAGTAAGGCCTGTACAAAGTCGAAATACAACGATTCAGGACTAGAGTGGGAAATGTCTCACAGAAGCTCAAGACATTCGTGAACGATGGAAAGAGTACTGTTCGGAACTATATAAGCATGAAGGTCGAGGTGACCCAAGAAATGCAATGTCTCCTGAAGTGAGTCTGATAGAGGAAAATCAAACGATAACAAGGGAAAAAGTATATGAAGCCGTGAAAATGCTGACGAGAGGGAAGGCTGTAGGTGTGGATAATATCCCAGCAGAGCTCCTACAAGTGGGAGGTGAGGCAACAATTGATACCCTGACATACATCTACTATAGAATTTGGCAGACAGGAGAGTGGCCCACCAGCTGGACAAAATCAGTAATTATACCACTGCCTAAATCAGGAAACCTAAATATGTGTCAGAACTATCGAACAATCAGTCTGATAAGTCATCCAAGTAAAGTTCTCTTTAGAATAATACTTAACAGACTGAAACCACAGGCAGAGAATAGCATTGTCGAAGAACAAGCGGGCTTTCGAGCGGGAAGGAGTACCATCGAGCAGATATTTAATCTTCGGCTACTGAATGAGAAGTACTCAGAGTATCAACAACAACTCTACCATGCCTTCATTGACTTTAGAAAGGCGTTTGACAGAGTGTGGCATGCGGCACTATGGTCAACAATGAGGCATTATAAGTTCAACAGTGATATTGTGAGGGTAATTGCAAACCTTTATCAGCAGGCGACCAGCGCTGTCTCGGTAGAGGGAACGCTAGGCGATTGGTTCCGTACGACGGTGGGTGTGAGACAGGAATGTATACTCTCCCCAACACTTTTCAATATATTCTTGGAGAAAATAATGGAGACGACCTTAAACGGACATGTTGGCACGGTTAAAATAAGTTATAGGCTTATCACAAACTTCCCATTTGCTGATGATATTGATGTATTATCAGGCACAGAAAGAGAACTCTAGGAGTTGATTGGTAGATTGGATAGAGCGGCCCTGAGTTTTGGTATGGAAATAAATGCAGATAAAACAAAGCTCATGACCAATAACATAGCAGGGTTTAAATCTGTAATAGAGGCAAATGGGCAGGAACTTGAGGTGGTAAAACGTTTCAAAAATTTGGGATCATTAATCAGTGAAGAGGGATCGAAGCCAGGGGTAATTGCAAGAATAGCACAAACAACAGCGGCGCTGACTCGGCTGAAACCTATATGGCAAGACAAGCGGCTCGCCCTCGGCATAAAAGTTAGACTAATGCGCTCTCTGGTGCTATCAATATTTTTGTATGCCTGCGAGACCTGGACCATTACAGCAGATATCCAGGGAAGAATACATGCAATGGAAATGAGGTGCTATAGAAAACTCCTAAATGTTACATATAAAGATCGTGTCACGAGTGTAGAAATACGTAAGAGAGTTGAAGACGCTATTGGTCTTTTTGAAGATCTGTTCACAGCCATCAAAAGACGAAAGATGCCTGGTGCGGGCACGTCGCGAGGTCCAACGGAATTACCAACTCGATACTCTTTGGTTCCGTACCGGGACAGAGAGGGTGAGGACGTCCAAGGAAGAGATGGGTGGACAACATCACTGAGTGGTCAGGCCTTCGTCACGGTGAGATACGTCAGGCGGCGACAGACAGAGAGAGGGATGGCGTGGGCTTTTGGGAGTGTCTTCAAGTGTGCCCCAACGACCTGATGGGTTACGGGATGAACTGAACTGAACTGATATATATATATATACTTATACATACACACACACACACACACACACGAAGTAGCTGGAATAGTCGAATCAAAGTTCAAATTAAAGATGACATTATGGATAATATATATTTTTAAAAGTTGGTAGTGACCTGGTAGGGATGACGGCGCGTTAGCTCAGTTCATAACGAGCAATTCGCTATTTTCTGTGGTAACAGCGTGCCTCGGTTCGAATCGCGTCCGGAGACTAAAGAAATCCGGGCCGTGATTTAATCCAGGACCGCTTCTCCAGTCTACCCAGCTGTAAATAGGTACCGGACGCATGATTTAGGGAAAGTAAAACACAGCAAGGAAGGGCACTGGCCACCTCAGCTTTCACGGGCTGCGGCTTAATACAATGGAGTCTTCAAAAACTGCATTTCCAACCAGCGGTTAATTCTGCTGAATTTCCACTTTACTTTACTGCTAGTGACTTTGACGAAATTACATGACAGACGTGACCTTCACAGATACTCCCCAACAGATGTTACAGAATTGTATTTGTGTGTTTGCTCGTTGCATCGTCGGAGTTGAAATGTCCTTGATTGAACAACGTACACATGTCAAAGTCTGTGTTTTGCTTGAGAAGTCACCATCAGAGATACAAGCATTGGTTAATAAAACATATGGTGATACCGCAATGATGAAATTGCAAGTATTTGAGGGACATAACCGTTTCCGTGAAGGTCGGGTTAGTGTCGATGATGATGCACGTAGTGGACGACCGTCAACCTCAATCAACAATGAACACATTGAGCGTGTTCGAAACGTTGTGTGTGCTGACAGAAGACTTAATAGTCTCAGAAGTTGGAATATCAGTTGGAAGTTGCAACAGTATTCTCCACAATGAACTGGACGTGCCCCGTGTTTGCCAACACATGGTTCACAAGGATGCTGAGGACGTTATTACCAATGCGACAAGACAGCTGAGAAAGGCGTCAAAGAATAAAAAGTAAAGATTCCATCACCACGCCATGCGGCGCATAAAAAATATGGTATTAGGGCCATATTATTTTATAACCCACGGCACTTAGTGGCTGATGTGGTCAGCATCACGATGGCCGTCTTTACTTCCCGGACTGAACCGGTTGCCATCTAAGATTCGGTCGACCCGGGAGCCATTGCGGTTTGAAAAACCATTCCTGCTTGAACTGTGGAATGAACCCTGGATCCTCAGACACGAAGCCAGCGAGCTAAACGAAAGCGGTCGCGGTTCCCTTTTAAAGAATGGGTTCCACGAATGTTTCCAGCAGTTGTATGCACGTTGGCAAAAGTGTGTAGTTGCCGAAGGGAACTACTTTGAAGGACATATAGTGCAGATAATTTTATTGTAGCTTATTTATATACAATCCACTAATTCCATGAACGTTTTGAAGCTGTCTCGTATATTTACTCTCCAACCGACAAACCTTCACTGATGTAGGAGTAGTCGTACCCATTGCCACAGGTAGCGACCACCGTCTGGTGCGTTCACGCCTCAGTTTCGATCTAAACGAGGCACGAAAGAATCCGCGTCCATACAGAAAGCCACCTGCTTCCACTCCAGATATAACATCTGCTAGAACGCTAGCAGCGCAAGAAATATCTAAGACAGTAGAAAACCTAGCAGAGAACTATGAAAACTCCATCAGCACAATCAGTAAAATTCAAAAAGTCAGTCAAAATCGGCACGAAACAATGTAACAAGCCGCAACATCTCTCCTACTACCAATGACCATATGGAGAGAACACCAGCTAACATACATACACACACACACAGTTATTGTCCATCGCGAAGCGATGATGGTTACAACACCCCATGGTTTTGTCTTAATAATGTGATATTTGGATTATAATGAGGAAGAATATCAACTGGTCATCAATCTCACCTTGGATCAGTGGAAAGACTATTGGTCGAGACGACTGGAGGTAACTCGGTATGGAGGCACTCTGGTCTTACCTCCCATGAGACCAGGGGTCGCTCGAAACATGAGGGATTCGATCGGCCACGGTTTCCGTTCAATACTGTGAGAGGCGAGTGCCTTAACCTCTTGACTACAGCGACCCCCCTCCCTCCTCACATACACACTTACATACTTACATATAGTATATATATATATATATATCCGAAGATCTATAACAGAACGATTCTGAGATACAACAATAACTCTATATGTGTTGCATCGACTACATAAAATTGCTTTCGACAAAGTTTGACACGAGGATATATCAGGAACACTTAATGTATTTCACATGAACGTAAGAGATAAAACATGCACTGGCAACAAATCACTGAGGTTGAGGGAAGTGGGGAAGGGATACCGAAACCAGCCTATTATGAATTTTAAAAGTGTGTGCAAGAAAGCTGTATCCTTTCGGTAGATCTTTTAAATTTTTACACTGAAACAGTAATAACAAGTTTAAAAGAAATTTACAGAGGTCAAGAATAAGGTTGTCCGGATTCGATCCGACCGGATTAATGGTAGGAAACATATATGATCAACATCTGCATTTACAATGATACCGCGCTGCTATTAGCTAAAAGTCAACTAGATTTGCAGTGTCAAGTTGACACTATCAGCTGATCTAGTGTAGATAAATGACCAAGTCAAGATTTCCGTAATATATAAATATTGGTTGCATGCGAGACCAAGGTAGTGTGTGTGCCATTATAGCAAACTACATAACTCAGGTATCTCGGCAGTATTATACCAAAAGATGGACGTGTATTATAGAAATAGAGGCAAAAGTGCAATAGCTAAAGCCAGCTTCCAGAAGGCGCAACATAAACTGGCACACAGATCCTTCTCTCCGTAATAGAGAGAACGGGCATTGGATTGCTCAAGAGACGAAGATCCTCATCTTCAACCTGTACGGACCGCCAAATAAGGACCTATCTCTCTCGAGTATGGAAGTCAGAGAATCCAACTGCATAGTAGTTGGAGACTTCAACAGCCACTCGGAGAGATGGGGATACTCGGACACAGACAGCAGAGGTGACGAAGTGGAAGATTGGGAAATAGACACACATCTCCATCTAATCAATAGGCCGGAGGATAGCCCTAGCTGTTACTCTAGAACATGGCATACCACCTCGACTCCAGATTTGGCCTTCTCCACAATGGACATTCACCATAAAATAGACCACCAGGTGCTAAACCAATTAGCAGGTAGCGACCACAGGCCAATTAGGCTAGAAATTAATATGGAAGTAGACCCACGGGAAACAAAACCGCTCCCACGTTGGAATTACAAACGAGCCGACTGGGACAGATTTGCAAGCCTGACAGATGGGCTGTGTGAAACCATCAACACACGGAACAACAAAATGAAGCCCATGGTGGAAAGCCTAAGCAAAGCAATACTGCAAGCTGCCACTGAAACCATCCCAAGAAAGGAAAGGACAAATTATAAGCCCTATTGGAATGATGAGTTGCAGAAAGCGGAAGACGCAGTCACAAATGCTAGGAACATGGCAGAGCGAGAACATTCTATGGAGGCAAATATCGCCCTCAAAGCCGCCACGGCGAAATACAAATACACCCTAAACCAAACAGCAAGAGAAAGCTGGAAAAACAAAACAGAAAGTCTCAACTTAGACAAAGAAGGGAACAAACTATGGAAGCTAGTCAGAGCCATGAATGACGAAACTTTTTCAAACAAAAAAATTACCATCAAGCAGGGCGAAACGCCTTTTTTGAACACTATGCCAGAGCGAACCACATAGATGTCCCTGCAGATAGGCATACAGACATTAATGAAAAGCAAAAGCGGCACGACAACATCAATATGGCACCAGAAGAGCATATGGTGGCAAAATTAACAATGAACGAAATTGAAGAGGCCATGAGAACATTAAAGAAATGGAAATCTCCCGGAAAAGACGGGATAACAAACGAAATGCCGATGAGGCTGGGCCAAACAGCAAAGAGGAAACTGCTATCAGTCCTGAACCAAAGCTGGAAAAGGGGTATTGTACCCCAGGCGTGGAAAGACGCAGTACTTGTACCAGTACCAAAGAAAGGAAAAGACATAACAGATCCAAATGGATACAGGCCTATCAGCCTACTGAGCTGTGTCGGCAAACTGATGGAACATATGATAAACATCAGACTGATGTGGCATCTGGAAGAAAAACGGATACTAATTCCACAGCAAGCCGGCTTTAGACAGCACAGATCCACTGAGGACCAGGTCATCCTCATAGCCCAGTAAATAGAAGATGCCTACCAGGATCAGAAACACACAGTAGCGGTTTGGGTGGATCTGGAAAAGGCATTTGACAAAGATGGACAGAGTCAAGCTAAGAAAAAGTGAAGTTTGTGGGAAAATGTACAAGTGGATCAACAACTACCTCAAAAACACAACGGCCAGAGTTCAAGTACAAGGGCAGATGAGCAAAAAGAGCAGGGAGTACCCCAAGGAGAGTACTGTCACCCACACTCTTCCTGGTGTATATAAATGACATTACAGAGAATATAACAAGTAGAGTTCATAGCTCAATGTTTGAAAACGATCTGGCTATGTGGACCTCTGAAAAGAATCTCACCATAGCAAGAAATCGGATGCAGCAGGCCTCAACATCGCTGGAAGAGTGGGCGAACTCATGGCGAACGACAACCCAAACTACCTGGGAGTCACATTTGATCGGCGCATGACATGGAAAAGTCAGATCGAGAGAAACCGAATGAGAGCCAGAGAGAGAATGGCAATCATGAGGAAACTTGCTGGCACAAGCTGGGGAGCGGACGAAAGTATACTAAAGAAACTGTACACTGGAAGAGTGAGACCAGTTCTCGAGTATGGCATTGCGGCATGGACAACAGCAGCAAAGGCGAACTTCGATCAAGTTAGCAAACTTCAAAACCAAGCCATGAGAGTTATAACAGGAGGCATGAAGTCAACGCCAATTGTAGAACTTGAAAAGATTACAAAACTGCAATCTATGACCGATAGAAGAGACTGCAGAGCCCAGCTGCAATCAGAGAAACTCAGAAGACTGACTGACCATCCAATGCACCAGAGACTAAACAATTTCGGAAATGGGAAACTAAAGCGAAGAAACTTTGCAGAAATAGCAAAAGCAAAGATGCACGAAAACCCCATGAACGCACTGACACCAAAGCCCATCCCTACTGTAAGAAAACCTACCTGGAGGCAGCATATATTTCCAGAGGTGGTAGAAAATATACCAGGTATTGGAAACTTCTTCTTCTTCTTCTGCGTACGCAGTCAGACAGTAACCATTATTTTTTCGAAAATAGCGGCGGTCATCCTGAGGCTGTCGCCACTGCCATAGAGCTTGTCTGGCAGTTCCACTGGTGATGGCCACATCTGCTCTCTCTGATCCTCGTATGTCGGGCAGTTCTGCAGCAGATGTTCAGCGGTCATTTTACCAGTACCGCACGGGCATTCGTCGGTACACCCTATCTTCAATTTGTTGAATAGGTGGTACCTCAGTCTATTGTGGCCAGTGCGAAGTCTGAAGACAACTACCTGCTCTCTTCGGTTCAACTGGTAATAGGCATCGTTTTTGGTGTAACCAGTATGTTCGGTTTCCCATTTGGTCATGTATCTGGCTTTGATAAGCCGTTTTGACTCTTCGTACGTCATACTGGTATCTGTTTGTGGTAGTCTTGCACCTACTTTTGCCAGTCTATCTGCCTCCTCGTTGCCTTGGATGTTGCAGTGTGACGGGACTCACTGTACCACTACCCTTTTTGGTGCGGACTGCTGGCACAGTTTGCAGAGTGCTGCTCTTAAGTCATTAAGCTCAGTGTTTTTCTGGCTTTTTAGCACTGTGACTACGGCGAGAGCATCTGTCAGCAGGACTATATGGCTCTCATTTTCACTGTGTGTCACCATTTCTTCCACTGCCGCCCTCAGTGCCTCTGCCTCCGCTCTGAAATTGCTTGTGTACTTACCAGTAGCGAATGACAGTGTTATTTTTCTGCCATTTGGTAGGTTCAGGAATGCTCCTGCCCCTCCGTTCTGTGTAGTGTTTGTTACA
Source organism: Ariolimax columbianus (assembly GCA_036924085.1). Taxonomy (NCBI): domain Eukaryota; kingdom Metazoa; phylum Mollusca; class Gastropoda; order Stylommatophora; family Arionidae; genus Ariolimax; species Ariolimax columbianus. Next base: position 64,667,225 of record JAVGWX010000011.1, read on the forward strand.
GAACCGTCGGTGTATGCATGGGTCCAGTCCATGCTTGGGTAGCTTTTCGTTATGAAGCTTAGGGTAGTGTCTCTCCTTTCTTTTTCAGTCTGGCAGTTTTTGTTTGCAATACCTGGTATATTTTCTACCACCTCTGGAAATATATCCTGCCTCCAGGTAGGTTTTCGTACAGTAGTGATGGGTTTTGGTGTTGTTAGTGCGTTTATGGGATCTTCGTGCATCTTTGCTTTGGCTATTTCTGCAAAGTTTCTCCGCTTTAGTTTCCCATTTCCCAAATTGTTTAGTCTTTGATACATTGGGTGGTCCGTCAGTCTTCGGAGTTTCTCTGACTGCAGCTGGGCTCTGCAGTCTCTTCTATCGGTCATGGATTGCAGTTTTGTAATCTTTTCAAGTTCTACAATTGGCGTTGACTTCATGCCACCTGTTATAATTCTCATGGCTTGGTTTTGAAGTTTGTTAACTTTATCGAAGTTCGCCTTCGCTGCTGTTGTCCATGCCGCAATGCCATACTCGAGAACTGGTCTCACTCTTCCAGTGTACAGTTTCTTTAGTATGCCTTCGTCTGCTCCCCAGCTTGTGCCAGCAAGTTTCCTCATGATTGCCATTCTTTCTCTGGCTTTCATTTGGTTTCTCTCAATCTGACTTTTCCATGTCATGCGCCGATCAAATGTGACTCCCAGATAGGTTGGGTTGTCGTTTGGCTGCAGGATTTTGCCATTTAGACTTAATTTGGTACTTTGGGGTTTTAATGAAAGCGAGAATATTGTGCACGTGGTTTTCTCCTCGTTTATTTTGACCAGCCATGAGTTCGCCCACTCTTCCAGCGATGGTAGGGCCGTCTGCATCCGATTTCTTGCTATGGTGAGATTCTTTTCAGAGGTCCACATAGCCAGATCGTCTGCAAACATTGAGCTATGGACTCTTCTTGGTATATTCTCTGTAATATCGTTTATATATACCAGGAAGAGTGTGGGTGACAATACTCCCCCTTGGGGTACTCCCTGCTCGAGTGTCACCTTTTTGCTCATCTGCCCTTGTACTTGGACTCTGGCCGTTCTTTGTTTGAGGTAGTGGTTGATCCACTTGTACATCTTCCCACAGACATCACTTCTTCTTAGCTTGACTCTAAGTCCGTCCTTCCAGACTTTGTCAAATGCCTTTTCCAGATCCACCCAAACAGCTACTGTGTGTTTCTGTGCCTGGTAGGCATCTTCTATCTCCTGGGCTATGAGGATGACCTGGTCCTCAGTGGATCTGTGCTGTCTAAAGCCGGCTTGCTGTGGAATTAGTATTCGTTTTTCTTCCAGATGCCACATCAGTCTGGTGTTTATCATCCGTTCCATCAGCTTGCCGACACAGCTCAGTAGGCTGATGGGCCTGTATCCATTTGGATCTATTTTATCCTTTCCTGTTTTTGGTACTGGTACCAGTATTGCGTCTTTCCACGCCTGGGGTACAATACCCCTTTTCCAGCTTTGGTTCAGGACTGATAGTAGTTTCCTCTTCGCTGTTTGGCCCAGCCCCATCAGCATTTCGTTTGTTATCCCGTCTTTTCCGGGAGATTTCCTTTTCTTTAGCGTTCTCATAGCCTCTTCCATTTCGCGCATTGTTAGTTTGGCCATCATGTGCTCTTCGGGAGCCGTATTTATGTTTTCGTGTCCCTTTAGCTCTTCGCTAATGTCTGTATGCTTATCTGCAGGGACCTCGATGTGGTTTGCTCTGGCATAGTGATCGACAAAGGCGTTTGCGGCTTTCTTACCTGTGATCAAGTTCTCGCCCAGCTTGATAGTAATTTGTTTATTTGACGGGGTTTCGTCGTTCATGGCTCTGACTAGCTTCCATAGCTTGTTCCCGTCTTTGTCCAGGTTTAGACTTTCCGTTTTATTTTTCCAGCTTTCTCTTGCTGTTTGCTTGAGCGTGTGTTTGTATTTCGCCGCTGCGGCTTTGAGGGCGATGTTTGCCTCCATGGATTTTTCTCGCTCTGCCATGTTCCTAGCATTTGTTACTGCATCTTCCACTTTCTGCAACTCATCATTCCAGTTGGGCTTATAGTTTTTCCTAGCTCCTCTTGGGATGGTTTCAGTGGCGGCTTGCATTATTGCCTTGCTTAGGCTCTCTACCATGGGCTTCATTTTGGTGTTTCGTGTGTTGATGGTTTCACACAGCCCATCTGTCAGGATTGCAAATCTGTCCCAGTCGGCTCGTTTGTAATTCCAACGTGGGAGCGGTTTTGTTTCCTGTGGGCCTACTTCCATGTCAATGGTTAGCCTGATCGGCCTGTGGTCGCTACCTGCCAGTTGGTTTAGCACCTGGCGGTCTATTTTATGGTGTATGTCCTGTGTGGAGAAGGCCAAATCTGGAGTCGAGGTGGTATGCCATGTTCTTGAATAGAAGCTAGGGCTATCCTTCGGCATTTGATAGGGCAGACATTTGAAAGATGCGTCGCCGGCACATGAGGCCATGCGATCAGCACAAAGTTATCCAGAGTCACCAGTGGGGACGCCGCAACCCCGCGAGGGGAAACGACGATTGGTTTTGAACTAATAAAAGCGCTCTTTCTGCGAGATTCGGAGCTTGGTAAGCATGTATTAGCTCTAGAATTGCCACAGTTATCCAAGTAGGATTGTGTCATCTAAGGAACCTCGACTGATTTAATGAGCCATTCGCGGTTTCACCGTGAGACAGTGTGAACTTAGACATGCATGGCTTAATCTTTGAGACAAGCATATGACTACTGGCAGGATCAACCAGATATCTGTCGGAGACGTACGTACAGCACACACCAGTCGGCGGAGGAAGGGTGTGTGAAAAGCCTCACTGGGATTGCCGCAGGGACCGACTGACGGGACGGACGGACGGTTGTTCCACCCGTCCCTCACTCCGTCGACCTAGGACCGCCTGACAGGGGCCTCCTACACGCACCAGACGACCGACCGGGCTCGCTCGAGGAGGGATGGCAGCGCTCTATGCAGAACGAATCCCAACGACCTCGGCGATGAATTTCACTGGGACTAGAGACAATTTTGCCTGCCGGCCTGCCCTTCTCCGGAGGAGAACGCAGGGCCTTGAGGCACGATTCCTGCTTTCCATTTGCCGGTCACAAGCTCTTTGCGAGAGTCGGACCACCAGCGAGACGTACTGTCGAGCTCTGCTATAAGCCTTAGATAAATCACCACGGACGGACCACGTTTCCTGATACGGACCAGACGAGCGCACCTCGGTGGAGGAGACGCCACAACAAACCGCACCCAATTCGCACTACGGGGAAAGGCAGGCGAGCGTTTTCCGCAAGCCCGCGCTATCGCTCCGCCTGGCGGGACTGAGATCGCTTTACGAACACTGGTTGAAATTGAGTCGCGTCGGCGAGACAACTACCCCAGAGTTCAAGTACAAGGGCAGATGAGCAAAAAGGTGACACTAGAGCAGGGAGTACCCCAAGGGGGAGTACTGTCACCCACACTCTTCCTGGTGTATATAAATGACATTACAGAGAATATACCAAGAAGAGTTCATAGCTCAATGTTTGCAGACGATCTGGCTATGTGGACCTCTGAAAAGAATCTCACCATAGCAAGAAATCGGATGCAGCAGGCCTCAACATCGCTGGAAGAGTGGGCGAACTCATGTCTGGTCAAAGTAAACGAGGAAAAAACCACATGTACAATATTTCCGCTATCAATCAAACCCCAAAACACCAAATTAAGTCTAAACGGCAAATACCTGCAGCCAAACGACAACCCAAACTACCTGGGGGTCACATTTGATCGGCGCATGACATGGAAAAGTCAGATCGAGAGAAACCGAATGAGAGCCAGAGAGAGAATGGCAATCATGAGAAAACTTGCTGGCACAAGCTGGGGAGCGGACGAAAGAATACTGAAGAAACTGTACACTGGAAGAGTGAGACCAGTTCTCGAGTATGGCATTGCGGCATGGACAACAGCAGCAAAGGCGAACTTCGATAAAGTTAGCAAACTTCAAAACCAAGCCATGAGAAATATAACAGGAGGCATGAAGTCAACGCCAATTGTAGAACTTGAAAAGATTACAAAAGTGCAATCTATGACCGATAGAAGAGACTGCAGAGCCCAGCTGCAATCATAGAAACTCAGAAGACTGACAGACCATCCAATGCACCAGAGACTAAATAATTTCGGAAATGGGAAACTAAAGCGAAGAAACTTTGCAGAAATAGCCAAAGCAAAGATGCACGAAAACCCCATGAACGCACTGACACCAAAGCCCATCCCTACTGTAAGAAAACCTACCTGGAGGCAGCATATATTTCCAGAGGTAGTAGAAAATATACCAGGTATTGGAAACAGAAACTGCCAGTCTGAAAAAGAAAGAAGAGATACTACCCTGAGTTACAAAACGGAAAACTACCCAAGCATGGACTGGACCCATGCATACACTGACGGTTCCGTAATAAATACAACACAGAACGGAGGGGCAGGAGCATTCCTGAGCCTACCAAATGGCAGAAAAATAACACTTTCATTCGCTACTGGAAAATACACAAGCAATTTCAGAGCGGAGGCAGAGGCACTGAGGGCGGCAGTGGAAGAAATGGTGACAGGTAAAAGAAATGAAAGCCACATAGTCCTGCTTACAGATGCTCTGGCCGTAGTCACAGCACTAAAAAGCCAGAAAAATACTGAACTTAATGATTTAAGAGCAGCACTCTGTCAACTATGCCAGCAGGCCGCACCAAAAAGGGTAGTGGTGCAGTGGGTTCCATCTCACTGCAACATCCAAGGCAACGAGGAGGTAGACAGACTGGCAAAAGAAGGTGCAAAACTACCACAATCAGATACTAGTATGACATACGAAGAGTCAAAACGGCTTATTAGAGCTAGATATATGACCAAATGGGAAACCGAACATACTGGCTACACCAAAAACGATGCCTATTACCAGTTGAACAGAAGAGAGCAGGTCGTGGTCTTCAGACTTTGCACTGGCCACTGGAAGAAGAAGAAGAAGAAGAAGAAGGATTGTTGTGTCTGACGCTTATGTATGTTCAAATATTAGTCGCTTACAAAGACTAGAAAAACTTAAAAATAACTTGCATCATAATAAATGAGTCCTGAGAATAATACTTCGTTTACCATGGACAGCAAAGAAATTTTATGAAGATATATTAGCGAACAAAAACCAATATTAAAGTCTTTGCTAATTAACAGTTTAAAGTAAACATTCTCTGTTCATTTGACACAATATCCGAAATGATGACCTAGATTAAGAAAAAATAGAGTGCGGAAGGACAAGAGGCAGACAGATGCGAAACATTTGGGATAGTAGGACTATATGATCGGGAGAACATAGCTAGCCTGAAGTACTGCATTGCTCATGTAACAGATGGTTGTGTAATGAATTGAATGGATTGTTAACGTGGTATGATCCTTGATGGTGGTGAGTGATCAGTCTAATATTTTAGTCTTCCAAGTGCTTATTTATATGTCGTCATCCTCGGAACGCTGGAAGAAATAATTTTTAAAAAACAGAAACAAGCTTCATTACTATAAATATATGTTATTGAATGCCAACAATGGGTAGGATTACATTTTTGTGCGTTCCGAAAAGGACGTTTAGTGGCGAGTTGTTATAGCTTTCCTCACATCCCGAGCGTACTGATGATGGTAGATCGGGGTCCTCTGACGGTTGTGCAATGCTTTGCTTAATCTGCGTGTCGCTCAATACTACGGGGATCACGTCGATCCATCACCTCGTTAGCCAGACTGCCATGAAAATAACACGCTTTCATGGAGCACTACTGGAAAGTCGAGGTGAGAGTCTTGACCAGTATATTTTGCCTGACCCTGACTACTTGTCTGATCAGTATGTTTTGCCTGACCAGACGCAAGTCTTCCTATATATATATATATATATATATATATATATATATATATATATATATATATATATATATATATATATATATATATATATATATATATATCACATAATACATTCAGAGGTTCGGATATATAATTTTCATTTCAGAAACTGCTAGTGTACATACTGGATACTACAGATATGTTTTAAAGTATAAAATCGACAGGCTCTTGAAAAATTGAAAATCAATTCAATTTGACAAAAGCAGTTACTCGTGAAGGAGGCACTTAACCATTGCCATAGTTTCAATGAGGCTCGCAGATCTGAAGACGCACGTACTAAAAGTGTTGCTTAGCAACAATATTTTCTATCGAGTACACTTAGATTAGATGAATGTAAAACCAGGCAAAGGCGTTCCTTGCCAGACGAGTGGAGAATACAAATACATTGGGAAGTTGACTAACTATTCAACATCCTCAGATAAAGGAAGCTGAGAGGCACAACAAGAAAGAAAGCTAACAGGGCGACAAGGAAAGTCTTTGGTGAACAAATTAAGGGCAGGAGACCGACACGACGCGCAGTAATAAGATGAACTGATGACGGCGTAGAAATGACAGGAGAGAATTGGGAACAGAAATTGAAAAGAAGTTGTTACGGCCAGGGTGGATGAAGAAAGATGGTGGTTGCAAGAATGTGACTTACGGGCATAGAAAGCTGAGGATAAGGAAAATGAGAAGGAATAAAAGGAGATTAGGAGGAGAAGGAAATTGCGATGGAGAAAAGCGATTGCATTTGTAGCACATATCATGTGCCCGTTAAATTGAAAAAAGCCGCAGACAATGATTAAGAGAATGTGAAGACGATAAAAATATACAGAAGGACAAAAAAAGATAACGAAGTACACAAATGACATACTTTGGCAGGATATTAAATTCAATTTTGTTGTGCCTTTCTTTTACAAAAATCAACTACAGTTGTACAAGATGTAGCGCCTTTAATAATTTTATTTTTTAATGGCGTGAATGTAAAACTGCAATTAATGTGTTTCTTTTTATGTGGAGTATGAAGTGTGGAGAGGGAGGGGGATGCGGATTGCCTATTATGCATCTTTATTGTTTACTGCGACACTTTTATAACTTGTGTCGTCAAGTAACATTTTTCATCAGTCTGGTAGCTGGAGAGGAAATAGTTGGGTCAATGTAGCATTACAAGCATGTCGTAAAAGGAGTAGTGTAGCCTTACAAACATGAAGTAATATGAGTAGTGTAGCCTTACAAACATGAAGTAATATGAGTAGTGTAGCCTTACAAACATGAAGTAATATGAACAGTGTAGCCTTACAAACATGAAGTAATATGAGTAG